>CAWUFW010007678.1:600000-980292 GCA_963921515.1 Calotriton arnoldi | reverse complement strand
ATCTCTGTACTGGGGTGAATCCGTGTGACATTGTTCTGCATTCTGTCCATCAACTGTTGTTTTTGCATTTGTCTACCCGAGTGGGACGGGTATGCCCAGACGTGGGTCCCCGTGCTTCCATGCCACTAGAATCAAGCTATCCTGGCTGAGAGGGGTGAAAGCCCCGAGCCGGTCCTAGGATGCTTGTTCCAGTCCAGGAGACCTGGCTTGGCAGTTCGGGCTGGACTGTTCCCATGAGCACAGGGTCAAGATTGATTTGCATATGGCTGGGTTCAAACTGGAATGGCATGGTGAGCAAAAACGATGGATTTAGGCTTAGATCCTCTGTACTGGGGTGAGATGTATGACATTGTTCTGCATTCTGTCCATCAACTGTTGTTTGCATTTGTCACCCCGAGTGGGACGGGTATGCCCAGACGTGGGTCCCGTGCTCTCCATGCCACTGGAATCAAGCTATCCTGGCTGAAGAGGTGAAACCCGAAACCGGTCCTAGGATGCTTGTTTCCAGTCAGGGAGGACCTGGCTTGGCAGTTCGGGCTGGACTGTTCCCATGAGGCACAGGGTCAAGACTGATTTGCATATGGCTGGGTTCAAACTGGAATGGCATGGTGAGCAAAAAAATTGATGGATTTAGCCAGATCTCTGTACTGGGGTGGAATGTATGACATTGTTCTGCACTTCTGTCCGTCAACTGTTGCTTTTGCATTTGTCACCCCGAGTGGGACGGGTATGCCCAGACGTGGGTCCCGTGTTCTCCATGCCACTGGAATCAAGCTATCCTGGCTGAGGGTGAGGCAGAGCCGGTCCTAGGATGCTGTTTCAGTCCAGGGAGGACCTGGCTTGGCAGTTCGGGCCAGGACTGTTCCCATGAGGCACAGAGGTCAAGACTGATTTGCATATGGCTGGAGTTCAAACTGGAATGGCATGAGTGAGCAAAAAAACGATGGATTTAGGCCCAGATCTCTGTACTGGGGTGAATGTATGACATTGTTCTGCATTCTGTCCATCAACTGTTGTTTTTGCATTTGTCACCCCGAGTGGGGCGGGTATGCCCAGGCGTGGGTCCGTGCTCTCATGCCACTGGAATCAAGCTATCCTGGCTGAAGAGGGTGAAACCCCGAAACCGGTCCTAGGATGCTTGTTTCAGTCCAGGGAGGACCTGGCTTGGCAGTTCGGGCTGGACTGTTCCCATGAGGGCACAGGGTCAAGACTGATTTGCATATGGCTGGGTTCTAAACTGGAATGGCATGGTGAGCAAAGCACGATGGATTTAGGCCCAGATCTCTGTACTGGGGTGAATGTATGACATTGTTCTGCATTCTGTCCATCAACTGTTGTTTTTGCATTTGTCACCCCGGAGTGGGACGGGTATGCCCAGACGTGGGTCCATTCTCTCCATGCCACTGGAATCAAGCTATCCTGGCTGAAGAGGGTGAAACCCCGAACCGGTCCTAGGATGCTGTTTCCAGTCCAGGGAGGACCTGGCTTGGCAGTTCGGGCTGGACTGTTCCCATGAGGCCACAGGAGTCAAGACTGATTTGCATATGGCTGGGTTCAAACTGGAATGGCATGGTGAGCAAAGAAAACGATGGATTTAGGCCCAGATCTCTGTACTGGGGTGAATGTATGACATTGTTCTGCATTCTGTCCATCAACTGTTGTTTTTGCATTTGTCACCCCGAGTGGGACGGGTATGCCCAGACGTGGGTCCCGTGCTCTCCATGCCACTGGAATCAAGCTATCCTGGCTGAAGAGGGGTGAAACCCCGAAACCGGTCCTAGGATGCTTGTTTCCAGTCCAGGGAGGACCTGGCTTGGCAGTTCGGGCTGGACTGTTCCCATGAGGCACAGGGTCAAGACTGATTTGCATATGGCTGGGTTCAAACTGGAATGGCATGGTGAGCAAAAAACGATGGATTTAGGCCCAGATCTCTGTACTGGGGTGAATGTAATGACATTGTTCTGCATTCTGTCCATCAACTGTTGTTTTTGCATTTGTCACCCCGAGTGGGGACGGGTATGCCCAGACGTGGGTCCCGTGCTCTCCATGCCACTGGAATCAAGCTATCCTGGCTGAAGAGGGTGAAACCCCGAAACCGGTCCTAGGATGCTTGTTTCCAGTTCAGGGAGGACCTGGCTTGGCAGTTCGGGCTGGACTGTTCCCAGGAGGCACAGGGTCAAGACTGATTTGCATATGGCTGGGTTCAAACTGGAATGGCATGGTGAGCAAAAACGATGGATTTAGGCCCAGATCTCTGTACTTGGGGTGAATGTATGACATTGTTCTGCATTCTGTCCATCAACTGTTGTTTTTGCATTTGTCACCCCGAGTGGGACGGGTATGCCCAGACGTGGGTCCCGTGCTCTCCATGCCACTGGAATCAAGCTATCCTGGCTGAAGAGGGGTGAAACCCCGAAACCGGTCCTAGGATGCTTGTTTCCAGTCCAGGGAGGACCTGGCTTGGCAGTTCGGGCTGGACTGTTCCCATGAGGCACAGGGTCAAGACTGATTTGCATATGGCTGGGTTCAAACTGGAATGGCATGGTGAGCAAAAACGATGGATTTAGGCCCAGATCTCTGTACTGGGGTGAATGTATGACATTGTTCTGCATTCTGTCCATCAACTGTTGTTTTTGCATTTGTCACCCCGAGTGGGACGGGTATGCCCAGACGTGGGTCCCGTGCTCTCCATGCCACTGGAATCAAGCTATCCTGGCTGAAGAGGGGTGAAACCCCGAAACCGGTCCTAGGATGCTTGTTTCCAGTCCAGGGAGGACCTGGCTTGGCAGTTCGGGCTGGACTGTTCCCATGAGGCACAGGGTCAAGACTGATTTGCATATGGCTGGGTTCAAACTGGAATGGCATGGTGAGCAAAAACGATGGATTTAGGCCCAGATCTCTGTACTGGGGTGAATGTATGACATTGTTCTGCATTCTGTCCATCAACTGTTGTTTTTGCATTTGTCACCCCGAGTGGGACGGGTATGCCCAGACGTGGGTCCCGTGCTCTCCATGCCACTGGAATCAAGCTATCCTGGCTGAAGAGGGGTGAAACCCCGAAACCGGTCCTAGGATGCTTGTTTCCAGTCCAGGGAGGACCTGGCTTGGCAGTTCGGGCTGGACTGTTCCCATGAGGCACAGGGTCAAGACTGATTTGCATATGGCTGGGTTCAAACTGGAATGGCATGGTGAGCAAAAAACGATGGATTTAGGCCCAGATCTCTGTACTGGGGTGAATGTATGACATTGTTCTGCATTCTGTCCATCAACTGTTGTTTTTGCATTTGTCACCCCGAGTGGGACGGGTATGCCCAGACGTGGGTCCCGTGCTTTCCATGCCACTGGAATCAAGCTATCCTGGCTGAAGAGGGGTGAAACCCGAAACCGGTCCTAGGATGCTTGTTTCCAGTCCAGGGAGGACCTGGCTTGGCAGTTCGGGCTGGACTGTTCCCATGAGGCACAGGGTCAAGACTGATTTGCATATGGCTGGGTTCAAACTGGAATGGCATGGTGAGCAAAAAACGATGGATTTAGGCCCAGATCTCTGTACTGGGGTGAATGTATGACATTGTTCTGCATTCTGTCCATCAACTGTTGTTTTTGCATTTGTCACCCCGAGTGGGACGGGTATGCCCAGACGTGGGTCCCGTGCTCTCCATGCCACTGGAATCAAGCTATCCTGGCTGAAGAGGGGTGAAACCCCGAAACCGGTCCTAGGATGCTTGTTTCCAGTCCAGGGAGGACCTGGCTTGGCAGTTCGGGCTGGACTGTTCCCATGAGGCACAGGGTCAAGACTGATTTGCATATGGCTGGGTTCAAACTGGAATGGCATGGTGAGCAAAAAACGATGGATTTAGGCCCAGATCTCTGTACTGGGGTGAATGTATGACATTGTTCTGCATTCTGTCCATCAACTGTTGTTTTTGCATTTGTCACTCCGAGTGGGACGGGTATGCCCAGACGTGGGTCCCGTGCTCTCCATGCCACTGGAATCAAGCTATCCTGGCTGAAGAGGGGTGAAACCCCGAAACCGGTCCTAGGATGCTTGTTTCCAGTCCAGGGAGGACCTGGCTTGGCAGTTCGGGCTGGACTGTTCCCATGAGGCACAGGGTCAAGACTGATTTGCATATGGCTGGGTTCAAACTGGAATGGCATGGTGAGCAAAAAAACGATGGATTTAGGCCCAGATCTCTGTACTGGGGTGAATGTATGACATTGTTCTGCATTCTGTCCATCAACTGTTGTTTTTGCATTTGTCACCCCGAGTGGGACGGGTATGCCCAGACGTGGGTCCCGTGCTCTCCATGCCACTGGAATCAAGCTATCCTGGCTGAAGAGGGGTGAAACACCGAAACCGGTCCTAGGATGCTTGTTTCCAGTCCAGGGAGGACCTGGCTTGGCAGTTCGGGCTGGACTGTTCCCATGAGGCACAGGGTCAAGACTGATTTGCATATGGCTGGGTTCAAACTGGAATGGCATGGTGAGCAAAAAACGATGGATTTAGGCCCAGATCTCTGTACTGGGGTGAATGTATGACATTGTTCTGCATTCTGTCCATCAACTGTTGTTTTTGCATTTGTCACCCCCGAGTGGGACGGGTATGCCCAGACGTGGGTCCCGTGCTCTCCATGCCACTGGAATCAAGCTATCCTGGCTGAAGAGGGGTGAAACCCCGAAACCGGTCCTAGGATGCTTGTTTCCAGTCCAGGGAGGACCTGGCTTGGCAGTTCGGGCTGGACTGTTCCCATGAGGCACAGGGTCAAGACTGATTTGCATATGGCTGGGTTCAAACTGGAGTGGCATGGTGAGCAAAAACGATGGATTTAGGCCCAGATCTCTGTACTGGGGTGAATGTATGACATTGTTCTGCATTCTGTCCATCAACTGTTGTTTTTGCATTTGTCACCCCGAGTGGGACTGGGTATGCCCAGACGTGGGTCCCGTGCTCTCCATGCCACTGGAATCAAGCTATCCTGGCTGAAGAGGGGTGAAACCTCGAAACCGGTCCTAGGATGCTTGTTTCCAGTCCAGGGAGGACCTGGCTTGGCAGTTCGGGCTGGACTGTTCCCATGAGGCACAGGGTCAAGACTGATTTGCATATGGCTGGGTTCAAACTGGAATGGCATGGTGAGCAAAAACGATGGATTTAGGCCCAGATCTCTGTACTGGGGTGAATGTATGACATTGTTCTGCATTCTGTCCATCAACTGTTGTTTTTGCATTTGTCACCCCGAGTGGGACGGGTATGCCCAGACGTGGGTCCCGTGCTCTCCATGCCACTGGAATCAAGCTATCCTGGCTGAAGAGGGGTGAAACCCCGAAACCGGTCCTAGGATGCTTGTTTCCAGTCCAGGGAGGACCTGGCTTGGCAGTTCGGGCTGGACTGTTCCCATGAGGCACAGGGTCAAGACTGATTTGCATATGGCTGGGTTCAAACTGGAATGGCATGGTGAGCAAAAAACGATGGATTTAGGCCCAGATCTCTGTACTGGGGTGAATGTATGACATTGTTCTGCATTCTGTCCATCAACTGTTGTTTTTGCATTTGTCACCCCGAGTGGGACGGGTATGCCCAGACGTGGGTCCCGTGCTCTCCATGCCACTGGAATCAAGCTATCCTGGCTGAAGAGGGGTGAAACCCCGAAACCGGTCCTAGGATGCTTGTTTCCAGTCCAGGGAGGACCTGGCTTGGCAGTTCGGGCTGGACTGTTCCCATGAGGCACAGGGTCAAGACTGATTTGCATATGGCTGGGTTCAAACTGGAATGGCATGGTGAGCAAAAAACGATGGATTTAGGCCCAGATCTCTGTACTGGGGTGAATGTATGACATTGTTCTGCATTCTGTCCATCAACTGTTGTTTTTGCATTTGTCACCCCGAGTGGGACGGGTATGCCCAGACGTGGGTCCCGTGCTCTCCATGCCACTGGAATCAAGCTATCCTGGCTGAAGAGGGGTGAAACCCCGAAACCGGTCCTAGGATGCTTGTTTCCAGTCCAGGGAGGACCTGGCTTGGCAGTTCGGGCTGGACTGTTCCCATGAGGCACAGGGTCAAGACTGATTTGCATATGGCTGGGTTCAAACTGGAATGGCATGGTGAGCAAAAAACGATGGATTTAGGCCCAGATCTCTGTACTGGGGTGAATGTATGACATTGTTCTGCATTCTGTCCATCAACTGTTGTTTTTGCATTTGTCACCCCGAGTGGGACGGGTATGCCCAGACGTGGGTCCCGTGCTCTCCATGCCACTGGAATCAAGCTATCCTGGCTGAAGAGGGTGAAACCCCGAAACCGGTCCTAGGATGCTTGTTTCCAGTCCAGGGAGGACCTGGCTTGGCAGTTCGGGCTGGACTGTTCCCATGAGGCACAGGGTCAAGACTGATTTGCATATGGCTGGGTTCAAACTGGAATGGCATGGTGAGCAAAAACGATGGATTTAGGCCCAGATCTCTGTACTGGGGTGAATGTATGACATTGTTCTGCATTCTGTCCATCAACTGTTGTTTTTGCATTTGTCACCCCGAGTGGGACGGGTATGCCCAGACGTGGGTCCCGTGTTCTCCATGCCACTGGAATCAAGCTATCCTGGCTGAAGAGGGGTGAAACCCCGAAACCGGTCCTAGGATGCTTGTTTCAGTCCAGGGAGGACCTGGCTTGGCAGTTCGGGCTGGACTGTTCCCATGAGGCACAGGGTCAAGACTGATTTGCATATGGCTGGGTTCAAACTGGAATGGCATGGTGAGCAAAAACGATGGATTTAGGCCCAGATCTCTGTACTGGGGTGAATGTATGACATTGTTCTGCATTCTGTCCATCAACTGTTGTTTTTGCATTTGTCACCCCGAGTGGGACGGGTATGCCCAGACGTGGGTCCCGTGCTCTCCATGCCACTGGAATCAAGCTATCCTGGCTGAAGAGGGGTGAAACCCCGAAACCGGTCCTAGGATGCTTGTTTCCAGTCCAGGGAGGACCTGGCTTGGCAGTTCGGGCTGGACTGTTCCCATGAGGCACAGGGTCAAGACTGATTTGCATATGGCTGGGTTCAAACTGGAATGGCATGGTGAGCAAAAACGATGGATTTAGGCCCAGATCTCTGTACTGGGGTGAATGTATGACATTGTTCTGCATTCTGTCCATCAACTGTTGTTTTTGCATTTGTCACCCCGAGTGGGACGGGTATGCCCAGACGTGGGTCCCGTGCTCTCCATGCCACTGGAATCAAGCTATCCTGGCTGAAGAGGGGTGAAACCCCGAAACCGGTCCTAGGATGCTTGTTTCCAGTCCAGGGAGGACCTGGCTTGGCAGTTCGGGCTGGACTGTTCCCATGAGGCACAGGGTCAAGACTGATTTGCATATGGCTGGGTTCAAACTGGAATCGCATGGTGAGCAAAAAACGATGGATTTAGGCCCAGATATCTGTACTGGGGTGAATGTATGACATTGTTCTGCATTCTGTCCATCAACTGTTGTTTTTGCATTTGTCACCCCGAGTGGGACGGGTATGCCCAGACGTGGGTCCCGTGCTCTCCATGCCACTGGAATCAAGCTATCCTGGCTGAAGAGGGGCGAAACCCCGAAACCGGTCCTAGGATGCTTGTTTCCAGTCCAGGGAGGACCTGGCTTGGCAGTTCGGGCTGGACTGTTCCCATGAGGCACAGGGTCAAGACTGATTTGCATATGGCTGGGTTCAAACTGGAATGGCATGGTGAGCAAAAACGATGGATTTAGGCCCAGATCTCTGTACTGGGGTGAATGTATGACATTGTTCTGCATTCTGTCCATCAACTGTTGTTTTTGCATTTGTCACCCCGAGTGGGACGGGTATGCCCAGACGTGGGTCCCGTGCTTTCCATGCCACTGGAATCAAGCTATCCTGGCTGAAGAGGGGTGAAACCCCGAAACCGGTCCTAGGATGCTTGTTTCCAGTCCAGGGAGGACCTGGCTTGGCAGTTCGGGCTGGACTGTTCCCATGAGGCACAGGGTCAAGACTGATTTGCATATGGCTGGGTTCAAACTGGAATGGCATGGTGAGCAAAAAAACGATGGATTTAGGCCCAGATCTCTGTACTGGGGTGAATGTATGACATTGTTCTGCATTCTGTCCATCAACTGTTGTTTTTGCATTTGTCACCCCGAGTGGGACGGGTATGCCCAGACGTGGGTCCCGTGCTTCTCCATGCCACTGGAATCAAGCTATCCTGGCTGAAGAGGGGTGAAACCCCGAAACCGGTCCTAGGATGCTTGTTTCCAGTCCAGGGAGGACCTGGCTTGGCAGTTCGGGCTGGACTGTTCCCATGAGGCACAGGGTCAAGACTGATTTGCATATGGCTGGGTTCAAACTGGAATGGCATGGTGAGCAAAAAACGATGGATTTAGGCCCAGATCTCTGTACTGGGGTGAATGTATGACATTGTTCTGCATTCTGTCCATCAACTGTTGTTTTTGCATTTGTCACCCCGAGTGGGACGGGTATGCCCAGACGTGGGTCCCGTGCTCTCCATGCCACTGGAATCAAGCTATCCTGGCTGAAGAGGGTGAAACCCCGAAACCGGTCCTAGGATGCTTGTTTCCAGTCCAGGGAGGACCTGGCTTGGCAGTTCGGGCTGGACTGTTCCCATGAGGCACAGGGTCAAGACTGATTTGCATATGGCTGGGTTCAAACTGGAATGGCATGGTGAGCAAAAAACGATGGATTTAGGCCCAGATCTCTGTACTGGGGTGAATGTATGACATTGTTCTGCATTCTGTCCATCAACTGTTGTTTTTGCATTTGTCACCCCGAGTGGGACGGGTATGCCCAGACGTGGGTCCCGTGCTCTCCATGCCACTGGAATCAAGCTATCCTGGCTGAAGAGGGGTGAAACCCCGAAACCGGTCCTAGGATGCTTGTTTCCAGTCCAGGGAGGACCTGGCTTGGCAGTTCGGGCTGGACTGTTCCCATGAGGCACAGGGTCAAGACTGATTTGCATATGGCTGGGTTCAAACTGGAATGGCATGGTGAGCAAAAAACGATGGATTTAGGCCCAGATCTCTGTACTGGGGTGAATGTATGACATTGTTCTGCATTCTGTCCATCAACTGTTGTTTTTGCATTTGTCACCCCGAGTGGGACGGGTATGCCCAGACGTGGGTCCCGTGCTCTCCATGCCACTGGAATCAAGCTATCCTGGCTGAAGAGGGGTGAAACCCCGAAACCGGTCCTAGGATGCTTGTTTCCAGTCCAGGGAGGACCTGGCTTGGCAGTTCGGGCTGGACTGTTCCCATGAGGCACAGGGTCAAGACTGATTTGCATATGGCTGGGTTCAAACTGGAATGGCATGGTGAGCAAAAAAACGATGGATTTAGGCCCAGATCTCTGTACTGGGGTGAATGTATGACATTGTTCTGCATTCTGTCCATCAACTGTTGTTTTTGCATTATTAATTTAAACCCTGTAAACCAATAAGGGTTGTCTGGACTTTCCACAATAATACCTCTTTTTGGTATACTATACATGTATATAGAATACATAAAGGATAACTGTGAAACATGGGCCTATATTGCCATCAAGAGGCTCTGATGACATTTGCAAACCACGAGGCCAAAGTCTAAGTGGTTTATAAATGTCACCCGAACCACAAAACAGTAATATGGATCATATTACACATTTTTAATGTTACATATTTTTGATATTACGATTTATTTATTGATTTTAGCAGTCTTTAGAAGGATTTAGCGCATTTGAGCTTCATCCATTTATTATTCATTGTATTTCCTGAAACTGCAGTTGTGTCTGTCAAAGTTGTGAGAAATATGTTTTTGTTGGTGATAATATTTAACCCCTTAACTGCTGGACATTTCCTCCCCCCCCCAGTGCTGAGTCCTTTTTTTGGCTATTTGGATAGTTTGCTGCTTATTGTTTTTTCCACATAAAGTATCCATGCCAAATTTGCGTCCATTTTCCCAACATCCTGTGGATTCTAAAGATACCCAGGGTTTGTGGATTTCCCTGGAAGGAATAGAGAAAATAGGCAAACTATAGCTAAAGTTTAAGTTTTTGGGGAAAAATAGGAAAAAAGTGTTCCAACGAATGGTTTGCTTTGCTAAAGTCACCATCTTCCCAGCTTACAGTAACATACAGAGGTGAATAAAAAAACACTAGTTTTTACCACAGTTCTGGCATTTTTCAAAGAGGCAGCCCATTTTTCTTATTTTCATGCTCTCAACCTACTTTGTGCTCTCAACCTACTTCCAGTTTGTGGTGGAAACCAGTGTGAAACCCATGGGCGATCCATGAAGGATATAGATTTCTCAAAAATAGACAAAATTCTGAATTCAGCAAGGGGTCATATGTGTAGATCGTTCAAGGTTTTCCCAAAGAAACTAACTGTTGAAATAAAGAAATATTGAAAATGAGTAGGAAAAAAACTGTCATTTGGGACAACATTTTCATCTGTAACTTTTTGTCACGATGGCCAATGTACAAAAACAATATACCATTACATCTGCTAGACCCTTCTGGGTTTGGGAATATATAGGGTTTGTAGGTTCTCCAAGAACCCAAAGTTCCCAGAGCCAACAACTGAGCTGCACCGTACAATGCTTTTTGTGTACCGAGTATAGACCAATTCATACGGTTAAATGTGTAAAGTGAAAAATGGGTATAAAAAAAACCTATGTATTTCTGAAATGGACACGAGATATGAAGTTTAGGAGCAGTGGTTATTTGTACATTTCTGAATTTAGTGGGTACCCCTACTAGCGTTTGATTTAGTGGGTAATTTTTAAAAATGTCTTCTTTCTTACACACTTGCTTACATTTGGAGGGCACAAATGCAGTGAAATCCAATTGTTCATAGCATATGTTCTACTATTCTATGCTCCCACATGTCTTTCGATAAAAATGGCAACTTACTTGTGTGGGTAGACTTAGTGCCCATGTCAGGAAACGACCCAAAACGCAACATGAATACATCACATTTTTCCACTCTAATCTAACCCTTGTTTTGCAAAGTGGGTAGTTGTGGATTGTGGGCCCTAGCTCAGCTGGCACGTTGGGAAACCTAGCAAACTTGCACATTTTTGAAAACTAGACACCTGGGGGAATCCAGCATGGGGTGACTTGCATGACCCTCACCAGTTTTTGTTTTACCCAGAATCCCTTGAACCCTCCAAACTTTGACAAAAAATAACAAAAACAAACGTACCTCACTTTTCTGTGATGGAAAGTTCTGGAATCTGCTGGGACCCACAAACTTCCTTCCACCCAGCATCCCGTCAAATCTCCTGATAAAATTGGTACTTCACTTGTGTCGGTAGGCCTAGTGCCCGCGACAGGAAACGGCCCAAAATGCAACATGGATATATCACATTTTTCCACTCAGAACTGACCCTTTTTTTGCAAAGTGGGAAGCTGTGGATTTTGGGCCCTAGCTCAGCCGACACCTAGGGAAATGTTGGAAGGTGATTCCTTAGTAGATGCAGGTAGGTACCTACAACTAGTAATAAAACCACAATCACAAAAAAGGTCCAGCCAAGCTCTCAATAAATGAAGCCTTGGTCAAGCCTTGGTAGCTTGGCTGCGAGCAGACAGGCTTAACTTAGGAGACAGGTGTGTAAAGCATTTAAAAACACTAATACATTAAATAAGTAAAATGCAACACACAATAAAAATTCAATACCAATTTATAAAAATATAAAATATTTTTATGATTAAAAAGACACCAAAGTGACAACAATCCAATCTGGGGAACCAGAGATATGAATTTTTAAAGATAAAATATTTTCTAGTGCTTAAAAGCCAAAAGCGCCAACTTGGAACATATGGTCACACTTAACCAGAACAAAATCAAAGTTTCAGGCCGACCGCGATTGAGTGCGGGTCGAATACAATGAGTGGTAGGGCCCGGTCAAGTTTTTTTCTTTTGACTTAGGGCATGATTTAGATTTCGGCGGAATATAAATCCCATAGGATATTTGGAATTTATATTTCGGTGGACGGGATATCCGTCACCATTGTGACGGAGTAACCTATCTGCTGAAATCTAAATCAGGCCCTTAGTCACTTTTGTGAAGCTTTTTCTCTTGATGTCGAGCTGGTCTCCTTGTCAGGCTGGCTTGCAGTTCGACGATGGCGACTTTGATCAGCACAATCCATAGGTCAACTCCTAGAAGCCTTATTGATGACAAAAAAGCTCGGGAGCTTCAGCGGGGCAAACCTGGATCTCAGGCCGAGTTGTGGTTCCACATCGCCAGCATGACTCTCGACGACGGGTCGGTCAACTTATGGAGCCTTTTGACAAAATTTCTCCAAATGATTCCAAACTTTTGGATCTTTTTCCAGAAGGTCCTTTTGGGCTCTTGAAGTGTCCACAACACCAATGCATGGTTCCAGAATCTCTGAGTTGCTCCTTGGAAAGTTGGGACTACAAGACCCATGATGCACCTTGCCAAATCCTTAAAAGTCCACCGAACACTGCCGAGCTGAGTTCTTCTTGGTGGAGATGAGGCAGGTGGAGCTCTGTTAACCTGTTGTTTCAGGAAGTCCACTCCTCAAACATTTAGAGTCAGGCAAAGTCCTTTTTTTGCTGAAGCCCAAAGTGTGCTGCAGGTGCAGTCCTGCAGTTCTCTTGGTGCAGGCCAGGGGTTCAGCAGGGCAGTACCTCTTCTTCTTGTTTCTTCCAGGCAGGGATCTGAGTTGCTGGGCAGCTCTCCCATATTTATCCAGGTTTCTGAGCTGGCAAGCAAGGGGGCGCCCTTGACCAATAGGGTGCAGGGTGTCACCCTAAATGATTACCACTTCCCCTGAAGTATGGCACATTCTTGTCCCAGAAAGCAATATTCCATAAAATCCAGAATGGAGAAAATCTCTCCTGGAGCTTAAGATATGGCTAACCCAACCTACAGGTGTGGCTATCTTTCCTTAACACTCCCCTTCCAACCCCTGTGCTAATTCTATTGCAGGGGCTCCCATCTGGTTGGGGGTGCAGGAAGTGAGGGTGGGCCTGGGTCCTGTTCCAAATGTCTTTCTCTCTTTGATGACTAGTTTGGCTACAAAGCTCCCTTCCTGCCTTTTGCTCTGTAGCTTGCAGGTCTCCCCCCACCAGATATCTCTTTGTTTCCTTTCAGGCCACTTCATATCTCATCAGAGCAGTTTGGCTCAGCCTGTCAAAGACTGGTCAGTCAGGAGAGGCTGCTCTAGAACTGGATTCAGGCACATCAGAAAAACATGTTCTATAACTTCTTTTCTGTCATAGTTCTAATAAATCTAACCTTGGCACGTTGTTGGATTTATTCTATTATTTAGACACTGAATTATTATTTTAGCTCACTCCTGTCAAAAGTTAAACTTTATTAAGTTTAATAAAGCCTTCCTATGTTTGCCTATGGAGCTAATGCACTATAATAGGGAAAACCGATTTGGCAGTTTTTCCCTCACCAGGACTTATATAACATATTTTATAATGTCCCTGCTTATTTTAACATGACACCCTACACTTGGGGAACCTAGGGTAAACCTTAGGGGTGATGTATATGTAAAAATAATATAGTTTAAGAATTTGAAATACCTTTAATTCCAAAGTCAAATTTGGACTTAGTTTTATTTTAAAAGCAGCCTGCAAGGCAGGGCTGGATTTTTAAAAGGACAGGAGGCACCACAGCTATACACACTTAAATACATTGAATCTACTGGGCCTCTAAACCTACATATCCTACCATATACTAGGGGCTTATAGGTAGGTTGTCAGTACCAATTGTAATTATACCTAATTACCATGTACCTTTTACACAGAGTACAGGCCATGGGTCTGGTTAGAAGAGCCCAGGGCACAGAATCAGAAAACCATTATCTAGTAGTCAAAATGGGATCATAAAGTATGGGGACACTGCAAAAAGTTCTGGTTTCTCACAGGGAACCTAGCAAACTTGCACATTTTTTAAAAACAGACACCTGGGGGAAACCAGGGTGGGGTGACTTGCATGGCTCTCACCATGTTTTTTTACCCTAATCCCTTGTAAACCTCAAACTTTGACTAAAAAGCAAATTTTCCCGACATTTCTGTGAAGGAAAGTTCTGGAGTCTGCGGGGAGCCACAAATTTCCTACCACCTTGTTGTGCAATATATCCCCCAATAAGAACGGTACCCCACTTGTGTGGTGGGCCAAGAGACCATGACACAAACAGCGCTAAAGCGCTGCATTGATAGATAAGCCATTGGGGTAGCCCCTGTATTTAGGGCCATGCTGTAGCGCCACCCACTCTAACCCACAAACCCTAGACATTTTTGAAAGGTAGACAACCCTGCAACCTCAAACTTTACCTCAAATCACGCATTTTCCTTATATTTCTGTGATGATAACTTCTGGAATCCACAGGAATCCACAAAATTGCTACCACCCAGTTTTACCCATCTTGTGCCGATAGAAAACACTGCTCCACTTTTGTGGCTGGGCCTAGTGCCCGCAAGACGAACGGATCAAACCAAGGTCAATGGAAGCCCTTGCAGGGAGACTCCCATTGACCTCGGTTTGATCCATTCCTATCAAGGGCACTAGGCCCAGCCACACAAGTGGTGCAGCGTTTTTATCAGCACATGTGAGGTTAAGCCTGGCTGGGAGGAATGCAAGGAAAATTTGTGATTTTTAGGCAAAGTTGGAGGTTTGCAGGGCATTTTGGGTAAGATAACCTCATGGGATCCGAGCAAAGCATGCCACCCTGGACTCTCCTCGATGTCTACTTTTCAGAAATGTGTGGATTTGGTAGACTTTCCTAGGTGGCAGCCGAGCCAGGCCACAGTTAACGCAGCTACCCGTATTGCCAAATCAGGTTTGTTTTTTGACAGGAAATGTTGATCTTTCCACATTACGTTTTGGGGCATTTCCTGTTGTGGACACTAGTAGTTTTTTATTGGAACAAGTGGGTGAATGCTGGGCAGGAAGAGTTTTGTGGATCCCTGTGTATTCCTGAAGTTTACATCACAGAAATGCAAGGAAAAGGAGTGAGTTTAGGCAGAGTTTGAGGTATGCAAAGCATTGTGGGTAATAAAACGTCATGGGATCCACTCAAGGCATACCACCCAGTTCTCCCCTCAGTGTCTAGTTTTCCGAAATGTCTGAGTCCGGTAGTTTTTTCCAGGTGGTGACCTACCCAAACCCAAAAAGTGCACCATTCACCATGGCAGGTTGGGAGGATATTGGGATTTGGCCCTACTCGCCTATTTTATTAAAAACAAATAATCCTGTCATCCACTGGGCTTTCTGCCCCCATGGGCGAATTACAGACTGTCACCTTCTCTGCCCTCTTGGAGACCAAAATACTGGTTTGTCCCTTTTGGGGTGGGGGTGTGTGGCCAATGCCCGGGTATAATGCCTGTGCCCCTTTTGTGTGCCCCAAACGGGTGTCTAGTGGACTTTCTATCCTCCTGGGTGGGGGGGGGGGTATGGGGGGACCCCCACCCCCCAAAACAATACTGCATAAATGCACTCCCTTGTGTCTATTGGGCTTTATGCCCCCCGCAGATCAGGGGCAGTATGTCTGTTTTATGTATATTGGGGTGGGGGCATGGCCGTGCCTTGGAGGGCAGCCGCCACCCCCCCTGCCGCCCCGCCCCCCCCATATTTTTATATATATAAAAAAATCCCTGGTGTCTAGTGGGCTTTCTGCCTGCCTGCGGAAGGGGGGGCAGTTCAGGGTAATCTCCCCATCTGCCCCGCTGGGGGGCAGAAAGACTGTCGCCTTCATATTGGGGTGTCGGCATGACATGCGCTGGTGGGCAGCCCCCACCCCTATATTTCTATATATATATATATATATATATATATATATATATATATATATATATATATATATATATATATATATATATATATATATAAAGAAAATTCTTTCCAACAATACTTCTCCCATAAGGATCAGCGCTCGGGGGCAGAGATATGCCCCTGAGCACTGATTCAGCGAAAGTAAAACTAGCCCTTCGGCTCGTTTTACTTTCACTTTTGTAATGTAATGACATCAGTGTGCCCTGCGTGCTGATCGTCTGGGCAAACAAAAAACAAATTTCAGGCTGCTCGGGAAGCTGTTCCCGAGCAGCCCGAGCCTCTGGAGAAAAAAAGGAAACCCTCTGGTGCTAAGCAGCAGAGGGGCCTTTCTAACCTTCCCCAGTGTCGGCCAATGGCCGGCAGATGCACTTAAGGGATTATTATGCAGCAATGTATATTCCAAATAAAATTTTAAATGCATAGCACATTTGTTTTTTTTATTGTTTTTTTATTGCGATCCAAAATTGCAAAGGAAAAAAAAATGAACATTAATTCATGGTATTCATACCCCGGCAATAAATACATATGCAAATCACATTTAATCACAGAATTAATCCAAAAACAAAACTACATTAAAACTCCTGATTCCATTAGAAAAAACGAATCTAAACAACTCCTTTTCCTAGTTAAGCATTCTACTGCTTCGACCTACCCAGACGTTTCTTCCATAAACTGCCCCCACAGTTTATCAAATTTCCTAGTCCCCCACAGCGCAATGCCTACAGCCATTCCTTATTTCTAAATTGCTTCCTATTTACGACCCATTTCCCTATTGTGGGAATCAAATGAGTTCGCCACCTTTCTTTGAAGTAATAAGGATCTAGCCACTGCCGTTGCCACATATAGTAATTTGACAAATTTGGGAGATAATCGAATAGGAGGATTGTGCCCCAAAACAATCCACTAAATACTAGGAGGTAATTTTATCTGCCAGGCCCTATCCAAATACTGAAATATTTCTTTCCAAAATTCTTGAACAGGGGTACACAGGCCAATTACGTGTGACCAGTTTGCGACAACCCCGACTTGCATCGAAAGCAGTGACCGGATCAACTAGGGTTAACTTATGCTAGGAAATGTGGAGTTCTATAAAGAAGCCACCTACTAAAGAATAACATTCTGCGCCATTTAGCTCCTCTCAGAACCTTAAAATTTGGTATATTAATTTCGGCCCATATCTTTTTGGTCAATTCTAATCCTTCCTACTTTTTCCATTTTTGGATTGCTTTTTGGCAAAGGTCAGGGCCCTTCATGGAGGTGAGCAATCTTTTCCATTACCCTGGTCGCTTATGATCAGAAGCTTCTACTAATGCTGTTACCTATTCTTGACTGCCCCAAATCTTCCCAGACTCTAAATAATTTAATACACTTACCATTATTCTGAAAGAGCCAAGGAGCAGAAAATCATCTTGAACCAGTTTACAGACTTCCGGCAAGTTTATCCACCTCTCTCCACTCAGAAAATCCGCTACCTTCTTAAACCCAGCTCTCTCCCATTTTTGCACTGTATCGGGGGGGGGGCAGTTTAGCGCCGGAATCCATAACTAATTCAGACAGAGGTGTAACAGCATTAATATGGGGATAGCATATCTCCTAAAGAGATCCACGCGCTTCTTAGAAAACCACCTCAAGCTTTTGTAGCAGACTTTTTTAGGTAACTATGTTAATTTTAACACATCACGTATATCGTACTCTTACGGATCAGCTGTATAAAATCATTCTTAAAAATGTTGCCTTATCTGAGTTTTGCATTGAATCTGGACATATACTGTGCAGAATAATAATTCCTTGGATTGGAAAGCGCCTCACCACTTTTTTCCAATTCTTCGTATAAAGTGCTTAATGCTGCTCTGGGAGATTTTTTTGCCAAATAAATGATGTAAACATAGACTTCTCTTTCTTAAAAAAAGATGTAGTTAAAACACATGGGATGGCAGAAAAAGAAAATTAAACAAAGGAAGAATCGACATTTTAATCAGGGCTTCTCTCCCTAAGATAGTCAAAGGTAGCGAGTTCCATCGTACAAACATAGCCTGTATTTTTAAAAGCAAAGGGCCCAAAATTGAGATCATATAAATCCTCGATCCTTGAAGAATATCTAATACCCAAATATTTCTTTGGCTGCATATTTACACAAGAAACTATGCCTGAGTGAAGTGTATCCAAATGACACCCACATAAGATAATTACAGTTGGCTTTACGTTGACTTTAAAGCTTCCCAACTCCTCATAAAGTGCAAAAATCTCAAAGGCTTACTCCTGTGAGCATTTATTAGTATAGAGTATTAACATAATATCGTTGGAATATAGTTTTATCTTCACTATCTGTGCAAAGGGAGGACGTATATCACCATTCTCCCTAATTGCTATTGCCAACGGCTCAATAAAAAAAGCAAAAAGAATTGGCGATAAGGGGCACCCCTGCCGGGTACCCCTATGAACTTGTAATTTCCACACCTCTGTAGCATTAATTATGACTTCAGCATTCCGACACATCTTATATATCAACCCCGTGATTTGGGAAGGAACCCCATATTTACCTAAAATGCACAGCACATTGTAAGGAATTTAAAAATATGCCACCTAAAACTTGCTTTTCTTTTGTAACACTTTGACACTATAGAGTAGGTTTAACTAGAATTATATATAAAGAAATAAAATAAAGTGCAATGTGTTCTGCACTTGCAATGTTTATTTTCACACACTGGGGAGGATTAATGGGTAGATGCTTTCAGCACGACTGAGCCTGGAAGGGTGAGCTTGTCAGGTGTGCTGAATAATGCTCTAAGGCAAAAAGAACAATTGATGGACAGCATGCAGATCAATGTCATACATTCACCCCAGTACAGAGATCTGGGCCTAAATCCATCGTTTTTTTGCTCACCATGCCATTCCAGTTTGGACCCAGCCATATGCAAATCAGTCTTGACCCTGCGCCCAATGGGAACAGTCCAGCCCGAACTGCCAGACCAGGTCCTCCCTGGACTGGAAACAAGCATCCTAGGACCGGTTTCGGGCTTTCAGCCCTCATCAGCCAGGATAGCTCGACTCCAGTGGCATGGAGAGCACAGGACCCACGTCTGGGCATACCCGTCCCACTCGGGGTGACAAATGCAAAAAGAACAATTGATGGTCAGAATGCAGATCAATGTCATACATTCACCCCAGTACAGAGATCTGGGCCTAAATCCATCTTTTTTTTGCTCACCATGCCATTCCAGTTTGTGCCATTATGAAGGAATTTTTTTAACCAGCACTGAAAGAAAGACTAAATGCTGTATTTAAATTTTGTATTTATTTAGGGAAGCTAAATTACATGAAAATGACTACGCACTGTGAATTACACGAAATAATTCACAGTTAGATCTCTTTTCTGTGAAAATACAAGCTTTGAAACCAACCACTGACAAACATTCAATTAGAAGGCATAACTGTGTAAATCATATATGTGTGTGTGTGTATATATATATATATATATATATGTATATATATGTGTTTGTGTGTCCATATATATATATATATATATATCACAGCTCAAACTTCACCCCCACAAGGAAATGAAGGGACCGCACTCCATCAAGGATGAACTCGGTTATTTTATTTTACCGAGGTAAAGCACAGGACGCGTTTCGGCTTCGCGCCTTTTTCCACTGTATATATATCTATATATATAGACACACACAAATTAGGCACATAACACATACAAATTAGGTAATAAAGTGATACATATCAACATGCCAGTTTACCAAATTTCGGAGGTTTTATCACACCATGATTTTAAAATATCGGAAACGGATAAAAAATTCCTAATAATACACAAAAACCTCTCTGCAGCATAATCCCACCTTGCTGTACCTAAACTAATCTGATCAGCATGTTAGAATGAAGAAAAATGAACCAGATAGGCAGCAGATTTGCAGAGTTGAGAAAATACAAACTCCCCTTTTAAGATTCCAGCAACCTTTCCTCTCCCATCATGTATTGTCAACAGCAGTTCATGTGACTGGAAAACATACAACAATCTCTAATTAGCCTTGTCCTTGATGCCTTTAATTCAAGGAAGGCTGGAGGACAGGTTGTTTATGACTTCATCAACAATACCTATGTTGCAGAACTAGAATTACAAGTAACTTTCCCTTCCGCTTCGTAGGATTTTCGTTGATACTTGAAAACATTACAATAGAATAGTGATCTCATCCCCGCTCGATTACTGCCTTGTTTTATATGCCTGCACCATGGTGGAACTCTATCTACTATTCACACTGTTGGTGCTTGTAATGACGTTTATCTGCTTCTGTCTATTAATCATTGCAGCACACTTATTTTATGCAAGAATAACGTTGGTTTAATAAATGTATTGAAAACGTCCCACTGTGTATTCTCTGTATACTTCTCTGAGAATAAGTAAACACAAGTGACTGAGTGAAAGGTTCTGTACTGTTTCCACTATCCCTGAGGAGTCAGGGTTGTCATGTTCAGTGATTGCCAGAAACCTTTTGCTCCCTAATAGGTTAGTGGAGCTTACGGTGGCACTGTGAGCTGGTTGGTCTATAGGCCAACATATCTTAAGGGGGTGTCCGGAATCAGTCTTGGCACAAAACCCCTAGTTTATGTTGTTCAAACAATGCGCAGATCCTACGCATTAGTAGGAACTACACGACAGCCTCATCATCAGAACACTGCTAAGGCTGGACCCACAGTGGCCTCAACAAGTGCCATCTCCGATCAAGATTGGGTGGGTGCACTGATCTGATCAAAGCAATCCGTGCCACAGCTTGGATTCTCCATCAGGAATATGCCTGCTCACGTTGACCCTAGCGCGATACGGAGGAGGGCCTCCTTGATCTTTAACAGCCATTAAAGAGTGTTGCCTATCCCATGGTCGAGTAAGACCGCAATTAACTGAGAGTATTTGACTGTTGGCATGTAAAGAACTGCACCTGAGCCTGATTCCCGCCACTCCTGAACTCACCAGAAGGGTAGCCTAGAGCAAGGGGGGTTCACCTGTAAGCAGAGAGGGAGATGGTCGATGTAAGATACAGGAGGATTGCATTCAGAGACACTAACTTATATAAACATGAGTTGTGTAGTATTTTATGCAACTGTGTGATTAGAGTACTTTCTTCAGGAGATCTCCATTGATAATCCTAAGCGCTAAATAATTCCAGTGCGCTTCTTTCAAAATATATTCTTCATTAATAAATTTTCGCCTTACTTCAAGAAGCCATATCTTGTTATGTAACATTAAACAATTTAGGGGACTATGAAAAAGGCTATATTGCCCTATTTCTTTAATTTGCTTTAAAAACTAAAATATATTTAAAAAGAGAAAAGTCATTAGAAAATTAGGTGACTTTGAAAAACCTCATTCACATACCATTTTTGAATAAAATGAATGGAAGGGGACCAGGGCAATGTAGCCTCATAGGATGAAACTATGATAGATTAAAAATGAACACTGCACCTTTAAGGACTCCAAGCCCTCTAGTGTCCCATCTTGCTGTGCAGGTGCCAGTTACCTCAGGTAGGCTCCTGGTGACAGAATCTTGGAGCACTGAGCTCAGCTTTTTTTTTCTCCTTGAAACACCTTTACAAACCTTCACTAAAGCAACTGCACTTGACCTCTTTTGACTTCCAGGGTGTTTGTCCTTATATGCCATCTCTTTTGCGAAGTGTCCTGCCTGTGAAAGAAAAAGGCTAAAACAGATCCTCTCGATCTGTGTCTACTTTGCTTTCCAGATACCCACTTTTTGGACAAATGCAAGCACCACAGAACTTTTTCAAGACATGCTCTAAAGGACAGGGAGAAGATTTGATTCCATGTAAAGGAGCAGTAGCGCAGATTGCAAGACTCCCTGTCAGGCAAATCTAGGAGGTCTGAGGAGCATGATAAAGAGTGCCCAAAACCAGTCTACCAGTATTTTACTTACCATCTTTGTGGACTCCCCCAGAGAGAGATCCAGAAGGACACCATCATGGAAAATGAAGACACTCCAGGTTGATGTTGAGAACGTACATGTTGAGACAAAATACTGCCCCAACCTGTTCATCACGAGGGATAGGCAGGCATCGAAGAGAAGGAGGTCTGCATTGAATTTGAGATATTCTATGTCAAGAAAGTTAATGACATTGACGCAACCATCGATGTTGAGGCACTGAGAAACGTATTTTTCCATTGAGACGTCTGCTGAGTGGCTCAAGAAGATGAAAGGGAGAAGGTTAACGCCAGCCTCCTATTAGGAGTAATCTGCCTATTCACCATCCAGGCCATCATCTTCAGTGGTCATAATGGACTTTCCAGCTCCTCAACCTCAGACTTCTATGTAGCCTCCAGCACCTCCTCTCTCTTCTGTGGAAGCTCCATTTTTTCCACCTCCTCCTCAACATCCAGCTCCACCTATGGATCATACTAGATTTCTGCGACCATTGCCTTTGGGACTTAGCCTCCCACAAGACCACTTTTGGCACCAGGGAGATCTAACACACCTTCACCTCCTTCCAGATCTCATTGCAGATCAAGAACAAGATCGAGGTCACATCGCTGTCATCCCTCCAGTAATACCTCCTCCTCCAGACATTCTTCTAGACAGAGACATCATTCTAGAGTACGCTCTTCTTCCTTAGGGCATTCAACAACTTTTTGGGGTGGAAAAGTATTCCCCAACTTTGGCAGAATCTCTTCCAGCTAGAATCCCTCCAGTTTATGAGATCAACACTTTCGAGCAGTTTCTCATTATAGGAAAAAATTACCTAAATATTCCTGTCAGAATTGTAAACATCCACTTTGGTGATATTTGAAACACTTAACTAGACCTCTACTCCTAGTGGTTCTGGCCTCTTGGAACCCGGTATGAAGTTATTTTCGACACTAGCCTCGACAAAGAAGCTCCTTCCGGGCTGCAAAAGAATTACAAACCACCTGATCAGACCCGCTGTTTTTGCAAATGGACTCTCCTCCTGAATCAGTAATACTTTTTGCGGCAAAGTCACATTATGCCACTGTCCCACTTGACAAATAGAGCAAGAAACTTGACTCTGTGGGGAGAGTCCACCATGAAGACGGCAGGTGCCACGGCCTCTTTAGGCAGGTACAATAGATTCTTTTGGGACTCACTCCAATAGATTTGCAAACTATCTGCTGGGCAACTCACAGAAGGCTTTGTGGAAGTTTTAAATGAAGGCATGATGGTGTTGAATCGCCCAGGCACATCTATACTCGCTGCACATTGATACTGTCCTGGATACTGGATGAGGCCGTGGATCTCAAACTAGAAGCTCAACAGAGATTTTTTTAGTTTAGCCTTCTCTGGCACACAACTCATTTTGCTGTCACATCAATGACAATGAAATTGGAGATATGGACTTTAAGGGCTTTAGGTCTGGAAAACAGAAAAGAAAAAAAGGAACATTTTTACTGCCCTACGATCAACTTTATGACCCAAAATTGGTTCAAAGCCCTTAATGGCCTCAAGGTCAACAACAAAATCATCAAAGACCGTTCGAGCATCAAAGGCAGCAATCTAAAGGTAAAGAATGTCATCAACTTGCTGCAGCAGCACGTAAACCTCCCAGAGTGACAAAGCAATGACTTTCCACTTCCCCCTCTTCTTTTACCCACTCCGATGGGGGAAAGCATTTTGAACTACTTGGAAGAGTAAATTTCCAAAACAAAAGACGTGTGGATGCTAAATACTGTTCAGAATGTTAGTGTCTTCAATTTAAACATCCTACACAAGCGATACCACCAAAGGAGTTATCCTTGCAGCATCTTAAGATACTTCAGCAAGAAGTAAAACATCCTCTTGCAGGATCAAACAGTATAGACAGTACCCTTTTCCCAGACTCTACTGGGAATTTAGTCCCGGTACTTTCTAGGGAAAAGGAAAGGGCCAGAGAACTAATTAAGTCCCAAGACTGGCAAGCAAATGGACATGGAAAGAAACATTTGGAATACTAGTATTCATCAAATATACCCACTATTCCATCAAGGAGATTGGCCATGCTCCATAAATCTTCAGAATGCATACTTTTCTGTGCCATTTACAAGAAATATTGGAAGGTCCTGAGATATGAGGTCAGAAATGATCACTGAAAGTACAATGTCCTTTCATTCGGCCTCAAGTCTACACCGAGGAGCTATTCAAATTGCATGGCTATTATTGCATCTCATCTCAGGAAACAGCAGGTCTTCTTCTTCTACTTGTATTTAGGACTGGCTGATCAAAGCATCAACATCTCAGCAAACTTTTTAGATAGCTTTCTCTTCTCTCAATTGTTTAGGACTGCACATTAGTCACGAGAAAACTTCATCAACTCCAGTGCAGTCATTGCATTATCTGGGAGCGATTTTGGACACTTTAAAGCAAATGTGTATTCGTCGAAGTAGAGACTGGTATGTATCCATCTGAAATTTTGCAATCATCTGAATACGACCCATTGGATAGCAAGTCAAATAACAGCACTCTTGGTCTCAATGATGTCCTCCAACTTCCTTGCTTCAATTCCAGTCTCTATATGAGATGACTACAACAGTGCCTGGAAGACTAGGGGTGCCATTGTCAGGAAAATGGTAAAACAAACTCATCCTGTCTCCCTCATGCAGGCTCATACCTTAGGTTGTATGTCATCCGGAGAACATTTTCTGTAGAATTAACTTCAATCAAGAAATTCCATCTCAGAGCATTGTGACCAATGCCTCCCTGTTAGGTTGGGGTGTTCATATGGATAATATGCAGGTCCAAAGAACGTGGTTCTCGAAGATGTTGATGTACCACATCAATCTGCTGGAATTTAGGGCAGTGTACCTAGCTCTGAAATCTTTCCTTCCTCCTTTTAGGACAGACTCCCCTCTAATTCAGATGTAAAATACAACAACAATGCATTACATGGGTAAACATCGTTTACCACGAATTCGGAACCACGCATGCCATTACAACGCAAGTCGTAACAACGACTTGCTGTTGGAGGCAGAAGGTGTTGGATTTAAAATCCAACACCTTCCCTACTGTTGCACAGACTGAAGTTGGAATAGTAAATTATGCTATTCCAAAATCCAGCGCCTCCCAGCAAGTCATTGTTCCGACTTGCGTTGTAATGGTATTTGAGGAAACAACGCGGTTGTTGTAACAACCGCGTTGTAATGGCATGCGTGGTAAATGCATGCGAACTAACGTGGCATATTCATTACATGAGCAAGCAGGGAGGAACAATGTCCAGGGCCTTGTCCTGGGAAGTTCAAACCATCTGGAAGGGGCTGATAGCCAGAAACTTGAGAATCACTGCAGTCTACCGACCTGGGGGTCAGAATGTTCAAGTAGACTCTCTAAGCAGATCGAGGCAGAAAAGCCACTAGTGGGTCTTAAACGATTTCGTTCTTCAAGATGATTTCTGGACTAGGGATTCCCTCAGTTACAGCTCTTTTCAAGTGTGGAGAACAAAAAATGCACACACTAAGCCATATGATTTTACTAACCAGGATTTAAAGAAAATGACCTATGAATTGACTGAATAATTTGTTTATACTTTCCCACTGATTCCCCTGGTACCAGCAGTAATCATCAAACTGACGCAAGAGCCATATATATTTTAATAGTACAAGAGTGACACTGTCAGTGATGGCTCACAGACCTCCTTAATCGGTCAGAACAGGATGCTCCAGTACAGACTGGATTTTCTGTACAAGTTTGGGGGTCAGATTCTTTACCCCCAAACTTTAAATCCTTGAATTTAGAAGACTGCCTTCTGAACACATTCATTATGGCAGTGCTTAATTTGTAAAAACAAAAAATGCCAGGGCTCTTGTCAGGAGGCCTTTGCAGCTTGCACAACACATTGCCCCTGCCATGCTGTCTATGATAGTAACAACACAACTACTAACCATCACACTTCTACAAGTGTGACAAATCAGGCCATACCAGTCCCCCAAAGCTATAAAAATGGCTTGGGCAGGAGGTAATATTAATTTTTAATGTATATTTAATTCATAATTAACTGTTGTTGTGGTCATCTCTAAATTAGGCAGACTGTGCCACCTTGTGGCAGACTGTCACAAGCGCCGGTGTTGACAATTGCTGAACACCAGAAACCACCAGCTCAATTTAGGCACTGCATGATGGCCAGTGAACCTCCCACAAGAATAGAAGCTAAACGACCATTGACAAGAGCTTCTTACTCGTTCAAATGGAAGAGATTCTGTATCTAGTGTTATTGAAACAATGTTGTCAAGAAGCTCTTCTACTATATCTCCTTCATTTAGCCAGACAGACTTACAATTTTCTTCCAATAAAGTTCACTGGGCAGCCTTTATTGCCCACAGAAAATGTTCTTTACATACCTCTTTTTTTTCAAGATCCCTGTGGTTAAGGACTTCCTTGAGAGCATCCGTTTTCCCCTGATATGTAGACCTTTTCCGAGGAAGTTCAATATTGTCCCATCACGTCTCATGGGTTCACCATTCGAAGCAGTTCATAAAGCTTCCCTGTAACACCTTTCATGGAAAGCCTCTTTCCATGAGGCTACCAGAAAGCAGATAAAACTTTACCGGGCAAGCCAAAACCCCACTCTGCCAGAGATAAAGCCGCCGTGGCAGCATTGTTGAGAAATATGCCATCAGTGGCAAAGGAACCCCCACAGTTGAGGTCCAGTTACCCTTGCCTGTTCTGTGGCTCGCCTAACAGGGTCTGAGAGAGATGAATCACAGCTATTGACAATTCCGCAGGAATGAGCCATTTTCAGATTATTTGAGTCTCCCTTGAAAGTAGGCCTAAAAGTATCTTTCGATTTCCATGTGACAGCTTCTCTTATCCAACATTTGTTGTTGCTCGTCAGTCAGAACAGATCAACATTAACTTCAGTACAAGTCTTTGATTGACGTCACAAATGGTGGTATGTCGACGCCCAACAACAACAAAAACAAAAAAAAGGGAAAGAAATACTACAATTCCGGACCCAACCACTAGAAGGCGGAATAATACCCAGCATGTGAATCCAGAAAAGATTCA
The DNA here is from genome assembly GCA_963921515.1 of Calotriton arnoldi. NCBI lineage: Eukaryota > Metazoa > Chordata > Amphibia > Caudata > Salamandridae > Calotriton > Calotriton arnoldi. Next base: position 953,494 of record CAWUFW010007678.1, on the reverse strand, counting down.
CGGTGCAAAACTGCTTTCTATATAGGATAAGTCTCAAAATCTCCCAAAAATATCTCTTCCAACAGCACATCAGATTTCATATATTGCAGGCTTCAAGGCCATGTGCATTTTCTTAGTGCAGAATGCACATCTCAGCATGTGGTCTCTTGAAACAATGTGTGGGAAATCAATTGAACATTTTCCATTGTCCTGTCATTTTCATGTCGCTGCTGTTAATGAGGGTGAACTTGAAATTCTATACAGTCCTTATAGCTATCAACAAAGTTCCCACGAAGGAGAAGGAACCATTACTTGTAATCCTAATTATCCTTCATTTGAATATTTGTCAAATTCATAATTAATACTCCTGTCTTCCTGTTCAAAACATCAAGGTGTTTGTGCCAATTAAAATTCTTGAAATAGGGAAAGAGGGTCCCTGTATCTAATGAGAGGAGCGGAACAGGGGAAAAAGACAAACCAAAGAAAAATACTCCGCCTCCCGAATTTGTGGAAAATCGCTATGTAGTCACTCAGCGTTATAAAAATACTCTTGTGTAAGAGGTATGAATGAGGATGTGTATTTTATGAGGGGGTGACTGCGTGTTGTGGGGAAAAGTTGATGAATTTGGATTTTGTAACTAATTTATTTGTTTAAGAAATGAACATATGTAGCTAACTAAAGAATCATGTGTAACAAAGAGGTGTTCTGTATGAAATAATGAATTATTGACTTAATAAATGAAAAATAATCACGTTTTTGATACATATAGTTAGCTCCACATGAATGGTGTTTTTTAAAAGGGTATTTTGATAACGTTGAATGACTATTTATTGATTTTCCAATAATTCGTGTAAGCGGAGTATTATTCTTTGGTTTGTGCTAATTGAGCCAGGATTCTGAGGTTCCATAAAATCAAACTGAGATAAGTGCAAGTGCAGTTGGGGCACTGTTGCATTTCACTGCCATGAGGCTCCCATCTATTTGTCATCGCTGACCCTGCCTTCTCTCCTTTTTCTATCTAAAAAGAAATTGTTTGTAAAAAAATGGGTTGGTTCACCTGAGTCTACATTAGGAATATATATATATATATATATATATATATATATATATATATATATATATATATTCTGATTAATCCTGTCTGTGTCTTTGCTTCAAGGCCCTATGTAATTCAGGCTTGTCAGTCATACATAGTCGAATTCTCAGATAGTATGAGGTGAGTGCTCTAAATATAAAGGTGAAGATGATAGTTGCAGATTATTTAACTGTAGATTAATAAAATATTGGCCCAATCATTCTGAATCTATCAGAGCACTATGGATTGGTGTTATATGGGATATTTAAGATTTAAGCGGAATCTTAGCTATGCCCCCCTACTCTATGTATTGGTATAGTAAAGCGTGAAATAAATGAATAGCAATGGTGATGTGACATGATGTAAATTGCGTGGTGTACTTGTTTTTTATTGACAGATGGAGGTTTGGTATGTGAACATGGATATGTATGTTTGATGGTTGCTTTAGATCCTTATATGTATATTATGTGCTTCTAAGGATGTAAGAATGAGAAGGGCACGGAAGAAAGAATAATTGGAAATTGGATAATGAGATATTAGGAGGCAGGGCGAAAGGTGGTTCTTCTGCACACTGAATATAATAGTTTGTCAGTATATATGCATTCTGGTTTAACAGTCACAATTTAATTAATTGGTTAGTTTTTTTTTTGATAATCAATTTTATTGATTTTGCAAAAAGAGAGTGATAAAAACTTAATTACAAACAGCACAGCATGATGAGCAGCACAACAACACAAGGCTTTCAGTGAATAATACAATTCGCATCAGAATACATTATTGCCTTTACTCTTCCAAGAGGGACCTATAATGAGATCCAGGGAGACAAGAGAGTCAATCATTTACCCCAGACCTTCCGGTGTTTGGCCGGGCAACCTCTGGCTTCGTATAGTGGTAGTTCCTGTGCAGCACACCAGTCCACTCCTCGGCACCACTTAGTTATAGTGGGCGGGGTGGGGTTTTTCCATGCTGCCACTATGTCGCGCTTGGCTACTACCAGAGCAGTTCCCAGGAACGTCTTATCTGCTCTGGATCCATCCAACCCATCAGTGATACCTAATAATATGTTCAGGGGGTTTTGTGGGACCTCCCACCCCAGCACCTCTGTGAGCTCTGCTTCCAGTGCGGCCCAGTAAGGGGTTATATGAGGGCAGGACCATACCATGTGGAAGAAATCTGCGGGTTCGGTACCGCATCTTGCGCATGATGGGCGTGCAAGTAGGCCTGCTCTGTGTAGGCGGCTAGGGGCAAGGTAAGAGGCGTGTAGATAGTAGAGTTGAACCAGGCGGAGCTTGGCTGAGACGGTGATAGTTTTAGGAGCCATCAGAGCATATCTCCAATCCTCCTCCTCTACAGGACCCAGCCATGTCTCCCATCTATGTCTCAATTGGTCAAGGGAAGTAGGACCATTGTTTGTTAAGGAGCGGTATATGCGTGAGACTCCACCTTTCCCAAGGTCCCCCATCATGACCTGGGCTTCAAGGGGACTGTGTTCCGGTAGTGAAGTGCCGGGTTTTATATGTGTGTCTAAGGCGTGGCGGACTTGTAAGTATCTGTAGAACTGGGATGAGTGAAGTGAATACCTAGTCTGCAGGTCGGCAAAAGAGCGAACATGGTCACTGGCCCACACATCCCCAAGCTGCGAGATGCCAATGAGGTCCCAACTCTTGAAACCGTCTAGGCTCCCCACCTCCTGTAACCATGTACCTTGCCAGAGGGGTGTTTGCTGGGTCAGTTTGCCCTGCCATCGAGTGTGTTGTCACACTCGGAGGCGCGCCAGGACAGAAGGACTGCTCGGGTTACTGTGGGAAGAGCTCTGGGAATGGGAGATCCGTACAGCATAGCTTGAATTTGGGAAAGGCCCAAGTCCTTGAGTTCGGTCTTGTAGGCCGGGTCTGACCACCCCCGTTAAACCAGTCGTGTATTATCAGGAGGCGGGTTGCAAGCTAGTACAGGTAGAGGTTCGTTAGGCCCATGCCTCCATCAAAAGGTGGGATCTGGCAGTGCCAGAGTGCCATGCGTGGTCGTTGGCCGTTCCAAAGGAATTTTATGATTAGACTGTCTATTCCCTTGAACCAGGCTCAGGGGATATGGTGCGGAATGTCTGAATGATGTAGAGGAACCGGGGGAGGATCATCATCTTGAACATGGCTATCCTCCCTAATGGGTTAAGCGGTAGTTTTTGCCACTTTTGGAGGTCTTGCCTAGTCCTAGCGACTAAGGGGGTCACGTTGAGTGCCCAGGCTAAATCCGGTAGTAGGGCGACCCATATACCTAGGTATTTGAAGGATTGACGTCTGATGGGAATAGTGGACTGCCAGTCTAAACATTCCCTGGAGAGGTGCAGGGGAACCAAAGTCGACTTGGCTGAGTTCAGACGTAGCCAGAGGCCCGCTCAAAGGAATGCAGTATGTGTAGACATCGGGGGCCGGATCGGGCCGGGTCTGCGAGAAACAGCAGGACATCGTCCGCATATAATGCGATCCTGTCCTCATGTGACCTCTCCCAATGCCACCCCTGAACCTGCCCATCGGAGCGGATAAGGTTGGCTAGGGGATCCATGGCCAAGGCGAAGAGGAGGGGTGAGAGGGGGCACCCCTGTCTCGTCCCTCTTCCAATTGGGAAGATGTCGGAGAGCACTCCGTTAACCCGGACCCGTGCAGTTGGCTTGGAGTATAGGACTTGTACCATACGGCAGAACTTGGGTCCCAGGCCCAGTACTCGGAGGACGTCTCTCATATATCCCCAGTCGACCGAGTCAAATGCTTTCTCAAAGTCGACTAGGGGGAGCGCCAGGTAAGGGGTCAATAATTGACGGTTGGCCAAAGCCAAATGGAGACGGCGTAGGCAGTGTCTAGTACTCCGCGCCGGCATGAATCCACATTGGTCAGGGTGGACCAATTTGCCGAGGTAAGGTTTAAGACATTGGGCCAGAACCATGGCATATATTTTGACCTCAGTATTAATTAAGGAGATGGGACGGTAGTCTGCACATGCTGACGAAGGGGGTTGTGTGTTGGGAATAACAGCTATGGTGGCCGTGTCAGTCTCTGGAGGGAAGGAGCCTTTTTCCAGGGCCTCTTCGTATAGGGCTGCCAGGTGAGGAGTTAGTATGTCGCGGTAGGCAGAATAATATTCTTGTGGGTAGCCGTCGGGGCCAGGAGTTTTACCGGCCGCGACTAGCGAGAGCGCCCCCAGTATTTCTTCATGTGTGATCGGATCCTCCATTCCATCAGACTCAATTGTAGTGAGTGTAGGAAGGTGGAGGTCCTCTGAGGCGAGAAGCTCCATTAATGAAAGCTCTGGCTTCCGGACAGAGTATAGGTCTGAGTAGTAGTCTGCGAAGGCTTGGGGTGAGCGCGCCCCACTGAGTCATGGACCTCTGGAATTATTCGGTTCGCCTGGGGTAGGACCCTAGTCTATGCAGTATCTTTCCATTCTTGTCCCGCCACCCGTATACTCGAGCAACCGAGGACCTCCATAGGAGTTTTGCAGAGTCTAGCGAAATTTGTGGTATTTCATCCCGTACCAACGCCAGATGACGCAACTGAGTATCGTCAGAAGTGCCCGCTGCGTCACTCTCCAACTGAACTGCTTGGGCTTCGAGGAGTGTGAGCCTACTGTCTCTGGCTGCCCGTTGGGCTTCGAGGTGGCTCTTGGCGAGCCCACGGATCGCGGCTTTACCTGCCTCCCACAGGGTGCCCGGGGACGAGACGGAACCTTGATTCGTGAGGAAGTATTGCACAATTTCAACTTTAATTGTGTCTTTAAATTCCGGGTCTTGGAGGAACCAATCGTTCATCCTCCACAGTGGGCGGAGGGCATTGGGTGAGCCACCCAGGGTCAAAAGTAGCGGTGAGTGGTCTGAGATGTCCCGAGGGAGGATATTTATCTCTCTGACTTTACTACACTCAGGGGCAGGCATAAACATCATATCGATGCAGGAGTGACTCTGGTGTGCTGCTGAGGTGTGAGTGTATTGAGTTTCCCGTGGATTCCACGTACGTCATGCGTCGCAAATACCCATGGTTTCAGCCCAGTCTGTAAGCTGTTTAGCGCGGGAGGAGCGTGTGATGGAGGGAGTCCCCGTCGTATCGAGCCCGGGTTGCATGACAGCGTTAAAGTCCCCTCCCAGAACCATTATCCCGGGAGGCAGGGAAGAGAGTATTTTTACCTATATGGTTTAGGGTCTATGTGTGGGTGGCGCCGGGGATGTAAATGGAAAGGACGTTAAGGGTTTCCTCCCCAGAGGTCCGGAAAGGGCGACAAAGTGCCTGTTAGGATCTCTGGTAATTTGAGTAGGTACAAAAGGCAGGTTACGCTTTAATAGGATGGCGACCTCGCGAGAGCCCCGTGTGAAGCCTGAGTGCCAGGACCTATCAAATCCATATCTTGCGAGGAAGGGACAAAGATTGCCCAGGAGATGGGTTTCCTGGAACAAGAGAATGTCTGGGGCAAGTCTCTGGGCGTGCCGCAGGACTGCGGCCCGTTTGATCCTATCCAGCAAGCCGTTGACGTTCCAGGACATGATACGGAGAGAATCACCTCAATAGGTCATTGTGTCGTGGTCAACAAGAGGGGCCTGCAGTATTGCGAGGGTCTGCTGCTTGGTGCGTGTCCTAGAAGCTGAGATGAATTAGCCTTGTGTTGCATCTGTTGGCGTGCCTTTGTGAGGCAGTATTCTGCTGGTGTGGAGCTGAGATGCTGTGAACTTTGGGTTGCTAAACAACTAATAACTCGGGACAACGGCCCCAACCCTCCCCCCCGCCCCCCACCCTATACTTCAAGAACAGAAGCATCTGTCACCCTATAACTATTGAGATGAACTAAACTATAACGTTTAGAGTCAGTGAAACGTGGTGGACCCCTCACTTTAGAGGATCAGAGTATACATCGGCAGAAATATCTTACTGGTCTCGATTACGTCATTAGTTCGACGGGTGTATTCTAAAGTGCTGGGTTTCATTCGTAGCACCCTGTAGAGCTTCAACTGGGGATAGCCGGACTACGAGAGAAATCAGAGTCTGATTGGTGCGATAGTAAGCTATTATTCAAGTTCTTGTTTCTTGACGTGCCAGTTGTATTCGTGGGTCTTCATGGGAGTTTCAACTGGGGATCACCGGGCTACGAGAGAGATCCGAGTCTGCAGATTCAATGGCCAGTACTTTGGATGAGATGCTCCCGGAAGGCGAGTGGTCTCGGGAACTGGAGACCCGCAGCAGGTGGGGCTCTGGTGTCAGAGCCCTGCGTCGGGAGTTTGAGGACACAATTATTGGGGAGCCTGACTTAGCCCTGTTTCTTTCCCGACCCCTGCGGGATTGCGTGCGCCTCTCACGCGGAGCCGGGTGGTGCGTAGCTGGAGGCTGAGCACCCAGGGTGGACGTCACAGATCGGAGATGGAAGGGATGTTCCTCCGTCAGCCAGGTCCATGCCGCCTCAGGGCTGTCGAAGAAATGCGTTTTCTCCTGAAAGACCACTCGCAGCCGTGCTGGGAAAAGTAGCCGGTATGGTAGGTTGAGGGCACAGAGTTTTTGTTTCACTTCCGTATAGAATCACCTTTGTGTCTGAACCTCCCTGGTGTAGTCCGGAAATATCATGATGGCGTGGTTCTGATAGGTTGTGATTTTCCGGATACGGGCTTGCTGCAGGATCCGATATCTATCCCTAAAGTTGAGGATTCGCGCTATGATGGGTCGGTGCGGAGCACCTGGGGGAGGTTTTGGAGCCAGGGAGCGGTGCGCTCGTTCCACCGCAAACCATGTAGAGAGCATGTCTTTAGGCATCCATGAGGTAATCCAGCTTTCAATGAAGGACTCCATTGGTCCATGCTCTGTGCCCTCCGGTAATCCCACTAGATGCAAGTTGTTACGTCTGGATCTGTTTTCGGCATCCTCCGCCCTTCTGTGAAGTTCTTTGGCCTGAGTTTGCAGGCGAGTCATTTGTTCTTTGAGGACCGTGACATCATCTTCGGCTGAGGAAATGCGGTATTCGGCTTCCGTGATCCTAGCCGTTGCTTTGCGGAGGTCTTGCCGGATTAGAGCCATGTCCACACGGACCTCCCCGATCTTGTTTTCGACTGAGGTCTGTGAAGTGGATATGGCTTCAAGAATCGTGTTAAGGTCTCCCGCCGTCGGGGTTTGCCCTTCTGCAGTCCCGGATCGAATTTCCTGTTCGTTAACAGTATACTGGTCCATTTTGGTCTGTGTTGCAGGAGGTTTTGGACCTCGATCTTTCCCCATGGCCGGAGCAGTTCGAAATGGACAATGGGGGCTCCGGTGCTGTCGGGAGTCCGATGGCTTCACAGGGTGACGCTGGTTGACTTGTGTGGACTGCTTGTGTGTTGATGTGGATCGGCTGCGATTGTCCAGCGACGAGGGGGTGCTGCGTGGTGCCCAGCTAGAGCTGAAACGACGAACAGGTATGGTTTCCAGAGAGTAGAGAGTAATCTTTCTCCCCGCATGCACGGCGGTGGCGCAGACCATGCACGAGTCAGACAACTCCGACCAGCAGTTGCCCACCCCTGGAGGCCAGGTGTCTCTTTGCAGGGTCACATGGGGCCGGGAGCCGTCTAGGCTGGGGTCGGCCAAGGCAAGGAAGGTGGTCCATGTCCAGTCCCCTGACGGGCGGTTGCAGTTGCTGTTGAGCCTCTAGGTAGCAGCCCTGGTGCAGCCACGTATTGATCCAATGGGAAGCAGGTCACTGGTTCTCCAGCGCAGCGGTTTGCACCCAGGGCCACCCGGTCCGATCAGGCAGGAAGGGGGGGGGTCCATTCAGCAGTCCGCCACTGTGCGATATCGCAGTCTACTCCATCACTCGTCCAAGCTCGGGGAGCACGTCTCCACCCGGGCCGCAGCAGCACACCAGTGAGCCTCCCTTCGGATCAGGGCCTCTTCACTGTATGGAGACTACTCTCCGACCAGGAGATCCGGACAGGGGGCCCCACTGGACGAGAGGGGGTGGCCCCGAAGGGCCGCTACTGCACGATCTCGCAGTCGACCCCCTCCTTGCCCGCCGTCTCCCAGTCCTTGTCACTCTAGACTCTTTAGGATGCCCAGTCCAGTGACTCCATCAGCAGGACCCGCGGCACTGGGATTGGGTCCTCCGGCATGCCCGTGGTTGTCACGGTCTGCCACGCTGTATTAATTCAGGGCTGGGTATATTTTAAGCTAGGTAGGGCCTCGGACCGTTAGGCGCGGCAACTGAGCAGACTGCCGGCAACAGGAGACCTCCACTGTCTCAGCGCAACTGCCGCAGCACCTTTCTGTGGTTCCCTCCCGGCTTTGGCATTAAGGAGCTGCAGGGTTCAGAGGCTTCGGTCGTTCCAACGACTCCGCGGGAGCCCCTAGACCGGGGCCGGCTCTCCTCCCCTACCACGCCCCCCCGGGCAGACTCACCAGGCCGCAAGAGGTGCTGGTGGCAGGCACACCTCCGCGCTGGCGGGCTCGGGGTCCCGCCGTCGTCGAGTCGGAGGGCAGTCCCTGCAGGGGACCTTCAGACGGGGCTCCAGCGGATGCGATCGGTGTTTGTGGGACGAAGGATCTCGGCAGCACGAGGGGGGGAGGCTCACTCAGAGTGTCTCCGCTGCGCCGCGTCGCAGCCGATCTCCCGGCTCACCTCCCGCGGACTCAGTCTCAGCGGCAACTGCAGGTATTGGCTCTGGAGATCTGAGCAGGGGGAGGGAAGGGCCTCACCCCAGGCCGCACGTCGAGTCCCCGCTCCCGGACCGCGAGGGCGCCGGACGGTCACAAGGTCCGCGATCTTGGAAACCTGCCCCCGACCAATACAGCCTCCGGTGTCCTCGTCCGGCAGCAGAGCCCAGTGCAGGAGGGTCTCGGGCCACCACGAGGATGGGGACAAGAGCAGCTCCCAGTGCCAGGCGCGGGTCTCGGCTATGCGGGTGCTGCCATGTTGGGTGCAGGGTGGCCTGGAAACCCGGGGCCAAAGTTCGCCACTGGTTCGGGCTACGCAATGTCACAGAACTGGTAGGTGGCCCAGGTTAGTTACGATTGCTGGCAATGTTGTAGGATGATAGGATGGCTGCCGATGGCGTAGTAGGTTGGAGCGGATGACGGAGGGGTCCGGAGCACTCTTAGAGTGCGACCGCCATCTTGACGCTCCAAGCCACGCCTCTAATTGGTTAGTTTTATGTTAAAAAATATAATTTTAATTTTTTATTATTGGTAAAAAAAATGGTTCTTGTTTTTTATTAGTAGATTCTGTAGTCACGATTATGATATGTGTTTTCGACAATAGTTCTCTTGGGAAAACTATACGCTTTTAAATGTCATGGAGAAAGTGGTTTTCAAGAAATAAGATTTTGGCCACTAAAATGCCGTCGATGAGCAAGTGACATAATCCATTAGCACTGAACAATTATATATGACTGATCAATTCATGCTAACACCGTGACACAATTGATGGATATGCCCAAATGTAATAGCTGATTATATGAGCTTGTTTTTAACATAACTTCCTTCATGTATAATGTTTATTTCTATGTTTTCTGTGTAAAACTGAAAGGAAATTAAATGTCAGATTATTTTTTTTATAAGAATAAATATTTAATAAGATTGATTTTTTTTAAACATAAGATTGGTTGTCTTCACATTTGTTTCAGAATATATCTCCCTGCAGGTTTCAATTGAATGAATGTATGAGTAAAGTGATGAATGGACTAGGATTTTAGTTGAATAATTTCTTTCTCTTCGAGAAAATTACTTTAAACTTGGTTCTGAATAACTCTGTCCCCTTGGTGTCGAGGTGTTATTCTCATTTATTAGTTGTGACAACTCTTTAACTACAAATGTCACAGAATACATTTCAGACTACTCTTCAGAGTTCATAGAAGAGAGCTCCTCCATCACAAACCTCGGCTTCTCCAGTCACAAACATGGGATCTGAATGCTGCTTACAATGAAGGGTTTTATGCTTAATATGTGGCAGCGTGATCCACAAGAACAACATAACTGAAAGTAGTTTTGTGTGTTAACAACAAGTTGCACCAAATTCTTTTTTTCCAGTTATTTTATTAAGGATATTGATAAAGTGAGGACCTAGCCAAAGAGTCCAGGGGAACGCTGTACATTGCAGTAGGAAATGTAGCCTTAGTGTGAGGATCAAAAGACATCAGGACAATACATATGTACAAATAGAGAAGAGAAATGGCGGAGATGGGGTATGCAAGGGATTATTTTTAGGATGGGTGGAAGATTGGGAAGAGGTGGATTTTTGAACTTTTCATTAATTGCTTCTCCAAAGAAGGTGCAAAAGGAGGGGGTCCTAAACACTCTGCCCATGTGTCAGGAGCTTTTGTTGACGTGTGCGTTCTCTATAAATGTTTTGGATTTCTAGCCTAGCTAGGGATGTTCTGTTAGTAATGTATACGCCTTCAGACGTTAGAGACAAGTTATCCTGGTTTAGTCAGACAGATCTTCTTTAACATAACACAGCAAGAAGAGTAAGCCAATGCAGTTCTTTAAAGGTAGGGGAGACCTGTTCAAAGTTTCTGTGTTTTGTGATTAGTCGAGTTGCGATATAAAGAATGGCTTTGATTGTTATTAATGAGGACTTTGGAGGGCCAGTGAGAGATATCTTGCCTCCCTCCATGTGACATGAATCTGAAAGAAACAGTTAGTTATAGATTCCTTACCTTAGAATTACCCCCAGGCGTCACAGAAAGGAGGAAGTGCTTCATTTTGCGCAATACGGTAAACTGCAATCATGCTGTTCTGTTTTTTTCATGGTATGGTCCTTGAAATACAGACGGGAGTGAAGGATAACACTCAGATATAGTAGAAAGTGAAAGGTGGGGCAAGAGGTTCATAATATTGAGACAATCCTGGATGAAGGGCTCAAGGGTTCCTGTTTGGATTAAGTCAAGACCAAATTTATGTTTAAGGATCTCCTAACTTGATGTGACTGTGAGCCATAATTGGGTGTCTTCTGAGAATTGATGGATGTTGGGCCTGGCCCTTTCTGTAGAGTTCCCCCAGATTTTTGCCTTCCTTTGCTGAACTTGTTTTTGTTGGCCATGCTCACTGTATCGCTGAAATTAAGCTATACATGGCTGATGAGCCCTTACCAGGGTGAAACTGGTCCTAGGTTGCTTGTATTCTGGTTTAGGGAGGGCCTGGAGTGGCAGTTCGGGCCGGACTGTTCCTATTGGAGCAAGGTCAAGACTGATTTGCGTATGGCTGAGACCAAACTGAGGTGCCAGTGTGGGCAAAAAACTACAGATTGAGAGGCGGCCCGAGCAATTGCCAGTGGCTGAGATCAATTCAAGCATTCCATCCATCACCTTGTTGCTGTTGCAGTTGATGCCCTAACTGGGACAGGTATGTCCAGATGTGAGTCCCGGGCTCATTGGAATCAAGCTATATGTGGCTGATGAGCCCTTATCAGGGCAAAACCTGTCCTAGGTTGCTTGTATTCCAGTTCAGGTAGGACCTGGCTTGGCAGTTCAGACTAGACTGTTCCCATTGGAGCAGCGTCAAGACTGATTTGCATATGTCTGGGTTCCAACTGAAGTGCCATGGTAGGCAAAAAACAATAGATTGAGATGTGGCCCCTAGTGATTGCCAGTGGCTGAGATTGATTCAAGCATTCCATCCATCACCTTGTTGTTGCAGTTGACTCCCTAAGTATGACAGGTATGCCCATACTTGGGTTCTGTGCTCTCTGTGCCAAGGGAATCAAGCTATACATAACTGATGACCCATTATCAGGGCGAAACCGGTCCTAGGTTGCTTGTATTCCAGTTTAGGTAGGACCTGGGTTGGCAGTTCGGACTGGACTGTTCTCATTGGAGCAGGGTCAAGACTGATTTGCATATGGCTGGGACCATACTGAGGTGGCATGGTGGGCGAAAAACGATGGATTGGGATGCTGCCGGAGCGATTGCTAGTGTCTGAGATTAATTCAAGCATTCAATCTATCACCTTGTTATAGTTGACGCCCTAAGTGTGACCGGCATGCCCAGACGTGGGTTCCGTGCTCACTGTGCCACTGGAATCAAGCTATACGTAGCTGATGAGTCCTTATCAGGGCGAAAGCGATCCTAGGTTACTTGTATTCCTGTTGAGGGAAGGCCTGGCTTGGCAGTTCATACTGGACTGTTCCTACTGGATCATGGTCAAGACTGAATTGCATAAGTCTGGGTACAAACTGAGGTGGCATGATGGTTGAAAAACGAAGAACTGGGATGCGGTCCGGGCGATTGCCAGCGGCTGAGATTAATTCAAGCATTCCATCCATTACGTTGTTGTTGTTGCAGTTGACGCCCTAAGTGCGACGGGTATGCCCAGACATGGGTCCCGTGCTCACTGTACTACTGGAATCAAGCTATATCTGGCTGATGAACCGTTATCAGGGTGAAACTGGTCCTAGGTTGCTTTTATTCCGGTTCAAGGAGGACCTGATTTGGCAGTTTGGGCTAGACTGTTCCCATTGGAGCTGGATCAAGACTGAATTGCATATGGCTGGGTCCAAACTGAGGTGGCATGGTGGGCGAAAAACAATTGATTGGGATGCAAGCATTCCATCCATCACCTTGTTGCTGTTGTAGTTGATGCCCTAAGTGTGATAGGTATGCCCAGATGTAAGTCCCGGGCTCATTGGAATCAATCTATATGTGTCTAATGACGCCTTATCAGGGCGAAACTGGTCCTAGGTTGCTTGTATTCTGGTTCAGGAAGGACCTGGCTTGGCAGTTCAGGCTAGACTGTTCATATTGGAGCAGGGTCAAGACTGATTTGCGAATGGCTGGTTCCAAACTGAGGTGCATGGTGGGCGAAAAACAATGGCTTGGGAGGTGGCCAGAGCGATTGCCAGTAGCTGAGATTAATTCAAGCGTTCCATCCATCAGCTTGTTGTGGTTGCACTTTCAGAAAGTTGGCCTTTTCCTGCCCAAATCAAATGTGTCTTTTAGCCTGTTTCCAGGGTCACGACTGTGAATGGCTCTCCTGTGGTGTTTTGTGTATTTTTTCAAGACATGGGAAGCCCTTGCTTTTGTCCCCTTAGACAGTCTGGAACTCAACCCAGGGGTAGGGGTAGAACTTACCACAGCCAGTTTTGGGGTTAGGCCAGGGAACGCCCCACCCTAAGGCTGGCACCAGGTATAAAAACTAGACTTTCAGAAACTCTCATCAGAACAACCCTGGACCTGTGGGAGATTCAGACGCAGGACTGTCTGAGGAAGAGACACTGCCCTACTGACTGAAGAAGGAAGATTGGACCTGCTTGCCTTGAACCCAAGCTACCCAGAGTGACTCCAAAGGTCAACTAGCTGGCCTCCTGTGTGCGCTACAGTCACACAACAAGCTATTAAACGCCTCTCTTCAACTGCCAAGCACAAACTGAACCTTCCTCTATCTGCAACGACCTGAAGTGCGAAACCTGCACTTTGCGCCAACATCGACAGCTTGCGACAGCTACCAGCACAAAGCTCCAGTGACGACTGACTTCGCGCTACAACAGTGACCATCTGCTACATGCAGCAAGCTTTTTGCGCTACCGCAACAGCTGTCCGCGACACTCGATCTGCTCCTCGCATCAACAACCTCCTCCTCGTGGCCCCACCAACGTTAACAGCACCCTTTGCGACTTGAGAAGGTAGCTCTTCAGTGAGACTAACTTAGTCCCTATATCCTACCTACACTCCATTGCGGTCGGCATGAACTTGTGCTTTTCCCCAATTCAGAGCGATCAGATAACCCCGAGTTGCACTTTGTGGTTTTTTGCGCTATTATCACCTGAAACATTAAGAAGCTCATATCCCCGGCTGTAGGGATTGGATTTTTGTTGTTTTAGTGTCATTTTTTTAATTAAATGTTACTCTATGTTTCAAAATTGGTTTGGGATTTCTTTTTGTTTTTTGTTGTGTATCACTTTATTACTGTTTGAGTGCTTTATAAATACTTTACACATTGCCTCTAAGTTAAGCATGACTGCTTTTGTGCCAAGCTATCAGAGGGTTAAGCGCAAGTTTATTTAGTGACTTTTGTGGTTCACCCTGACAAGGATTGTGTTTATTATTTGAGAGGGCTTCCACCCCTCTCAACTAATAAGCCAATTTCTTAGAGTGGATAACAATCTTTTTGGAAGAGAAATGCCCACAGTTGTTCATTGTACAGGTATATCATATGGGAGCAGTGATAGATCATTGTGAAACGCCATAAGAAGTCAGGAATGGTGGAATTTGGAGGATTTCATCCATACAAATTGGTTTCTGTTGGAAAGGTGTGAGGTGAATCAATTTTGGGTAGTTTGAGCAGGGAGCAGATTTGACCAGTCTTGATGGATGTGGGAAAGATTCCTGCCAAGAATAGAGGTGTTGATGAAGTCCGAGAATGATGTTATAGCCTTAGCTGGCATTAATGTTTTGATCATTTATCACTCAAAATTCTGCCTTATGTTCTGCACTTGGAAAAGCCAGACCTTCAACAGTGTCTACAAGTACACTTGAAAACTATCTCCATGTACAGTATAAAACATTATTAGATAACTATAGTTAAAGATCCTCTCAGCAATGTTTTCTCTGACGATCTCCTCAGAAAAATTGCTCCTGATTAGATGGCCTCAGGCACCGGCATCTTTCTGATAGGAAACATGCAAGTATGTCTCAGAACCATCAAAGGCCTTGATGGAAGATATAAAGGCTAAAGCGTTTCCTTAAGAGGATCCTCAGTATTTATTTTGATCTTTGTAGTTTGTTGGCAACTGGAAAAAGCTCTGGAGTGGCTGACCACGAAAGACAACCAGTTGGAAATTGAGGCGTCACTATTGACGTTGAAAGCCTTGATGTCAATCTTCTGGTATTATGTTATTCTTATTGACTGCGAACAAGGAGGCAACGTCAAATGTTTCGAAGATGAATGCTTCTATGTTGATGATGCCGGTGTCAGCGTTGCTAAGTGTACCTCTGGTATCAACGCTGAACCAGTCAAAGAGATACTA
This sequence comes from Calotriton arnoldi, assembly GCA_963921515.1. Taxonomy (NCBI): domain Eukaryota; kingdom Metazoa; phylum Chordata; class Amphibia; order Caudata; family Salamandridae; genus Calotriton; species Calotriton arnoldi. The sequence goes on along the minus strand of CAWUFW010007678.1, from coordinate 938,489 downwards.
GACTGCGAACGGGTTACAATGGTACTGTGCTTCTGTAGCGATTTGTTTGACATTGACCTAGAGTCTTGGAAATGGTAGGAGCGATGATAGCAAATCTTCTCTTCTTTCTCTCCTTGGATCTCCCTGTGGAAAAGCCCTTTGGAGGGTAAGACCTGGTTTCAGTTGACGGGGATCCTTCCATGGACACCCTGCGCTGACTGTTTCTCTCTTCTTCTGCCCTGTGGTCTCCTAGTTTGCCTCTCAGGCGAATACCTTCTTTGTCTTTGAGGGCATGCTTCATCATCTTTTTGCAGTACTCACATTCCTTTACAGATTGTAAAGGAGGCAAGCATACTACCAAAAACAGATCATAGGGGTCAGAAGCTGCCTTCTACTTACAGGAAGGGGACTTCACAAATAGTGATGGCATTGGCTCAGATTAGCCTTTAGAGGACGAAAAAAGGAGGAAATACTTCAAACACATACAAAATGTTGAATTAGTTAAAAAATTTGAAAGGTTAAGGTAAAATCCTTTAAATGTTCAGCGATCCGCTCAGCATGAGCTGGATAAAAGAATTAGGGCAAAAAGGCAACTGTCAAAAACATGCATGCTGGAATATGGAACCTACTGGCTGTTAAAAGGAGCGCTGCATGTTTTGAGCTTCTCCTCACAGTCAAGCCAGTCAGGTTACCCTTTTTTCCTCTATTAGCTCAGCACTGTTTACCTTGGAGTTAATCCAATCAGCAGTGTGAATAGTTGTGTTGCAATGCTGATTTATGAATATAATGTTAAATTGGGAAAAAGGATTGCCCAGTATAGACTTTACAGGTTGCAACTGCATATGGAAATGCCAGATTTCACCTTCTGCTTAATTTGGTGGTAGATATATATATTTTAAGTGTTCCGGGATCCCAGCATGCATGTGGGATTATTCTAAATTCAAGACTATCAATGAAGATTCCAACGATGCAGAACTTGGATTAAAAGTAAGTAACATTTCACTCCCATGCCACCATGCTTGCCTCCCTCCCCCTTCACAGTTTTGGAACAAATTGTGATGCCCGTGGAGGCCTTCCCATACATTGTAAATTAAGAGAATGTTGATTTAACAACATTTGCTGGATAAGCAATATTATCTTCTATTACTGCATTCCATTCGTCAGATTATTATCACCCACACGTCATCACCAGGATTCCTCTGGTCATTGTGTTATCATTCTGTCTACTGTTATTTTTAACGGACGTTTGGGGGTAGAGGCACAGGGAATGCTAAAGATGCTATACATTTGTTTTACCCTTGTGATTTGGCACTATATTTTTAAAGCAAACTAAAGGTTTTGGATAACTGGCAGGCTTTATTGTGTTTAATATGAGAACACATACAGCATGTGTTCACTTGTGTATGAGAGCACAAGAGAACATATATGTGTTTCAAGCCATCAATGCAGAGTGAAGAAAAAAAGGAGATTCTGACAACGATACATCCCTCCCTCCCTCTCCACCCTACAAAAGTCAGCAGATTTGTACTGCCTCTGCACCGCGATAAACAATTTAATCCACCGTAGTACCCTTGTCATCGATGCGATATATATTCGATAAATCCGGCAGGAAGGTTTCAGTACCTTTAAGTAACTAGGGCAAGAAAGTTTGCTAAATTCCAAGAACAAGTATACCCTAAAACGCATCAAGTCCGTCTCAGGAAGGCGGCTCTCCTTCGAAGGGTCTACATGACCTTTTCCATTCCGAGTAAATGAACATCTCTGTTTCCATTGCCCCACCTCCGGAGTTCTGGTTTTCTCCCACAAAGCTGTGATCATTTGTCCCCCTGCAAACAGCTCTAACGAGATCTGTCTGCCTCTGAGAGAATGAAGGGCACATTTTTGCCTGTTGGTAGGTCAGGTAGTGTATATCGGGAATTTGGGAACAGCAGCATTTAACATCAAGTCTATAGTATCCATTCTAAAACCTCCATTCAGAAAATGTTTATGTTGGGGTAATACCAAAGGATATGAACCAATGTCTCACACTTGCAAACCCGGGGTGCTGGTCAGACACAATTGCCAGGGCTGCTTTGGAATCCCAGTCCGGCCCTGCTTATGTCCCCACAGCCGCACCAACTGTTCTCTGACTGTCGCAAATCTCAACAATGCGCATCACTTTAATCATTGCTTCACTCCCTGTAATTTTTCTAGCAGTTTTGCAAGCTCGGTAGTGTATGTTCTTCCATTCGCCGTCTCACAATGCCCTACCCACCTTCTCCTTTCATTTTCTCTGACAGAGACCTGTGTCTGCCCCGGGCAGGCCCACCAGCATTTTGTTTAGGTCGGACATAATCCGTCATCACAATCAGTTTATAGCCACTTCTCAGATTTCCTGAAGTGTCTAGCAACCATGTGTTTAATTAAGGGCTGCTTTACCCAGTGCCTAATCTCGTAATATTTAATCCTCTCTTTTTCTGGGAGGCCATAAATTGCTTTACGTTTCTCGAAAGATCGTATGCCTTTGTTGTCAAACAGTTTCCCCAACCTGGTGCATCCCTTAGTTTTCCACATAGCAAAGTGTTTAACTTCTACAGCTGGTGTGAAGTCAGGGCTCCTCAGAACTGGCAACATTGGAGATGGGAATGTGAAGAGCTCCAGCGTAATGAACACCTTGTCCCAGATGGCACATATAGCCCTGGTGATGGGAGAGGAATAAAGTAAGGCCCTTCTGTGCTTTCTGTCCAGCCATTAGGCTTTCCTGATGGGCAGTCCAGGCACTGATTAGCAAGAAAGAACCACTGCTTGTCCACTCTTCTGCATGGTGCAGCTGTGTTGGCCAGTATTATCGCCACATTATCTACTATGGATGAAACTGGATGGGAATGGTTCGTCCAGTCTGGGGAGTATTAGCCCTAGCCTGGACACCTGTATATAGTTAAATAGATTTGCCTTGAGGTTGAGAAGCGCGATCCGTCCAAAGCAATGGGTCTTTCCACAGTTTGGGTATGAGCTAGATCGTTGTCTTGAACACTGACGCTGTCACAGAACCAGCATCTAGGAAGAAGTGGAACTTTCATATCAATATGAGCTATCATGGTGCAAAAGGTTTTGTAGAACAGAGATGTATATTTATCCAGGCCAGGGTCTTTACCAGTTTTAAGTTGGAAATACTGTAGATAACATCTTCATGTGTAATGGGGGGCTCCACCAGAGTGGCCTGATTGGGGTGAGTTTCTGTACTTTGGTATCATGCAGGTAGGAATTTATGAGATGGCAGGGGGGGAGTTATCTGCATTATAAAGAACCTTATGGATTTTGCCAAGGGCACTAGCAATAGTTTTATTGTCAAGCTTTATGTTGCCTGCATGGTTCCTGACCCCTGTTATACTTTATCTTGTTTTTTTTCACTCTAAGCTTGCAGGCAAGCATTCCCCCGCATTATTTACTCGACTATAGAAACACTATCTGATACATACCAATATGTATTCCACTTTGTCTATGTCTCGCTCATGGACCTAAGCTTGTAAGGCCAGCATCCATTGTCTAAGTTCGGGGGCTCCTGATCCCTTATGCATGTCTTCTACTTCTCCTGTATTGAATCTTTTGTAGATTTGCGTGCTTGAACCTTCCCCGTCGTCATGGTGGGAGTCCCCACAGTACTTAAAACAAGCAGTACTATAAAAAATACTTTAGGTAACATAGAGAAAGCCGGTGAATTTTTTTAACCAGTGCCCATCATTTTAATAGACACAAACTCCAGCCAATCAGAGGCAAGACCCTAGACCACTTCTTCCCTGCAGAGCTACCATACCTTAGATTTCTAACCACACATCATGTGTGAGGGAGTCTTCCTGAGCCCAGCTCAGTTGGTTACAGTTGGTGAACTTTTGGCCCTTTACTTTTCCTCTCAAGGAATATAGCATCAGACTCAGCTCTGAGGTACTGTGTTTCTTCATATACATTACCTTTTAAAATGTCAGAAAGATCTAAGAAAATACTTTTTAGACCTTGCAGGTCTTGTGGAAAGGCATGGCTTTTTTTCCGAGGATCCTCATAAGGACTATCTATACTGTTTACATCCCAAACATAAACCTAAGGAGTGTAAACACTGCAGAACATTTTCTGCCAAAACTCTTAAGGACAGAAAAACCAGATTATTACTATGGCTCCAGATGAAAAAGTCTAGAGCTGAATCTGGTTCAGATGATGAGTCAGGTCCAAGTTGCTCTCCACCTGAGCGAAAACGCAAAAATGAGGGCTCTACCTCACCCCAACAGGACCCTAAAAGAGTGAAGGCTGCTGAAAAACCATCCACATCTGGGAAATCAGCCTCCAAAGATTCCTCTTCAGGCTCTGGTCAGAAGAAACCATCCACTTCATCTTCTTCTGTGCCTGTCACTCCTCAGAAACAAGCTCCATCAATGAAAAAGACTCCTATTACTACAGAGAGGGCAGTCACTCTGACCACGGCAACGATGACGACAGCATCGTTGACGAGAGGCGGCACAACAACCACCTCGACGATGACCATTACGACGGTCCTACCGTCAACGACCTTGTTGACGATCTCGTCAATGGCCACTTCGTCAAGACGGTGTTCAAATCACCGTTGACGAGACCAGTGTCAACAAACATTACCATTAAGAAGAGGTTTTCTTCGTCAACGAGACACAAAAAAGCAACATTGTTTGCTGAGAGTGCATCTGCACAGCTTCGGCCACACCTGGCAGCTCTCAGCTAGGTATCCCCGCTCTCTCCGGCCCACCTTCTTGACACGGAGGAGTCAGGTGACAAGAGACTTTTCGGACCTACTTACAGTCCTTCACAGTTAAGGGTGAAGTGCCGAGATACTGATGATGATGACCTTGATAAGGACAATTCCAGTTCTATTGAAGGAGATTTTTCATTCACGGCTCTGCCAGCATCCCATATCTCATAGATATGACTCTTTCCAGGAGCATTATCCCTACTAGGAAGGTTGTGATGAACCACAAGCAGAGGAGATACCGTAGCAGTGCCCATCTCACTGGTTTCAGATCTAAGGCACATGCTCAATGATTATTACAAGCGTTTTCCTGAAAAGCATGCACCGGTCTCTCTCACTCTGGAACGTTCTGAGGCACCTGTTACAGCACCGTTGCCTGCATCTCATGTGCCTGTGCAAACGCAAGAGGTTAGATCTGCCCCTTCTACCAGCACCATAAGGAATGATTACATTAATAGTGATCAAGATGATCAGCCGGAGGAAGGAGAGTTGATGCAGGACCTGGATCCATCGGGTTGGAAGAGGTATGACTATATCTCACCATCTTCACTGTCATCTTCTCCATCCTCAGCTAGTTCTCTTCCTGAGGATATTGGGGGGTTCCATGAGTTGTTGGAACGTGCTTCCAAGAGATTTGATTTGCCTCTCCCTATAAAGGAAACAGAATGTTTCATATATGATTTTAAGGACTCCCCACGAAAGTCTGTGAGGTCGATCTCACAGCAATGGTTCCTAGAATGGACAAAAAGTATAACGCCCCTGATTCTTCTCTGGCATGCCTGTTAGGGCATCCATGCTCAGATTCAGTTGTTATGCAAGCGTCGCAACCATGCTCCAGAAATCCTTCGGCCCCTTGTTTATCTCCTCCGGACAAGGAAGGCAGGAAGCTTGACAGCATTGGGAAATGCTTTGCAGCAATGGCAGCTACCTCCACCAGAGCATCAACTGCACTAGCTACGACCGTCAAATGTGGTCCGATCTGGCCTCCCTTCTTGATCATCTTCCTGAGGACAAAAAGAAGGAGGCAAAAGAAATTTTTCAGAAAAGTGCCAGGGCATCTTCTGAGATCATCGATATGGCAATGGACATATCCGCCACCGCGTTCAGACAACTGGCGAGGCAGCAGTTCTGTGTTGACAGGGCTGGTTGAAGGCCACCTCGTTCCACCGTGAAGTCCAAGCCAAAATTTTGGATATGCCCTTTGATGGGGAAAACTTGTCCGGCAAACATGTGGATGACGCCCTTCAGGCCATAAAAGCGGTCACTGATACAGCACGCTTTCTAGGAACACTGCAACAGAGGCTTTTTCAGCCCTTTCGTGGAGGAAATGGGGAGTACATGCAGAGACCCTTTTACCAACCATACAGGTATCAGCCGTACGCACAACAGGGCTATTGTGCCCAGTACACCGGCTAACAGCAGCAGTTCAGAGCCTCCAACACGACTTATGCTCAACAACCAGCTCAACAGTGATCTCCAGCGGGTGGAAAAGCCCAGGATACGTCTAGACGACAGTGACATTTCTCCGGCACCAGTCACCTTGTACCAATACAGACCACACGGAAAACATTACCTCTCTGCTTTTTACAACCAATGGGAAAGTATTACAACGGACAGATGGGTGTTGGACATCATACATCAAGGTCCCACCCTGGAATTCCTCCAAAAGCCTCCCTGTCATCCTTGTCCCAAGAGATCACATCAACACCTTACTATCTTAAAACAGGAGATTTCTGTACTTCTTTTAAAGGGAGCTATTCCTTTCTGACAGCGAGGGAAAGGTTTCTATTCCAACTTCTTCCTCATAAAGAAAAAGTTGGAGAAATGGAGACAGGTCTTGGATCTCAGACACCTAAACAAATATATAAAGAATATATAAAGAAATAGCCCTTCAGGATGCTGTCTTTGCAAGAGATTCTGTTGATGTTAAACAAAGAGGATTTTTATGCCGTCTCTCGATCTCTTGGACACGTATTTTCCCATTCCCATTCATGTCAAACATCGACGGTTCCTGAGGTTCGAGGTGGCAGGATGCCACTACCAATTCAAAGTCCTTCCCTTTGGCCTTCGGTCGGCTCCCAGTGTTTTACGAAGTGCATGGCACCAGTGGCTGTTTTCTTGAGGAAACAGCGGCACCAGGTATTTCCCTACCTGGATGACTGGTTGGTCAAGGGTCCCACATTCCACTCTTTTAAAAGATCCACAGTGGCTTTTTGACAGCTCTTCAAGTCTCTGGGGCTTCAACTCCATATAGAAGAGTCATCTCTCATTCCAGCCCAATCACTAGTGTTTCTTGGGGCCGTTTTGGAAACCAGGGTCGCAAAAGCATACCCGACGACAGAACGGATATACAAAATATTACAGACAGTGGCACTACTGCAAAAAAGAAAGTCCACTTCAGTGAGGATGTACAAATCCATACTGGGGATGCTATCCTCGTGCATCCCCTTAATTCCAAATTGTCGCTTACATATAGGGCCTCTACAGGAACAGCTGGATGCCCAGTAGATTCAAATCCATTCGTTCGAGGATGTCATTGTCATCACCCCTATGATAAAGCAAGCTTTGTCAAGGTGGGTTTGAAACAGGATTAGAAATGTGCCAGAAGAACTGCTCGTGAGTGATTGGTAAAATAAGACCTGGTGCATACCAGAGCAATGTCTTGAATTCTTGTTTCAGAGAGCCTTGATAGCTGCATTGTGTGGAAGACTATGTCAAATGCGACAGAAAGCTCATGAAAGACCAAAGCTGAAGTTTTCTCTTGTTCCGCCAGTATTCACAGGCCTTGGTCTTCTCAGTATAGCAGCCAAGGCTATTTCCATGCTATGGGCCAAGCTAAAGCCAACTTGATCTACGTCCAGGAATGTATTAGACTCTGGATAGTGGGAGATCTGCCTATCTATGGCCTTCTCCAGAACCTTAATGGGATTTGGTAATAGGGAAACAGTGTGAAAGTTGCTCATGCTGGAAGGGTCAGCAGAAGGTTTTTTCTAAAGTGGGATAATAAGGGCCTTCTTCTAAGCTCGATGCATGATGGCAGAATCATTTAATTATTGCAGAGATTTAGTAAAGTTTGTGAAAGAACTGGAGAACTTCAGTGAAAAATGTTTGGCAGACCAGGTGCCAGTGGAGAACCCGAGGAGGCAGAGGACATAAGAGCTTGAAAATCAGAAAGCTATAAAAGGTTGAATTTGTTCAAAGGTGGGGACATTCTATATTAGTGAACAGAGAGGGGAAGGAGGAAGGTTTGTCACTCAAAAGTTGAGAAAGAGTTGCAAATACTGTTAATCTTATCTGCAAAGAATGGTGAGGTTATCACTTAACAATTGAGCGCCCTCTAAAGGACAGGGAAGACAGTCAGGAGAATAGAAGGAATTGAAATTGCTGAATAGTTCTGTGTGTTGGAATTCCGCACCTTAACAATTCTGGCAGCAAAATAATCCACCTTGGTTTAAGGAATCAAGTACTTATAGGTCCTGTCTTCCAGGATACTGTATCATTGTCCAACCTGTAGATCTGAATATAGTTCATAACATCAGCTCTCACTGTGGATTTACTGAGGATTCCCTTGTTGAGGCACCAGTCAGTGTCTATGCCCAAAGTTATTCCATCCCATTCTTCCTCAGTTGTTGGATAAATAGGCGAGTGTTCCGAGAGGGCAATGTGCCCTATCTCATCTCTCCAAACTATGCATGTCAGTGAGGAGCTAACCAGGAAGTGCAAAGTGGTCAAATCTAGCATAGATTCTGTGTGCAAAGAAGAAAAAAGTGTAGTCTACTTCATCTTAATATAAATGATGCCATATTTCTACCATCCCCATTGTGGATAGCAATTTCTCACAGTTTTTTCACTCACTATCTCTTCTGTCTCGTACTTTAATGCCTTGGCCTTAATGTCTTTAGCATGGTCAGTAATCCTATTAAAATCTCCCCCAATATTTATTTCACCTTGACCACTGAAAATAATGTGCACAATCATAGATGTGAGATATTTATTGTGACTGTGTTTGAGGCCTAAATCCTAAATATAGTTAATGTTGCAAGGCCTATTTTGAGGACCAAGGTCAAAGACCTGTCTTTATTGTTTAGACAGACCTGAGATGAAGACCTGGTGGGGAACTAATGGAATCATAGCCTAAACCAGTCTCTCTTTAGCCAATGTATTTCTTGTAAGCACCAGATATCACTATATGAGTCATGGATGAGATTCAGTATCGCCCTACATTTTTCAGGAACATTAAGACCCTTTGTATTCAGACTAATACATTTCAGGGGGATACTTGTTAATGTTAAGCCACAAAAGGCAGATAGTGTGTCACCGGTTGTACACGAAAGTCCTCTATGACTGACAGAGGGCACAGAGTGAAGTCTTCCCAAACACCAACAAAAAACCCAAGCCCCCAAAACAGAACATGAAATATCCAGAACATGAGAAAGTATACAAAAGAAGAAACGCATAGAAGAGTTTTCCACAGGTGAACCTTACTCCCCATATTCGACAAAGTCCTAATCACTGACCTCGCTGACCCTGCATGGCCCCCTCAATGTTCCCCATAACTCATGTCCAATTACAAGTTGCAGTGAATGGCTTCAGAGATGAAGGGTGCATCAAGAATCTGGTTGGGAATTGGAGATCAGTCCATCTCCCTCCTGCGGGTTTTCAGTAGAGTGATTGTCGTCCCTTAGGTGCCACATGATGCTTTCACTATCTGCAAATGTGTTGTCCAGAGTCAGCTTGTGTGTCTTACAACTGGTCTATACTCTCTACCAACCAGACCTCCTGTCCACTGTGTTGCCGTCTCCATATCAGATGAATGTTGCTGTTGCTGTGTTATTTTTTATGTTCAGGAGTTGTGTAGTCTCTTGTAGCGAACTTATGATTTTTCTCTTCCCTTGCCAGGTGAAGATCAGGGCAAACAGCTGACCTTACTGATACAGCACCAACTGTTTTTGCACAAAGTCTGTCACCAATCTGAATTCTCTCCATTGTTGTAATGTTGTGTGTGCTAGGTCTTAAAACATTTGTAGTTTATGGCTCCTGAATGTTAGTTTGCCCTGTTCTCGAACATTGGTCATCACATTTCTTTCACATCATGGTAGTTCACTCTTGTGAGACTGTCTGGTGGGGCCTCCTGACACCCCCATTATTCATTCAAAGCATGTTATTTAGATGTATAGGTTGCTCCTCAGATTCACCCCTGATATGCTGCAAAAGTTATTTGACAAAGCATTGCAGGACCTCACGACGATCAAGATCCTGGTCACGTGGAAGGTCCCGGGACTGCACGCAGAGCCGCACCTGACGGTCGTCTTCCTGGTCGAAGTTGTAATAGTGTAAGTATCATAAAAAGAAAAAATCTAAGAAGTCAAAGAGGTCTCTGCGTTCCTCCAAATCTTCGAATGAGATGAGGGAGCATCGGCACTCTAGGGACCATGCTTCTGCAGAGCCGCAATCAGGGCCGGCTCTGTGCTTCCCTGATTTACCAGAGCCGGAGCGACCCCTGCCCAAGTTTGAGTATTCTGTGAGGCCAAGTACCTCAACTTTGGGCGGCCGGACCCCTCTGTAGAGCCTTTGGGCCCCATGGAATCGGAAGGGACCTCAACTGGATTCCCACCGGCGGGTACGCCCTCGGCTGCGCAAGTGCTGCCTATGGTCTCTGATGAGGCACGAGCCATACTCTCTCAGGCTATTGCCGACGTGAGAAATGCAGCAAAGTTCGCCATTCGTTGTGGGCTGTACACAACCGAATCGCTGGACAGAGCGATGTCTTCGTCTGTAGCCCTTCAGCGCCACGCCTGGCTGAGAGCTACTGTTTTTTCCTGGGGATGTCCAGGTATCGCTTATGGACATGCCCTTTGATGGTTCCCGTCTCTTCAGAGAAAATTCTGACTCAGCACTAGAGCGCTTCAAGGACTCCAGGGCTACGGCCAGGTCCTTTGGTCTCTCTATGGCCCCTGGTCACCCCTTGTCCACCTTTGCCCATTTTGTGGCCACAGAAGGGGTTTCCAACCATGCCAATGACCTCCCAGCAACCACAGACAGCAAGCTTCCACGCCATTCCTTGGCCGAGGATGTGGTTCCCACAAACCACGTGGGACAGGTAGCCAGAGGTCGGGACAGTCCACCACTCCCTTGGCAGATACAGCTTCCAAGCCCCTTTAGTTTACCCTGCTACCATCACAGGTATACAGTGGAGGGCAGGATATGCAATCACCTGCTCCACGTTGGGTACTATAAATCGTACAACGGGGTTACTCCATACCCTTTGTAGCTACCCCTCCACCAATGCCACCCACTTATGATAGGCTGACAGAGGGCCATCTTTCCTTTCTACACCAGGAAGTGTCGGCTCTCTTGGCCAAGGGAGCTATGCCAGCATCAGAAGTAGATTGTGGTTGCTATTCCCGCAACTTTCTGGTTCCCAAACAGGAGAAATTATAAATTCTCACGCTTACTCAAGTTCTGTCTGGCCTGGATCTGGGAGACTGTATGGTGGCATTGGACTTCCAGGACTCATATTTTAACATCTCCGTCCTGCACGCCCACAGATGCTACCTGCGGTTCACGGGGGCCAGGAGCATGTTCAATTCGCCGTTCTTCCCTTTGGCCTTACCAGCAAGTACCTTAAATGAGTCAAAAATCAAAGACGATACAAGGCACAGGGGAGGTGAAGCATCAAAAAATCATGTGATACGTCGGTTCTAGGCAGGTGAGGTGATTCGTTGTTTGCGGGAACGATACCTCGGTTCCTTACCCCATCCTCCTGCTCTGTGACCTGATTAAAGGATGAGGGTTTCCTGATGAATAGGGCCCTAAAAATTCACACCAGTTACGATGGTCAGTATTTATTGTGGCTTCGCGCTCCTGGAGTGGAAAATAGCGAAAATGAACTGACATCAGCGGGCCACAGTGGTGTCTATACAGGTACCGCATACGTCACTTCGGCACGGACAACACCGATGCGGAGCGGAACGACGCCACCTACCGGCATGCAGGGGTACTGCTAAAAGAATTCCGAATCCAGTCTATGTCTGGGGATAATTTTAAGGTAAGGAATGTGCGGCTAGATAGAATCTCTATGAGATAAGGCATTACTGAAGGTAAGTAACTTGTTCTTTCGTCACATCATAAACATTTTCCTGAATAAGGAGTTAAATTAATATTTTAAATTCGGTCTGTCAAGTCTATAGTAACAGTGACAGGCACACCTTTGTTTTGGTCAGCTACCAGTCGTCAAAGCAGTGGCCAAACTCTTATTTGTCGGATATTCAAGTAAGGTACCATATATGTGCAATCACATGCCTTACAGGCACACCCAGTGTTAGTGCAAATTTTAGGCAGTACCTCAACCTGGTATTACAGTGTATTAAGATTTAAGTGTTTTACTGACATAGAAAGAATAGCAGCACCATCCGCCTTTCTTACTGCTGGCACATCACCATCAAAATGGGAACAGTGGCATGAAGCTTTAGAAGCTTAATTGAAAGCCATCGATGGGACACCTTCACTGCTAAAAAGAAAAAGGCTATGTTAATATACAATTTGGGTTCTGAGGGCAGAAGTATTCTAAAAACTCTTCCTCCTGAAACAGTAGTTGGACGAGTTGTGACTGGTGAAGATGGTGATGGCAACAAATTCATTGATGAGTACGCCTCCATCATAATAACTCTAGATAAAAGGTTTAATCCAAGGAAAAATGTAGTATTAGAAAGCCACAAATCTTTTCAATGGTCTCAAGCGCCTGGAGAACCTATTCATGATTTTGTGGTGGCGTAACACACGTTGACTGCCTCGTGCAACTACAGGTACCTCGAAGATGAGATTATACGTGCTCAAGTAATTGAGAAGACAAAGAGTAAGATAATTCAAGAGCAATTGTTATCAATAGAGGATCCATTTTTTTAAAACAGCACTTGCTATTGCTACGAGCATAGAACATTCTGAACATTGTATGAAGGAAATGAGTAGGGAGACAACGACCTAGGAGGTGAATCAGATTGTCAAACAGCCTGAGAAAAAATCAGTAAGAGAAGTTATGATAAAGCCCAAACATATGAAAATCGTAGAGGAAACAAAATAGTGAGTGAGAGAGTGGAAGTGTTGTGTTTTAGATATGGTCTCAAATTGCATGTGAGTATTGCAAAAAGCTGTCCTGCTTTCAACCAAACTTGTTTCAAATGTGAAAAGAGGTCACTTTGCTAGCACGTGTAAGTTGTGCAGAACCCCAAAACATCTAAGTGAGAAAATAGTGAGGTCCATAGATAATACAACGTCTGATTGTGAAGAAAATGTAATATAGTTATCTGAATATGATGTTGATCAATATTGAGTTGTTCAGGTTGCTTCTATAAGTACTGTCAAAAGAAGAAAACCTCCTTTTTGTGACATTACTATTAGTGACGTCAAAGTGAAAGTCATGGTCGATTCGTGTTCACCTTTCACTTTGATTGGAGGGTCTGAATTTTCTAAGTTAAAAAAATCAAGCCTCAAAGACTCGTGTATTAAAATGTTTGCTTATGGTGGAAGTTGTAGGCCAGTTTGATGCCACACTGAGTTTTGATGACAAAACAACCAATAGTACCATATATGTGGCTAAGGACGGTTCAAATTTGGTCGGGTGGAATGAACAACGAGCTTTTGAAATGATTATTGATCCCAATCATCCTGGACTAGTTTTGTCGAGACAGTGACGTTTTGAATAGTATATCTTTGAAGTGTGCAATGTAGATGAGTGTCTGTGGGTATGTAAGTATCCAGAAGTTTTTTCGCATGAGCTTGGGGAACTGAAAAGGTTCCAACATCCTATTGTGTTGAAGGAACATGCTGAACCAGTGGTACTTAAAGTACGCCAAGTACCCATTAAATTAAGGAAGGAGTTCAAGTCTGAATTGGATACATTATGTAGTCTGGGAATCATTGAGCCAATTGAGGGTTTTGAATGGTTGGCTTCCGTGGTTCTGGTGCGCAAATCTGATAAGACTTTGAAACTGTGTAGATTTGCACGATTTTAATTCTAACGTTTGGGTAGATCAACCACTTCCCAATATAAATGAAATGTTTGCCACTCTTAAGGGGGTTGTAGTGTTTACTTCCTTATACATGTCAACGGCATATCATCAAGTAGAGTTGTGTGAGGAGTCCAGGCATCTAACTTCTTTTGTGACCCCAGAAGGGGCATATCGCTATAGGTGAATGTCATTTGGTTTGGCTTCTGGCTCTTCGGCATTTCAAAGATTGATGAACATGGGCATTTCAGAGGTTGCTTGTTTTCAAGGCAATATTTTAATTTATGCTAAGGATGAAAATGAGCACGATGAAAGAGTGAAGTGTAGGAAATTCTTAAAGAACCAAAGTTGGGTGGATTATGTGGGTCATCATGTGTCAAGTGAAGGGGTAGAGCCTAAAATGAAAATCCTGAGAGTTATTGAAGAGGCACCTGCACCCAAAAATAAAGAACAGCCTAGATAATTTCTTGAATTAATAGAATATTATGCTAAGTTTGTTGAGAATTTCGCTAGTAAAACTGAATGTTTGCGAGCTTTGCTAAAGGAAGATACTAGGTCTGTTTGGAATAGCAAGTGTGAAAAAGTTTTTAAGGCTATAAAAAAAGATATAGTTTTTTCCAGTCCTCTTAAAGCATTTGGTGCCCTTGATACGTGTATAACTAATACCAATGCTAGTAGTTGTGGGTTGGGTGCAGCATTGATGCAGAGATAGAGTAGGAGCAAGGAAGGAATTATTGCACTTGCCTCCTGGTCATTACGTGGGACCGAATCTACATACTCCACCTTAGAAAAAGAAGCCTTACGTTTGTGCTAGGGTGTCCAATATTTCAGAAACTTTGTGTGGGGGAGTCAGTTAATGTTACTTATGGATCATAAACCACTGGCAGAATTATTCAGGACAAGTAACGGTGGAAAAGCGACACCCCACATTGCCAAGTGGCAGAACAGGCTACAAGAGTATCAGTATAAGTTGCAGTATATTCCTGGGAAAAAGACTTTTGTTGCTGGCTGCCTAGCACGCTTGCCAGTATAGGCTGGCTTTTCAGAGGTGGAATATGGTGAAGAAGATTTGGAATTTGTGTGCTCTGTAAATGTCATTACGTGTGGTGCCTTATTGGAAGATGAATGAAGGTTAGCTACTGATGAGGACAAGGTTTTACAAGAAGTCATCAAGTGTGTTTCAAGTCGTTGACCCAAATCAGGTGACATGGATGAGACTCTAGTTGCGTATTGGACATCAACTAATGAATTATGCCTGGTAGATGGAATACTGCATGAGATTGAACGTTTAGTTGTCCCTCAGAAATATAGGTCCAAAGTGCTTGATTTTGCCCATGGGGGACATATTGGGATGTGTGCCATGAAACGTAGAATCAGGGAAGATTTTTGGTGGACTGGTGTGGACTTAGCTGTGGAGCATTGTGTGAGAGACTGTAATGCCTGTATGTTAAGTGATAAATCTTAGTTACTGTGCCGTCCCTTTTTACCCTGTGACCATCAATGGGGAATCATTGTGCAAAAAGCTGCTCTTGATGTGTCTTGACCTTTCGGGGTTTTAGTGAGTTCTCCCAAGTATGTGGTAGTATTGGTCAATTATATATCAAAATGGACTGAAGTAAAACTTGTTAAAAGTATCAACACTGGTATGGTCATTGATTTGTTTATTAAAGAAGGTTTTTCACAGGAACTAGAGACAGATAATGTTACCAAATTGATACCTAAAGAAATGAGCTTTTGGAGAAGAATGGTATCAAGCATATAAGGACTTCGTTGTACCATCTCCACAGTAACGGATTTCTTGAGAAGGTGAATCAAGTAATTAAAGATCAATTACAGTTGGCTTTGGTGAATAGTTTAAGTTGGAAAAAGGTAATAATGGATATATTGTGGATAATGAGAACTACTCCACAGATTAGTGCGGGGATTTCTCCTTTTTCTCTATGAAGAGATAGAATAGCTGGATCCCATTTGAACAAAGAGTGAATTGGAAGGAAATGTATAGACGTGAACAATGTGAAGAATGTGTTAGATGTGAGGAATAATGTGCAGGAGAGGTATTGTACCAATGTTAAAGGTCGCACAAGGAAAGAGTTATGTGTAAAAACGGGATCATGTGAGGGTAAAAATTCCCCACCATATTCAAAAAGGTCACTCCAAATTTTCCTCTCCTGTCTTAGTTAAAGTAGTAAAAGATCAGGTGGTAGTTCTTGAAAATGGCAAGGTATGGAACAAAAGAATGGTGATTGTGGTGCCAAGGTCCAAGGCTGAGAATGTACCCGAGAGATTCGGGGCAGAGAAGTGCAATACTTTGTCTATTTTGGTCGAGGATCAGAGCCACCCTAGCTGTCCAAGGAGGTTCTTACCATCGAAATTCAAGGATTACGTAATGTAATTTGTCATAGCTTTTGGTATCTGTGTATGGTAATGTCATGTTCATTCAATTTTATTTGGTATTTAATAATATGCATAGATTATAGTTATGTGGTGGGACATGCAAAGATACATGCTAAGGTTGATATTTTCTTTTGTTCTTTGGAGGGAAGGGCATGTGTAATTGTTGTGTAATAAATTGTTGTTGTAAAGGAAGGGAATATGCTGGGTTTTTCTTTAAATGGAATGTTTGTAGTGGAACAGTGGGAATAGAACTCTGGGGGAAGAAAGCTGTGGAAACTTTTGAGAGCGGCAGTTGCTGTCTGACCATCGGTGCAGTTGGTGGTAATAAACTTATGTACACTGACCAAGAATTGTTGTCTTTTCTCTCATCTACCGATTTGGGGCCAAGTTTGACCACCTCTCTGGTAGGATGTTAGCCACACACTTCAGCTCATAGCTGTCAAGTGTCAGTGTCAGTAAGTTCACATGCTAGAGGAGCACTAAGTTGTACGCGTCTTCAGCTAGCCCCTTGAGGGCTATCCCTGTACACATCAGTGTTCTCCGGTGGGCCACCAAAGAAGGGCACTAGGAAATGACAAGTGTTGGAGAGGCCTCTGTCTGATGCTGGATTATGCTCCAACCATTACTGACTCCAGCCATCCACGATCAGCCTGTGTGGCTGTGTCACTCCTCTTGCACAACCTACACCAGACAATCACCAGCAGAAGTCAAAGGTGGTGGGGGGACTGCAGTAGGCAATAGTCATCTCAGGCAGAGTGAGGGAAGTGCGACCAACTGAAAAGTTACTCAGGCATGATGCTACCAAAACTTTCAAGACAGTACTCGTGCCCATTTCACCACAGCACTACGGCCTCACAAACAGAGGCTCTGCGCCTCCATCCCCTGTCTCCAAAGTGCCCCCACAGCGAAGAACCACTGTGGCCAGTCGCGCATCAGTTTGTCAGTTTGCTTGCAGGGGGTGCTTGGGGCATTCCTCTTAGGCTGGGGAGGCCCAATAGTGCTGACCTCTGCTCCGGCATTCAGAATTTGCCCTTACAGCATCAGCAGCTCCTTAAGGCATGACGCTTTTAACCGACAGTGGTGCACTGCTCGAAGCTTCGTCCCTCCTTCACCTGAGGGCCCGGCTCACCACCTCCGGTCGGGGCTTTTCCTATTTCATCACTGTGCGTTCTCTAGTTTCTTAGGTGGGGGGCGCGGCACTGCACACACACAGCTGCTGATTCATGGGTACTCAAGCTGCGGGTTCTAATCTTCCACCTGACAGCTCAGTGAAATGGAGTCCTTGAGGTGCCTTAAATATGCTGTAATTGGGGAAAATGGAGGAGCACCAATGAGACTCGGCTAATGCATTCCTCTGTAAGCCACACCTCCAAACGTTATTTTTTTCTTCTTTTTTTTAAGAATGCGGAATTGATATGTTGCAACTTTGCATTTCATTTTGTAGGATTTTCATAACTATGTACTGTAACTTTAAAGCATTTTGTGTACTTGCGCTATTTGATAAATTGTCAGGCACATTAGAATTAAAATCATAAGCAAATGTAGGGGAGCCAAGGAGAGAAGAGCATCTTAAATATTTGGAAAAGAAGGTACTTTTCAGTTGTACTGTACACTTGTCACTGATAAATTCACAAAGTAACAAAAGCTTTATAACCGTGGACTTCCCCTACCCAAAGTTATTACTATTCAGTTCATTATTTTCTGTAATGATCAGTGCGGTACAAAAGTTAATATAATGCAATTTTCGATTTATGAATCATGTTAAGGAGTAGTTTAATTTATCTTAAATTGTTATGTATCTGTTAGACAGGTGCATTCATACATTTTACCACTAGTATAAACGGCAGGCTTAAAAACAAATCGTGGATTGTGGATGTCACAAGTGTTACCGAAAGGACAGTTTTGTTATAGCCCATCATGGTTAAAGGTTTTCTTTTTCTTTAAACTTTAGTCTTTGCTTTTTTTATTAGTTGTCATGGATGATGACGATGACTGTCTCTTCGATCTTATAGGGTAAGTTGCCTATTCGTGTTCTTATTACATATATTATCTGACTGTGATGAATTATCGGGTACTGTATCTCATTCAACAGATCTGGTACATATTTCAAAGGAACTCACTATGGAGGTAACTTTGCACGCCTGCCAATTTGTATTACTGATGTCAAGCAGTAGTGGTGAAAAGCAGTCAATGAATGGCAATGATAAAAAGAGTATGGGGCACAGAGGAAGGGTTAGAAGATGTAAACATTGATGTGTGGAAGTTAAGTTAACTAAACCGTTGACAGCAATGTGTTTGGCAAGAGTGCGGATGTAATGCTCCCACACAGCTACTGTATAGCATGAGAGTAATTACAAAGTACAAAGAATATAATCGAGTTATACCAATATATAAAAAATGTTACACTTTTCAGCAGTTAACATATGAAATAGGAACCATAAGTACCGTAGAAAGTATCATTACAAACAATGCTGCCTACAGAACCTATTTTGGTTTTGAGCAGAGGAATATGATAGAATACAATATATATATATATATATATAGATGCTCATCTTGATTGCAATAAATAAGTTTACAATGCATTTTATTTCCCCTTGTTTATAGCGATCCACAGGCACTGAATTATTTTCTACACGGACCTGGAAATAAATCTGTGAGTAATTCTAATGTAATATTGGAGCTTTGTTTACAGATTTTAAAGGAATGGATGTAAACCTCAGGCAACGTTTAATATGTGTTACGGGTTTGTAAAGATAGTCTAGATATGAAACGTAGCATTTTATCGTAAGTCCAAATAATGAAAAAATAGCAGGGTAGTTACTACACACACCTGGGTATCATTGATCCCCAGTCCACTGCCCCCTTTTACATGAAACCCCTGTTCACTGGCGTATGGACCTTTTTTCGGCCATCCATTGAGAACTGAGACATGATCCACAATTAGATATTATTTTTCTCTGCCTGGAGTTTTGCACTCCCCTTCCTTGCCTTGAGAAATGTTTTGTTTTCCTTGCTTCAAGAACCCTTCCTTCGCAAGGAAGATGCGGCCACAGGAAAAAAAGAATAGGAAATTCCCCGTTTGGTCCCTTCTCCTCAAACAGCTGTTTTTAGGTCTCGCCTGAGCCAGCGCATGCGCTGCTCTGGCGAGACATTTAGTGAGTGGGCTTTAAAAAGCCGACCACAGCTTTTTGGGTGGCATAGAGCGTGCGGTTACGAGCAGAGGCGCCATCTGGCTTTCCTCTCTCTCTCCCAAGCGCGCGGTCGCGCTTGTTTGACTTTCAGCCTGCCTCATTTTTGGGTGCCGCCTGCTTACCTTATCGATCAGCTCCAGTTTGGCTCTGATTAGCCGAGATTTGATGCCGCGTTTGATGAAATAAAACGATTTCAAAGAGGTGTCTCATGCTCGGCCTGTGAGCACTAATTTAAATGACTCGCAAACACGTCCCCTCGAAACCGTGGTCCCACGTAGTGCCTGGTAGAGGCGCTTTAAACTTTACCGAAAACGACTGCGCGCCTCTTCTCTCTGGTGGGAGCAGATGTTACTAGTCCTTTCCCCACCCCTTTCTGCCCTACCTCTCTCTCGATCTCATTTCCGCTCCTGACTCCCTTCCTTTCCCTCTCCTCCCCAGACCGGTCTCCGCCATATCTTTTGCGAGGTCCTGCCGTTGCCCTGGCCTCCTTTCATCTCTCCGATCACCATGCCGTCCTTCACTCCCTCTCTCCTCTCACTTTAACCCATAGCACGGCCTGTCCGTCCATCTTTAAGTCTTCATCTGCACAGCGCTCTCCTTTTACCTCTCGCATCTTTCCGTATTTCTGCTTCCTTTAATTCTTTTTCCCCTCTCCTCTCTTCCTATCTTTTCTCTCCCGGTCGCCCCACTTTTGCTGCATATATATACTCTTTCTCCCTATGCCTCCTCTTTCTGTATCTGTCACCTCTTCCTCCTTTGTTGCTCGCTTGTACACCCTCCTTTCGTCCTAACTCGTTCTCCCCTCTCACCCTCTTTCCCCCTTTCTTGTCTGCTCTCTTCTGTTCCTGCCTCCCGCTCGTTTCCTATCTCCCTTACAGCATCTCACTGCTTTTCATTCTTGTCTTCTCTCTTCCTCCCTCTCCTCTTCCTTGCCTATTTGCTTTCTTTCTCCATGTCTGCTATCTTCTTGTCCCATTCTCTTCGCCTTCTGTTATTTCCCTCTCTTTGCTTTCTTTGTACCATCTCCTCTTCCCATGCCTCTCGTTTCTCTCCCAGACTTTCTACTCTCAGTTTCTCATCCCTCCAGCCTCTCTTCATCCATCTCACATCTTTTCACCCTCTCTTCAAGTTTTTCTCTTCTCTTCATATCTCCTTTCTTTCTCCCTCTGCACTCTCCCACCTCCTGTTGTCCTTCTTCTCTTCCCATCTATTCATCTCACTCGTCTCTACCTCCTTCTCTGCGTTTTCTTCTTCTACTTCCGAGTCTCTCTCCTTTACACCCCTCATCTCTCTTTTTTTCTCTCCTCTCATCCTGCCTCTCTCCTTTCTCTCTATGTCTCTCCTCTCATCCCTCTTCTCTCATCTCACTCTCCTCTCCTCTTCTTCTCCTTCTGCGCCTTCTCCTTCTCCCCTCTTACCTCACCTCTCTCCTCTGTCTCTCCTAGTCCTGCATCTCAATCTCCCTTTCGCCTCCCCTTTCCTCTCCTCTCCTCTCCTCATTTTATCTGTCATTTTTTCAATTTGCTCTCCTCTGTGTTTGTTTGTCTATCCCCCTATTTAGCCACCACTGCCCCCTCTTCTTCTACCAACCACCCACTCGTTTCCTCTACCCATAACAGACACACTCCTTTCTTCCACTTTTCTTGATACTACTACTTTTATCTTCCACACTCTACTTCACCAGCCTCACTTCTTCTCCCCTTATGCGCAAGCTCTGTCTATCCCTCCCTCTCCCCTATTACTTTCCATCCATCCACTGTCACTCCCTATATCCATTATATCTGCGACCCTTTCTTCTCCTCCTTCCCTAGAAATCTCTCACCAGTTCTCACCCTTGTCTACCACTGATTGCCTCTATTCATCTTCCTTAAATTTGTTACTTTTCTCTTCTCCTTTATCTCTCTCAATAGCTCACTCTTTCTTCTCTCTCCCTGTATATTGCTGTTTTTTTCAGTTTTTTGTTACTATCACCTCTTTCCACCTCCTATCACTGTCTCACACTCGTTTTCCTCTCTCTCTTTATTTATTTATTTAATGCGATTTTATATAGCGCGAACATTACCCGAAGGTGTCGGAGCGCTTTACAAAAGAACCAGTTGCGTTACATAAGGACTTTGGATTACATGAGTTACATAAGAGATACAAACAGAAAATGTTTTGCAAATGTACAAGGTGTAAAGTCACTCAAGGAAGAGATATAAACAGGAAAAAATTGCACATGAACAAGTTGTAAAGTCACTCAAGGAAGAGATACAAACAGATAAACTCTAAAATCACATAGGAATGGTAGTAAGTACAAAGGTCTACTACATATACTAGTGGTTAGAGTGGTCTATACCTATTCCCTCTTTAAAACAGTCTCCCTCTCCCATCACCGCCTTTTCACGTTTCTCCTTGCTTTTCCTCACAATCCCGCCATTTTCTTTTCGAATTTTCTCTCCTCCATTGCCTTTCCTTTCTAACATTTCATCTCGCATTTTCCTTCTTCCTTCTTCCATCCCACTCACACTTTTCTTTCTTAACACATTTTCCATTCCTTCGCTTCCCAGTCACAGCCTTTCTCCCTCTCTCACTCCATCTCTTTTCTCTATCACCACTTCTGTCACATTCTTTCCTCCTGTCTACCCTAGTCATTGCCACATTCCATTCCTTTTTCCACACTCTGTATTCAACTCTCAGTTGCCCTGCTCACACATATTCGCCTTCCTGTTTTTTAAAGTCCTCTCCTTCATTCATCCCTCACTTCCACAGCACTTCCACCCAGTATCCTACTCTTTTTCTCTTTTTATCCTTTATCCCCTGCAATTCCAGTGACCCCAAAATGGCGGAGGCGTGAAAGATCCATAGTATTTTTTTTTATCACAAAAAGGCCCCGCACGGTTGACCATCAGACATTGTGACTGGGTAAAACAAGCATTGGCATAGCCAATAGGTCTGGCCTTGGGGACCTTATAAGTGTTTTGTTATCCAGCACAATATCCTTGGTGCAACTACATCAACTGTTGCATGGCTAAACACTTATAAGGTCCCAAAGGCGAGACCTATTGGCTATGCCAATGCTTGTTGTGGCATGCTACTACAAACTGGCTTCAGCTTTGGCTGACAGTTCTCAATTGCTGACCTACTCTGTGTCTTCATAGGTTACATATATCATGGCAGTTCCTGTCCACATTTTTTTTTTCTTTGCAATTTTGTATAGCTCGGACTAGACCCAACGGTGTAAAAGTGCTTTACAATAAGAAATCTGAAAGATGCAATAGTGCGAAAGTAGACATAGGTTTAGTTGAAGCAAGTCAAATAGCATGTAGTCACTTGCAGGAGGGAGGATTCAAGGACAACAAAACAGGGAATTCCACACTGAGAGTTCGAGGGGGCATTAGGGGTTTACAGCTGTGAAAGCTTAAGGGATCAACAGTTCCGGTATCTTCGCGTTGGCTTTGTTGGAAGGTTACGTATACCTCCGCAAAGGGCGTACAATCCATTGGACCAGAAAGGTAGTTATGTAAGTACTTCTGATCTAGTAGATGCTACAAAGTTAGCGTTTATGCGGTTCTCATGGGGGACTGAATTCCATATTTGGTGCATTTCCATAGAAGACTGGAATTGCTCGAATTCTTTTTGTATTTTTGTAACCCAGCAGAGCTACGTAATGAGTATAAGCAGGAGTTTTTCACTTCGATATTTCGGAGTGCCACCGGATATGGTTTTGTGGGTGATGCAAGTTGTTTTGAATATGCATCTGGTTTCAATCAGGAGCTAGTTGAGGTAGTGAGCACATCCGTGACATGACCCGAACATCTTGCTCCTTAGATCAATCGTGCTGCAGCGTTTAACGTTGCTGTCATTGGGACCAGGTCGGATATTGGCCATCCAGTGAGCAGCGCATTTCCGTAGTCTTTTCTGGAGATAATAAGGAATTGTATCACGTTTAAAATCCGATTCTGGGGCGAAGGTTTTGAAGTTTATCAAAATCGTTAAGTGATGTAAGGCACTTCTGGTTTTGGCATTTATGTGCGCTTAAATATTTAGATTCTTGCTGCTGGTTATCCCGAGCGACTTGTGCTTTTGGGTTGGAAGCTGAAAATGTCTATTGAGTCTAGCTAGTCTTGGACCAGGGTCTGGGGGGGAGAAGGGTAAGGAGGAATTCTGTTTTCATTGGGTTTAGTTTAAGGTGGTTGGAGGACAGCCAAGCTTGAATGTCCTTCAGGGTATTGTCTAAAGGGATTATGCCTTCTTTGGAAGACATTTTCAGGTACAGTGGTGTGTCATTGTCATGTAGATGGTGGCAGAAGTTGGATCCTTTCAAAATTGCATTTAGCTGTTCCAAGTACAGGGCATAACGGGTGAAGGACAAACCTTGAGCAATTAGAGCCAAGTCAGATAATGATTTGTTACAGATAGTGATTTGTTTAATTTATGTAGGTGTGAGCAGTTCTTTGGTATGAGGAAAACCATTTAATGCAAATGTCTTTTAGGCCCATATTCTCTCCAGCGATGTTGAGTAGGATATTGTGATTGACTGTGTTGAACTTCATGGATAAGTCAAGGAATATGAGTAGACAGGATTCCTTCGTCTAGGAGGCGAAGAATATCATCCATAATTAGCATGCTACAGCCATCTCTGAAGAGAGATTGATGAATGTCTAGCAGCTAGTGATCAGCAATGTTTCAGTTGAATTGGGCTGAGACGCAGCTTGATAATTTTCATGAGAAATGGGACGCTGGTCACTGGTTGGAAGTTTTTAAGGTAGTCTGGGCCTGCCCCTTGTTTTTTCAGGAGTGGTGTTACCTAACCAACTTTGTGAAAATCAAGCACCTCACCTTGGGCCAGCGAAGAGTTGATCAGCTCGGTCCAGAAAGGGAATATGTGTCTGTTGTTTTTTTTGATTAAGGAGCATGGAGCTGAAAAATGCAAAGAAGAGAACCTAATGATCAGCCTTGTATAGAAACCAAGATTTAATTCACACCTAACCTGGGTTTCTTCTGAAAATCCCTCCAATAGGTTGTGGTCTTTGAATAGTAGAGAACATAGACTCCTCCAACAGAGACACACCTTCCATCTCCAGAGGTCCTGCTGAGACTATTACTGCATCTTCGCCAAAACTGAATCTTCATAGATTCACATGCCATGAATGGCTCCTCGTCATCAGGATGGAAGTCTCCCATAAAATGACATTGTTAGCATATCTAAAGACCATATAACAGTGTTTTATTAGCTGCACATTCACCTAACTGAAAATTGGACAAACTTCATTAAGTGAAGTGAATGTACTCTGATTTCCACTCCATCTAGGGACCTCCTTAGGTCAGATTTCTACACCTGTCATTTGTGTGGGGGTCCTTTCAGAGATCTGCTTTTTCCTCTTCAGACAAGTATGTCATTTTTATGTCTTCACCTCAGATTTGCCCAGTGTGTTTTTTTCTGCCATACCCTTCTACAGCTTTCTTTTAGTAGAGTGTTGTTTTATGGGTTGTGGTCCAGAGGAAAACTGTATTTGAAAATGGCGAAGTCCTCCAAGTAGTTCTTAATTAGGCTTTTTGGGTTTCTTTATTATTTTCACCACTCTCAAGCCTATAGAGCGCAAAATATGCCATACCTCCCGCCAGTGAAGTTCTTGCTAAGTGGACTTCCTCTTCAGAGGAAAAGTCTGAGGAGTGTCTTTCCTGTGCCCTGCAAAAAGGCATGCAGTACAAATAGAAGTTGGACACTTCTAAAAGTAAACGTGCCAGATGAAGCAGCTTCAATAGAGAACCAGACGTCCTTGTCCAAAGAACAACTTCTAAGGTTGCCTGGAAGCAAGATGTACCATCCAAACATTCGGCAGAACCTTATGCAAAGACTACTGATATCTGGTAAAATGTCAAGGGCTGTATTGTCACTGGGAAAGATGCTGTAATCATTGTCTGCATCAGCATGTCAGTGATCAGGGTAGTGGTTATACTGCAGGCACAAACAACTTCATAATTTAGGAGGCTGCTGACAACTTCATGAACTACCCAGCCACAACTTCCACTGCAGGCACCTTTTCACATATTATTGTGACCACTATTGACGTCTGTTGAGGTCATGATACTTACAGTGACCACTTACTTCAGTGACACATACTTTGCCAACTTCTAGCTCGTCTACCACCTCAAAGAGAGTATAGCATACGGTATGGAATCAAGTAGCCTGTATTGCACTTATCTCTTCCACTGGCATAATTATGTTTATTCTGCTAGCACTTTTATCCCCCAAGCAACATTCCAGCTGAATATTCAACAAAGATTTTGTATACACAAGAATAAATAGAAGGCAGGTAGTGGCACAAATCATCATGGGATAGCATTCAGCCCTGGTCAGCTTAATGTAAAGCACATGCTGGAATGAATGAGTAGGGCATCCAGGCAGGGGGTTGTTACCATCTCTGTCTTAAAGAAAAAGACAGAGACTGGCACTGGTTGATCAGTACACCTGGGTACAGAGATGAGTGTGATCCTTACTACCAGGTCAAGAGGGATACCAACAACGAGGCACGATTTTTATGCATGATTTTCATATACTCAGCAACCACAGGTACCTTTGCAGCCTTTACAACCACCTCCTCCACGCCCTCAAGTGAAAGCATGCTCCACTGAGAACTACGAGGTATAGGATGACTAGCAGCAGATAAGTGTCTGATGACACACAAATGACAAATAGAGATTATATTGCTCCTATTGAGGTTCACAAAACCCCTCCTCCATTTAAGTCACATCCTGAAGACATTTCATGTTTCCTCAGTCTGGTGAAAAGGGCCTCTAAACGTTTCTATTTTACTGGTGGCATCCAAGCTGAAAGACTGTTTCTTTTTTGACTTCAGAGAGCCGCCACATAAAACAGTGAAAGTTTTATGTGCTTTCTCTAATCTATGGTGCAGCTTGGACTACACTTGGAAAAGAAGAAAAAGCTTATGCAGAGCCTGGCTGCAGTCCCAGAAGATATCTGCCACTGGAAAAAGTCAAATCGGCCTTGGGAATACCCCACATCACAGGTCACCCCAAGATGAAATTGTTCATCTTGGCTGTGACCAAGTGTCTTTCAAGGAATCCTGCTTCCTCATTTTTTTTTTGAATATCTTTATTTGCATTTTGACAAACATACAGGTAACAGAAAATTATGAAAGAAGAAAAAAAACATATATATAGGGTAGAGTACAAATGACCAATGCGAGTGCGACAGAGCATTCAGGGTCTGTTGTTAGGGCAATAGTGAACCATGACCAGTATTAGTTCTGTGCAGCTGGTAAAGAACAACAGAATGTTATTGTCAAGCAGTTCATCCATTGCAATTACCATGATGGCCGCGCTTTCATGCCCATTCAGCTAACGGAGCATTTGTCTTGTCACAACCTAGCATCGTTGCTATGTCCATGTGTCCAGGTGACATTTCCTTTGCATGTCTGCACCTGATTGTCCAACTTGGAAAGCAAAATTGAGGCAAACTAGATATAGTGCATTTAATCCAACAGTCAAACATTAAAACAAAAGCAAACCATTGTCTAGTCGTCACGCCCGGGCCAAATGTGTATAAAAAGTATGTTGCCCTTGCCTTTAAATAGTATTGAGCGTGTTTCCCCGTCCCCCTGGTGCCTAAGGGGAAGGGTGGCTGGACTCCACTCCTCCCAGCGCGCCCACGCCCCAAGAACGACTCTCTCTCCTACAGCGTCACTTGGTTTATCCTGAGCCGAGGCCACCTTGCGCCTGGGGATCAGTATTTGTGTCCAGGAATCCTGCTTCCTCATGTACTGCACTTTTAGATTATGAGGACTGAAGAATACACACCTCTGTGGAGATGGACAGTACTATAGTGGTGATGATGATCAAGCCTGCATATATACTAGTAATAATTGGAAAATTGGAAAACACCCTCGTCCTTATCCAAGAGAATAAAAGTTAGGAGACCAACGCTATCTTATGGGACGAGAGCCAAAGTACCCACATACTTCCACCTTAACAAACAATTTGTACTGAGATAATTTTGCTCAAATCCTTTAATCTCCGCATAATGGCCTTTGGCCATTTAGTTTTGCAATCACCTTTTGCCACACCAACCCAACTATCCTCTCCAAGCATGAGTGACTTCTCATTTCATGAGAATTGTGTGCCAACCACAGCAGCCTTCTACACTGGGGTGCAGCTCCTTGACATCTTCAGACTGATCAACTGGAAAAACCAATGCACCTTAATCAAGCACTACTGCATGGAGACAGAGGTGGCCACTGATTTAGCAGGAGGACAAGCAGTTATTTGCAGCTGATTTCCATAAGGAGAGCACGTATACCTACCTACCTCTTCCTATTTTTCCATTACTTAAAATGTACTGGTGCTATTCTGAACCAAGCACATGGATCAATTGAAGGATCGGTGCTGGGAAAAATAAGCTACATAACTACAGTTTTCCAGGGTTAGTTCCTTTAAGAGATTGACTTGCAGTCCTCCCTCTGCCCTTCTATTAGGCTTATAGTTGACTCTCTACACATCGGTGTGCCGGTGTTTTCCAGATCTAAAATATGTTAGCCTATATGGAGCATGGAGTTAAGAGTACACTCCTTCATTGTTTGAAGTTCAGTAAGGTGATTAATGCTACTAAATGACCCATAGTCTGTGGTGTTTTAGGCATGTTAATACGGTTTACTGCTGTTTATAACATTACCTGGAACCCCCAGCTTGACAATGGAAAATGGTAATTCTATGAAAGATACTAGTTGCTGAAAATTACTGAGTTCTCTGAAAATGTCGCTGATAGTTGTACAAAGAGTTCTCACACT
The DNA here is from genome assembly GCA_963921515.1 of Calotriton arnoldi. Taxonomy (NCBI): domain Eukaryota; kingdom Metazoa; phylum Chordata; class Amphibia; order Caudata; family Salamandridae; genus Calotriton; species Calotriton arnoldi. Next base: position 910,384 of record CAWUFW010007678.1, on the reverse strand, counting down.
GTCCCAAATCTCGTTTAATAGGGCTTTCCCTCGAATTAAGGGGGCATAATTTAAAAAATGGTACTAGCATTGGCCCTGGTGCTATTGAAAAGCCATGTGGCTATCATGAGTGCTTGGCATGGAGGATAGAGCCAGGGCTGAAAGATGCCATGGAATGGTCAGAGGTTGAGGCCATCCACATAAGCTGAACCTGAAGGGACACATTTCTGGAAAAGAATATAACTGACTGGAGCATGTTTGTCAATACACCACTGTATCCTCTTGATGACATGCCACCAGACTACTGCAATCACCTTACAATTGTTTTGTACTTATGTTATGTGCTGACTCACTGCAATGTGCAATCAGTATGGACCTCCCTTCATGGGTAGGTGAATCCTTCATAGATCCTCCTGCTGAGTCTCCTTTCCAAAAGAAGAGACACCTTCAAAAGCCAGACTAACCTAAACATCGATCTGTAACTACGAGGACCTGCATTTTATTTATTTATTTAAGGATTTTTATATAGAGTTGGCAAGACCTGAGGGTATCAGAGCGCATTACATCAGTGGATGTTCATTACAAATAGCAGGTATAATCATACATTTGTGATAATATCAAGGTGAAAACAGTGAATGATCAAGAGGGAGGCAAATAGCAGAGAAGGAGTACAGGGAGCAGATAAGGGTTGAGTTCATATCTTGGTGGCCGATTGACATCCTTCTAGTGTTGGTTGAGGAGGAGATCCTTTAGCTGTCTCTTGAAGCTTAAGAAGGAGGGGTTTGTTCTGATATGTACTGGAATGGAGTTCCAGTTTTTAGGGGCATTGCTCGAGAAGGAGCGAGCCAGGTTTTTCTGTTTGTGGGCTTTAGGTAGGATAAGTAGTAAGGTATTGGAGCTTCTTAGGCTTCTTGACTAGCCTGCCTTTTTTAGTTTTGAAGCAAGGTAAGCTGGTTTCCCAGTGTGAAGGGCTTTGTGTGTGAGACAGGCAGTTCCAAAGCTGCAGTGAACTTTAATAGGGAGCCATTTCAGTTCTTTCAGGGCAGGGGAGATGTGGTCATATTTTTTGATCCCTGTGACCATTCTGGCAGCCGCACTGAGAGTGGTTCTAAGAGGTGCGAGGTGGAATTTCGCAGTGCCTGTGGGTGTGGCGTCCCGTAGTCTAAACTTGACAACACCATCGCTTATGTGGCCGATTTGAGGTTGCTCAGCGGTAAGTAGGTAGTACAAGGTGGGAGGAGGCTTTGGATTTAGCTAACAGAGTAGATATGTCCTCCTCCGAGATAGGGTTTAATACCTTCCAGGAGTTTTGTGGAGCTCTTGGTTACGAGTACATCTTTTAACTTCCTTTGGAGTGATCATTGATAGGGTGGTCGTGGAGGGAGAAGGGGGGTTACTATCTGCCTTTCTGGGAGGAGTGTTCCTGTTGGGTGGCTTGTTGTGATTTTCAAGAGAGAGCTCTATTCTTGTGATTTTATCATTGAAGAAATTGGCAAAGTAGTCACACCGTTCTTTGGAGATCTGAGGGCATTTTAGGGGTTGCTTGGAGGTTTGTTGTTTGATGATATTGAAAAGCTCTTTAGTGTGGTTTTTGGCCTTATCTAGAGTGATGCAGAAGAAAATAATTTTTTTCTTTCATGATGTGTTTTTTGTAATTTCTGTGCTCTGTCCTGCACTGATATAGGTGGGCAGTGGATGGGTTAGTTTGCCAGAGTCTCTCTGCTGCTCTGAGATGTCGTCTTTCACTGTTGAGGTCTTTGTTAAACCAGGATCTCAAGGGTGTTTTTCTCATACGTTTCTCCTTTTCAGTTTCAAAGGAGCTACTTGGTCCAGAATGGAGGACATTGTTGAGTTGTAATGGGTGGTGAGTTTGGTTGTTGAGAGGCTGTCTGACCGAGGGGGAAGTAGTGACCCCATTCTTTCTTTGAGGTCTGCTAGGGAAATTTGTCTTATGTTTCTCATCCATTGAAGGGTATTTTGCGAGCGCATTTGGTGGTGAGGCGCTATGTTGATGTGGAACAGAATGATGTGGTGGTCCGACCAGTCGACAGAGAGGATGCTGTTGATGGTTAGTGTTTTTTTTCTGGGCTATGATAGCATCCAGGGTTGAACCTCTGTTGTGGATTTGACCTTTGCAATGCTGGTAGAGGTTCTTATTGAGTAGAAGGTCATTTAAGGATTGAATTAGAGCATTCCCTTCATCGTTCCAGTGAAGGTTAAGATCCCCTAGGATGATGTATTTGGTGTCATAGAGTGAGCAGTGTGAGCAGTGTGTTATAAAATCTGTTATCAAATCTGCTAGGTGTTCGCCAAAAGAGTATGTGTTACCTGGTGGGTGGTAGAGTAGGTGACAGTTCCGAGTTGTGTTGTTTGTCATCCTTTTGGTGGTGGTGAGATTTTCAAATGTGTTGTAGGTTAGTGTGTCTGTTTCCACTATGTTGATGTTGTTCTTGTGTATAATGGCAATGCCTCCACCGTGGCCATCATTCCTGTCCTTCTTGATTATTGAGAATCCCGGTGGGACTAGCGTGTCCATTGTCGGGTATGAGCATTCAATTAGCCAAGTTTCCGTGATGAATGCTATGTCACTGTTGTGGTTCAGGATGGCTTCCGCTAGTTCAGTTGCATGCTTGGTTGTAGATCTGCAATTAAAGAGCATACATTTGGTTTCCCTGCAGTGCTTAGGAGCTTGAGGGGAAGAAGTCAGGGGGATGTTGATGATGTGTGCTGGTGGCCTGGTCGTTCTCGTTGGTGTGGGGTTTCTCCCTAGACCTGTGATAACCTAGATCTTTGAGGAGGGTATTGTTCTCAGAGGTTCCAGGTTGTAAGATTTGGCTAGTTCCGCCTCCTTACTTGGAGACATTGTGGGGCTTGTTCTTTTAGGCCTTAGAGCTTTGTTTCTGCAAATGTTTGCAGTCCAGCTTTGTGGTTGTGTTTTGGTTCGTCCTAGGAGCAGTTTGTTGCTGCATGTAGGAGGGGGGTGAGTGTGCAGTAGGACATTTTTGTCTATTTATGTGGATTGCTTGACTGCAGACCGACAGTTTGATCGCATGCAGTTAAGTGTTGGTGGTCTTCTCGGTTCAGATTGAGTAGGCTGGATGGTGGGGAGTTGGGTAGGTGGTCTGGGAGGGTGATTAGTAGGAGGGATCCTACTAGGGCCAGAATATTGGGGTAGCAGGGTTGATTGGTGGCACTAGTGTATGTGTTGCTCAGCATTTCCACTTTCAGCTTTATCCTTCCACTTGTAGTGCATCTAGGTTTGAGGTGGTAGTGACTGAAGGGCATGGTTGACCAGGTAGTGGAGCGGAGGAGTCAGAGTGCATGTTTGTGGCAGGATCAGTTTTTGCCATAGTTGTGTGAATATGTGATTTGGAGTAGGTCTTTAGGTTCTTTCATAATGTGGTGATTTCTTCCAGTATACTGTTGATTTTATGTTCTAGACGGGTGATTAAGGTGATCAGTTGGGAGTTGGTTGGCTCTGAGGCAGAGAGTGAGGTAGACTGGTGGTCATTGTAAGCTAGAGTGGCAGCCAAGGATGGATCTAGCATGAGGTGGTTAGAGGGCTGTGAAGATTGCATCATACCATACGTGATCATGCTATCATAACCAAGATATTAAAGGCACTGTCCTTTGCAACACTGGTGCCCCTGCTGAAAAAATAAGAGTATCTGTAGCTTGGTGTCCAAAACATCTTCCCCACCAAGACCAGCTGTGGCTAGAGAACCCCAGTTTCTCAAGCAAGTTCCGGAGGTTTGGTATATGCTTTTCACCAGTCTTACAATTATTATGTCATAAAAAAAATTACCTGCCCCACTCCACTCCCCCAATGGACTTTCTAGCCTTTGTGGCTCTTTGTGGTCTTTGTAGTCCTCATCCACTTGGCTTCCAGGACCATGAAAACTGGTCAGGCATTGTGAGGGTCCTTTTGGCTCAAGTCCTTGGACATGAACCTGGAGGTCCAGGATATAGTCATCAACCTCCCTTTTGATGATAATAACTTGTTTGATCCCTCGAAGGATGAGATCATCCAGCTTTACTAGACAGTGATAGCCAAAATCCAGTTGCCATGCAGATGGGACTGACTAAAATACATCCTCTTTTTCAGCCAGTGAAAACCTTCCATTCTTTCAAAGCCAGGGAGTCCTTATGTCATGAAACCCCAACTAGATCCTTCTTCCTCGTGAAGCAGATTGGCAATAATGAGATGATTAAGCCCACTTTACTAGTGTCAGCCAAGGCAGTGACTTGGTCATGAACTAGCCTTCCTCATCACCATCTCAGCAGGCTGACTCCATGCCAGTTGAGGCAGAGGGGCTTTCCCTCCACTACTACCACTAGATGTAAATAACTAAAGATGCATTGGTGCTCTCAGTGGAGAAATATGACTGAGCTCTACAGCTGCAACAGTTGCCCTCTTATAACCACCTCTGTCCTGGTCGACATCCTAGGAATCTCAGCAGGAGGTGAAGATTCTCCTAGTTTTAGAAGCAATAGAGTTGGACCTCCTACCAGATGTGGAGCAAACATACTACTCCTCACACTGTTTTCTTGTAAAGCAAAGAGGGTGGTTGACTCTGCCCAATTTTAGATCTCAGATTTGTTTCTGTTCCTCCTCATTTTAAAATTCAAGATGCCAATTAGGTACAACCCCTGGTAGATATCCAAAGGGACTGGCTCCTTTTTGGTTAATCTGTAGACCTTTAAGATATATAGGTTATATAAGGTATAGGTGAGCCATGCAGGTACACAAGAAGAACCACTTTTTGTATGGTAAAAAACCCAAGGCAGTAAAATACATTGGCATTCCACCTCACTGCCGCTAGTTCCTGGTTCTTTACCAACATCCTGGCTCTGAAAATTCCTTTCTGTGCAGCAGAAGATCACCTGTCTCCATACGCAGATGATTCCCACATTTGAGAGTGTTAAGAAAGGCCCAGAGTGCATTTGATCTCAGACCCTCAGGAGTTTATCGAGTCGTGGGTTGTTATTGAACTAACCGAAATAATCCTTGCTTTGCTCCAAGAGGATTCAGTTGGCTTCCTGAGTGAGCAGGGGCTTAGGTAAATTAGGGGCTGCCTGATTTTGGACTAAATGGTGACTTTCATACATGGTTTTTCCTCTTCTGACCTGATGAGTTTTAGAGAAGATCAGGGACAGTCCTGGATGTTCGGTCATCCTGGAGCCTCCTCATTTGCTTTGCAATGTGTCGTTCTCCATCCTTGCCCATCTGTTCCAGAAAGGCCATATCCACCTCGTCCAGTCGAGAAAGCTCCTGTTTATACAGAGAGGAAGGGTGCTGAACTCCTACCATTGCTGGAGCCATTGTGGCACCTGAGCAGAGACAGCAAAAATCCCACCTATTTTACCCCAATTCACCTGCTCCCTACTACTTGCAGCTGTCTCAGAATGTTGGCTGCCTGAGGGAGGACACTAGTAGAAGGGGGAACTTAATTGAACATGCATCCTAAAAAGAGAGAGAGGAAAGATTGCTGGGCTGCTAACTAATCATCAAAACATTTTCTCTTATCTCAGATTGGTCCACTTCTGATCATGCCAGTCACTAGTTCTATACTGTCTCTAGTGATGTTGACAGTCAAGGCCCTTCCCTTAAAAAAAGTAAAGAGGCTGTGGACTTACTGACTGTGGGACAGTTGCTCCACCCACATCATTAGCGCTTCAAGCCCCCAACACTTGCAGCAAAAATCTTGGCCACAGTCAAATATTTTCCTCAGGAAATAGATAGATTGTGGGCTCCTCTTGCTGTGGCACTTAAAAAATGACCTGTAGAGCCTCCCAAATCCCAGTGATTGCCTCTGTTAATTTCTACCGTTAAACACCTTTGACAAACATTACCAATATTCCTGAGTGTTAACTAATGTTCCAACCAGATTCACTTTTCAGTTTCAGGCTATATCAACACATGTGCCTCCAGTTTTACAAATTTACAATTAGTTGCATCTCCTTCAGTTACAGCAAGAATGTTGTACCTTGTGCCACAAAGGTGCATTAGACAAAGGAGGTCATTAAAACATAGGTGGGTGGCCTGTAAGGTTAGCAGAGTCCCTGGTCTCCTTCCCCTTGCAGGAATCCACCCACTGTATTTCAATATCCCCAGGTACCTGGTGGGGATGTCTGTAAAGCGCGTTCCTCCACCAATTTCTAATGTATGCAGAGTGGGCTGTCAAGTTGAAGGAGCCCGCTTGACCTTTTCTTTTGTGGTGGAAAGAAAAAAGGCAAATGTCCACGATGCAAGAGGAATTATGTCCATGCCTTAGACAGTGGTCCTGGGAAGGAAAACCCAGTGATGAGCTGATGGTCAAGTGGTACCAATGTATGGCAGTTCTCCCATTCCATGGAGCTCTAAGTGGTCCCCAATGTCCTAAACATTCATCACAAAAGGGGGACATCACCCAAGATATTTTCTTTTGCAGAAGAAAGATCAGATGAGAAGCTCAAGATCCTTTCAGATTAAAGAGTTATCAACAAATGTTTCAAGAAAGATATATCTAGGATGTGACCCCGCAGCAGAAAACGTCCTCATTTTGAAAGGGGAATGGCTTTTTTATTTTGGGCATTCAGGATATCTGCTTCCATATTGTATTTTGACAATTGAATAAGCAGTACTGTAGGCTACTGGGGGAATTGAAGCATATAAGTTTATTCTTCTGTTATTTTGTCTAAAATGTGTCACAATAATTTTCTCTGGCAGTGATAGCTATGCACCTTTGAAAGCACAGCACATTTCTATTTCCTTCAAGAGAAAGTGGATAATAATATTTGAAAGGAAAAAAAACTGGAACAATCCTTACAAAAAACTAAGATTTAAAATTGTCTAAAGTTAAAGAAAGATGCAATATTTCCAAGTTAACAATACTTATATGCGTAAGACTTAAATCTTTAAGTAACAAAGGGTGAATGATAAGAAAACTACTTACACAGAAAACTTCTTAGTACATGAAAAAATGGGGGCATGATCTACCCTGATCATGTGGAGGGATAATCCTTGCCTCCACGTACTTAATAGAATTGAAACTTTCTGTTATAATAGCTAGGAAACTTTTCATCCTATATCAGGACCCGAGGTGAGGATTAGGCTAGTTTAGAACTTATTGATTATGACTGCACAACATCCACCTCTAGTTTAAAATAAAACCTCTTAAAAGTAGAATCAGAGGACCAGTCTGCCGCATTTAAGCTATCCTCTAGTCTTGCACCTAGAGAAAATGCTTTACAGGCCATAGCCCCTCTAGCAGAATGTGCTCCTAAAGACTTTGTATCAATCCCAGCTTCCTGCATAACCCAACGTATCCATCTGGCTATGGTCAGAGACTAAACTCCTCTATGCGGCTTGCCAATGGAAATTAGCTATTGATCTTCACCCGCTGTGCGGATTTTCTCAGTCATGCTCTCATAAATAGTCAAGCATGAACCAAAATAATGCTCTGCTTAAAACCCCACCTGTGTCTGCAAATCGCGTTTTGACTTTGCAAAGGCATCTAAATACACCCCTTTTACGTGTTTGTTTTTTACAGTGGCCTTTTTAGGGATGTTTGCATCTGGTTTCCCCTGATTTTGAGGGTTCAAAGGTGATTCTGGAAGGGTTTCCATTTGGAACAAAGGCTCCCTGCATTTACTCTCCAATATGGCCAATTTCTTCTCTAAAGGAGCCATTACAGTAGCCACCGCCTTATAAATGGAAGTGTCAACAGCCTCAAAGAAATCATCATCCCAAGGAATATTTTGTAGGCCATCAACATCCCTCTCATGCTCTTGGGAGACCTGCATTGTAATCCCAGGACCCTTAATGTGCGCCATATGTCGTTATATATCAGCAACCCCAGGTCAAAGTCCTCATCGCCCAATTTTGCATACCCCGGCATAGGGCATGGTAACAAAACACCAAGCTTGTTGCAAATACAGACCCAGCAAGGGCAGCAGACTTCAGGGGGCATGTGGTGCAGTACAATTTCCCTGCGCACGGCACAGGGCTTCTGTTTTTTTGAGGAAGTAACTGAGTTGTGTATTGCGCAATTAAAAGGTACTGAACAATGCTTGCGAGCCAATAAACCCTTGAAATGGAGCTTGAGCATCCTCATGCGGTCGGATGACTGCTGTTTATCTCATCGCAACAAAAACAATGTAAACACCGCGAAAGAAACGGCCGAGCGTTCCCGCGGTCACATTACAAATCATAAATAGAATCAAGCCTTTCAATAAATACCAATGTGCAGGAATTAAAGTTAAACAAAATCCCATTCTCCGAAGAGATACAGGAGCACTTATCTTAATGGCTGCTGGAGTAGCGAAGAAAGAGGGGGCATGAACATTGAAGAAGGACTTTAATGAACTATGATATGTTTGGTTAGTTAATATTGTTTTTTGTTTTCCCAAGGGTTTTTGGGAAATTTAGTTTTATTGTTAAAGACTAAGGCTGCTGGAGAATAAAATTGGAGAAAGAAAAGCATAATCCTTGCCTCTGGCCTTGACAGAATTCCTCTGCTAAAAAGTTAAAATCTTTTGTTGCTGTAAGTAAACAGCCTTGGTTTGATAGTCAATGCCAAGGCTTTAAAAGAAGGCTGAATAAAATGAGTGATGTGAAACAGTCTCTATTGGGTACAGAGGAGAGATAAACTTATTACAAAGTAAAAAGGGTATATGTGGCCTTGGTTAGGACCAAGAAATGTGATTACTATAAAACTAATTGGGAAGCAGTGGTAAACACCTTACTTACAAAATATATAAAAGAAAGTTGGACGCTAGTTCAGAAGGGATGTAGGAAGGAAATGGCTCCAATTAATTGTACAGTTCCAGAGGATGTGTGGATATCCTACTTGAGCAATATTTATAAGACCTGAGGGGAGAAACACAGAGGAAGAGCTATTGAAAGCTCTTAAATGAGGACTCCTTAAATAAGATAATTGCCTCCCTTAAGTTAACGAAAGCGGCTGAGCCAGATAATTTACCCACAATTATCTTAAAATCCAAGCCTAAATGGTGGGCTTGCTTTTTCTCAAAGGTTTTTTTGCAGTAACAAGAATGGGAAAGTAGCAGTAATAAAACCAATATTATTTATTTTATTTATTTATTTATTTTAGGAGTTTTATATAGCGCTGACCTGACCCGGGGGTATCGGAGCGCTTTACAACAGTGTTTCATAAGGGTTACATAGTAGAGCAGTCTTAAACATACAGTTCGGAAGTCCAGGAGGGCTGAGGATTCTTGAGGTAGTAGTTGAGTCCTGAGGTAGCCTCGTTGAATGCTTCATTGAGGTAGTCCGTGAGTCCTGAGGCAACCACATTTAATGCACAAACTTGTCTGGAGGCGGGCTGAGGTGGATCTGTTCGATGCCAGCTCAGTGAGCAACGGAGTCGGGGTTCTCGTGAGGGCGGCAGCTATCCATTCGGGAGGGAGCGGTTGAGGAGGAGGGCTTTTAGGTGTTTTTTGAATTTAGCGAAGGACCGGATAGTCCTGATATCTGCTGGGGTGGAGTTCCAGATTTTGGGCGCGTTTCCAGCGAATGACCTAGCCGCGGTTTTTTGTTTGCGTGTTTTCATGGGGATGAGAAGGAGGGAGTTTGAGCTCCTTAGGTTTCTTGTTTGACCGGCCCTCTTTAGTTTGGCGGCCAGATAGTCCGGTTTTCCTGTGTGTAGGGCTTTGTGCGTGAGGCAAGCCGTTTTGAAGTTAGGCCCGCTGTTCAACAGGGAGCCATTTTAGTTCTCTTAGTGCTGGTGAGATGTGGTTGTATTTCCTGATTCCGGTGACCATTCTGGCTGCTGCGTTGAGGGTTGTTTTGAGGGGAGCTAGGCGGGTTTTTGCGGTGCCGGTTAAGGTTGCGTTCCCATAGTCGAGTCTGGATAGCACCAGCGATTGGGTGTCTTGTTTGAGGTCTTTGGTAGGGATGAATGGTTTAATTTTGTAAAGAAGTTTCAGGTTGAGGAAGGCAGTCTTTGCAGAGTTTTTGATGTGGTTGGTCATCTCCAGTTTTGGGTCCAGGGTGATTCCTAGAGATTTTGCGGAGTTAGCCAGGGTGGGAGTGCCGTTTAGAGCATCCATAGCTTTAAGCCATTCTGCAATTTGTGGGTTCTCTTCTTTGTTGGAGATGAGGAGGATCTCCGTTTTGTCCTGATTGAGTTTAAGGTGATTTTGGGACAACCAACGTTGAATTTCTTTCAGAGTGTTGTTTAGTCTGAGGATGTCGTCAGGGAGGAGGTTTGTAGATAGATCTGGGTGTCATCAGCGTATAGGTGGAAGGGGATATTAGCATTTTTGAGTATGGTGGTGAGGGGTTCCATGTATATGTTGAACAGTTGTGGTGAGAGCACGGAACCTTGGGGTACACCCCTGCTGACTGGGTGAAGGTCGGAGGTGAAGTTTTTGATTTTTATCCTTTGCGACCAATTATGGAGGAAGGAGGTGAACCAGCGGAGAACCATCTCATCGGCCCCTACCCTTTCTTGTAGGGCCTTGATGAGGAGATGGTGTTCTACCGTGTCAAAGGCAGCCGACAGGTCTAGGAGAATGAGTAGGCAGCAGTGATCGGTATCAAGTGACTTATGGATGTCATCTGTGATGTTGAGGATCGCCGTCTCAGTGCTGTAACCTTTTCTGAAACCCGATTGGTGGGGATCAAGAAGGTTGATATTGTCCATGTGCTGAGTCAGTTGTGAGAGGACGCATTTTTCGAGGATTTTGGATAGGAGGGGGATATTGGAGACGGGTCTGAAGTTATTCAGGTCCGTGCAGTCGAGGCCTGTTTTTTTTATTAGTGGCGTTACTTGGCCGACTTTGAGGCATTCAGGTATGCTTCCGGTTCTCAGAGAGCTGTTGATAATTCTGCACCAGAAAGGGGCTATGGAGAGTTTGAGTTTTTTGGTCAATTGGGTGGGTATAGGGTCAAGGACGTGAGAAGCGGGTTTGGAGGTGGAGATTAGCTTGATAATCTCGGCTTCTGTGATGGGATTGAAGGACTTCCATGTATTTGTGTGGTGCAGGCTTGTGCTTTCTATTGAGACTGGGGGCAGTCTTTCGCATGCAGGGTTGGTGTTGGTGTTGGTGTCTAGTGAGAGCTCAATCTTGGAGATTTTGTCATCAAAGAAGATGGCGAAGTTTTCGCACAGTTCCTTGGAGGCTTGGGTAGAGGATACGGGGGGCTTGGTGGTTTGTTGCTTGATGATTTTAAACAGTTCATTGGGCCTGTTTTTTGCCTTGTCCAGGGCGGAGCAGAAAAAGTTGGATTTTTCGCTACAGATGTGTTTTTTGTATTTTCTACAAGCTGCTTTGAGTTGTTCGTGTAGGCTCGTGGAGGGGTTGTTTCTCCAACGTCTTTCTGTGGCTCTCAGTTGTCTCCTTTCATTGTTGATGTCCGTGTTGAACCAGGATCTGGATGGGATGTTCCTGTTTTTTTTTAGTTTCAGCGGGGCTATCTGGTCTAGAATGGATGTCAGGGATGTGTTGTAATGGTCAGTGAGTTCTGTCGTGGTTAGACCATCCATGGAGGTATTGAGGAGGGAGTTGACTTTTACCTCCAGGTCAGTCATGTTGATCTGAGTGAGGTTTCTGGTCCACTTGGGCTGTTCTTGGGTGGGGGTTGTAGAGTGACTGGCTGAGTGAGGTGGAAGAGGATTAGGTGGTGGTCAGACCAATCTACAGGCAGGGTGTGATTTATCGTCACTGTGTCATGTTTGGCGATAATGGCATCTAGGATTGATCCTTTGTTGTGAGTTTCTTCTGTGCAGTGTTACGAAAGGTTGTTGCTGAGTAGCAGCTCGCTCAGGTTTTGTATTAGCGGGTTGTTATCTTCATTCCAGTGTAGGTTGAGGTCGCCCAGAATTAGGTTGTTCGTATCTTGTAGTGAGCAGTGGGCAATCAGGTCGGATAGGTGTTCAGTGAAAGCGTTGGAGTTGCCTGGGGGGGTGGTAGAGAAGGTGGCAGGTTAGTGTTTTGTTGTTGCTCGTGCCGATGTTAACGGTTAGGCACTCAAAGGTGTTGTAGTTGAAGGAGTCTGTTTCCGTCACGGAGATATTGTCTCTGTGGATGATTGCTATGCCTCCTCCTCTTTGGTCTTTTCTGTCTTTGTTGGTGATTAGAAAGCCTGGGGGGACAAGAGTGTCCAGGAGAGGTAGGGAGGAATCCTTAAGCCAAGTTTCGGTGATGAATGCTATGTCTATGTCGTGAGTGAGGATGGATTCTGCTAGTTCTGTGGCATGTTTGGTGGCTGATCTGCAGTTTATGAGCATGCAGTTTGTGGGGGTCGTCACTGTTTTGGCTTTCTTCGTTAGGGGGGCCATGGGGATGCTAGTGCGGGTGGTCGGCGGTCTGGGTGATTTTGGAGGGGCTTGGTCTCTTCCTAGTCCGGTGATCACCTGGATTTTGGATTGGAGGGTGACAGCCATAGGATTGTCGAACAGGGAGGCGAGGACCGCCGCATCACTCTCAGACGTAGCGTCTCTAGTTCTTTTGGGTCTCTGAGGAATATTGGGGAGGGGGTTTGCCGCCCATCTCTGAGGGGGGACTATGGATGATCTTTGTTGTGCATTGGTGGTGGGGGAGTGGGTGCGCCGAGGTTGCTGGTGTGCCGCGAGGTTGGCTAGTATTTCTCTGAAGCCCCGGATTATAGTTGCTATCTGGGTTTCCAGCATGGAGAGTCTCTGCTCAGTCTCAGATTCGTTGAGGCATCGGGACTGGTCCTGAGCGGGGTTGTCGGGCCTAGGGGGGGGGAGTCTCGGGGTGTTGGGTAGCTTAGTGGTGTCTGTGTTGTCCGTGTTGGGTCTGGGGGAGAGAAACTCAGGGAGTTGGGTAGCCTTGTTTTGGTTGTGTTGTCCGTGTGGGGTCTGGGCGGAGCCGTGAGTGCAAGGTGGCTGGGTTTTTTTTGGGGCGTTGGTGCTTTGTTGCCTATGTGTTTGGGGAGGTGGGTGTTCAGGTTGTTCAGAGTGGGCTGGGGCGAGTGGGTGGCAGGTGGCGGGTGGGGGTGAGCGCCGGTAGGTGACAGATGGGGATGAGAGCTGGAGGTGTGCAGTAGGGGGGTCCTGTTCTCTCTGGGGGTGGTGCGGGGGATGTCGTGTGGCGGGGGGCATGTAGGGTTGCTAGGGAGTATCGGAGAGTTAGGTGGCTGGTGGCGGAGAGAGCCGACGGTGGGAAGTAGTGGGGTCCTGTTCTCCTTGGTGGAGGTGGGGTGGGTGTCACGCGGAGGTGGGCATGCGGGGTTGCTGGGGAGTACCGTCGAGGTAGGTGTCGGGTGGGGGTGAGAGCCGGATGGGGGTAGTGGAAGGGACATGCTCTTCCAGGGGGTGGTGGGGGGATGCCGCGTAGTGAGGGGCATGTGTGGTATCTAGAGGGTACCGGGGCGGTGGGTGAGTTCTGATGGCGGGTTTGATTCTTCCGGTGGGGGAGAAGAGGCGGGAGGGGAAGGGGTGCGTGAGAGGGTGCATTCCGGAGAGAGGGGAAGAGGGCGTCAAAGGACTCTAGATTGTCGTTGTTGGCTTGTATCAGGACTGTGCCGTTGGAGTAGATGGTCACCGTGGTGTTTCCAGTACGCCTTGCGCGGTCAGGGAGTGATATTGTCAGTTTGCAGCTATGTGAGGTGTTGGTGGTTTTTGAGATGTTGAGCTGCGATCTAAGGATGGATTTCCATGCTTCGTGTCTTTCAGTGTGGAAAATAAGGTCCATTTTTACCCTTCCTTTGGAGGAGCAGTGGTAGATGTCTGCGAAAAGTGATTCGGGATGCTGTCTGATCAGTTTCTGTTTAAAATTCTTCTTCGCTTTGGGTGAGAGGTCGGGCGGGAATCTGATCGAGAAGGAGTTCAAGCCGTGTGGAATAACGTGGCTCGAAGAGGAGGGGACGGTGTGGGTTGCCGTGGCGGAGGGCATTGTGTGTGAGTGGGACACGGGGCAGGCTCCGTACTGGAGGATGGGAAAAGTGCTTCCAGAGAGTCCTCAGAGGGTAGTAGGAGAGTGATGGAGAGATTCAAGTTGCTGTTCTGTGGGTTAGACAGTGAGTGCAGACTCAGGGGAGCGGTGGATTGGTGCGGGCGGTGTAGATTGTGGGGTCGCCTCTGTCGAGGGTTTCGGTCCTGGGTGATCCTCTAGAGGTTGGGCGCAGATTAATGGTGGTCGCGGGTGTGCTCGGTCTCTCTGCCCTCTTCCTGTTGGGGGGGGGTTCTGCGCAGCATAGAGCTCTGTCCGTGGTGGGTGTTTTCCCCTCCCAGGTGGCCAGATTTGACCAGGTGAGGTCGGATCAGATACAGACGGGACAAACCATGAGCGGCGTGTCGAGAGTGCTAGGGACAGGGTCAGACAATGAACGTTGGTGGGAGAGTCTCTCCGCCCTCTTCCTGTTGGGGGGGGTTCTGAGCAGCATAGAGCTCTGTCCGTGGTGGGTGTTTACCACTCCCAGGTGGCCAGATTTGACCAGTTGAGGTCGGACCAGATACAGAGAGGGTCAAACCATGAGCGGCGTGTCGAGAGTGCTAGGGTCAAGGTCAAACAATGAGCACTGGTGGGAGAGTCAGGGTCTGGGTCCTGGTCAGACAATGACTGTGCACTGTTTAACCCTGCTTGACAATGCTCATGTACTTGTGGGAGAGTGCCGTTCAGTGGTGGGGGTTGTGTGGTTGGCGGGTCGGGGTTCAGTGTCCTAGGCGGCCATCTTGTGGTTGGCACTGGAGAGCTCAGCACCTCGGGAGAGGAGAGGTTGAGGTTGGCCACATGTTGCTGCGGGAGGGGGGGGGGCCCGCGCTGCATCATGTCAGTTTATGCCAATATGTGTGGCGAGGTTAGGCTACTATTATCCGGGGGGCTATTGTTTTACTAATCTGCTGATTTTTTTTGGGCATGGCGGCCATCTTAGGGACAGGCGCCGGCCAGTGGTGGGGGGGGTGTTGCCAGCTCGGGTCTTTGTTTGCCGGAGGGACGCGTCCCACTGGGAGCTGGTGAGAGGCTGTTCCCCCGGTGTTCTGAGTACCTTGCTTCTAGTACTCACTTGCTGGCATGTCGTTGTAGCGGTTCCGGTTTCTGGTTGCTGGCCGGGGCGGCCATCTTGGAGTCAGGCATCCGGGGGCTG
This sequence comes from Calotriton arnoldi, assembly GCA_963921515.1. Classification (NCBI taxonomy): domain Eukaryota; kingdom Metazoa; phylum Chordata; class Amphibia; order Caudata; family Salamandridae; genus Calotriton; species Calotriton arnoldi. The sequence goes on along the minus strand of CAWUFW010007678.1, from coordinate 895,347 downwards.
CTTGGGTCAGTGCTGTCCTGGAGTTTCCGCGCCGTTTATTCTTCCACTGCTCCTGTCTTGGAGCGGGGCCCACGCGGGATTCGCCCAGAGGTGAGTGCCTGTGTGATTTTGTGTTTGTGCCTCCCCAGTAGAGCATCAGTGGGGGTCGAGAGCTAGGATCTTTCTTCTGCGGGGCTGCGATCTTTCTTCTGCGGGGCTGCGGGGGTCAGGGCACTCTTGTGGTCTCTGTGCCGTGTTTTCTTAGGTTTCTCAATCTTCCGGTGCTCCTGTACCGCCACGGGGCCCTCGGTCGATTTGCAGGGTGGTGGGAGCCTGCACGTCCCAGGAACTTTCAGTTTCGTTCCTGGGCTTCGCTCCTTCGTCCAGTTTCTCTGCGGATTTAGGTGGATGGCAGCAGCAATGTAGGTTATTTCATTCCCTTTCTTGGGTGATCCGGTGGGGGAACGTCCGATGGGATGTGGATGGGGGGACAAGCAGGGATTTCCACCGTGTGTCGGTGATCCTAGTGTCCGGTACCCATGGGCTTTCAGTTTCGGTTGCGGGGCTTCAAATCCTTCGTCCGGTTTCTTTGTGGATTATTTGCTGATGGCGGCAGCGCTGTATCGTGCTACAGACCTCTTTTTGCTTGGTCCGGTGGGGGAACGGCAAAAGGGGTGTGCAGGGGGGGCAAGCAGGGATTTTCACCTTGTTGGTGATCCTAGTGCCCGGGAGCTCTGTTGTGGAGCTCCTTCCCAGCGGCCATCTTGCGGCATATTAAAGAAAGAGGACCCCAGAAATAAGTTTTTGATAAGGTTAATGGATTTTGGGGTTAAGTTATATTCAAAGACGTTTTCACTGTTTATGAAGGAGTGGGTAGAGTCTAATAAGTCGGTGCCCATCGAACAAGGAGGGTTTAAGCAGGGTCATTTAACATTTGATCATTGTTTTAGCCTGTGGGTTGTAGGGCAAAAGGCATTGGAGACAACCGGAATTTTAATCGATGTTTTGTTTGCTTCCGGTCAACCTTCGACCTACAAAATAGGAAAATTCTGTGGTTTAAATTTAGGAAGATGGGAATCCCAAAGTGCCTTTTATCGATCCTTGAAGAACTCCATCTGGATAATTGTGTGCGGCTGGAGCTAGAACTTAGTGGATTACTTTCTGAAAAAAATCCTCTTGGTAATGGTTGGAGACAAGGGTGTGTTTTGGCACCCTGGCTATTCTCTTTATATTTTACAGATTTGCCACAAAAGGAGGAAATTATATTTATATGTTTATTATATGTGGATGACCAGGCTATTATGGATTTGACTCAAGTAGGCCTTCAAAGGAAATTAGTAGCATTTAGTAAGTATTGTGTAGCAAACGACCTTACAGTCAATATAGATAAGACAAAACTTGTAATATTTGGTAAGAAAGTTAAGCCATATAAGTGGGTATTGGGAGATAAATGAATGGAGGTAGTTACATCATACAAGTATTTGGAAATGATGTCCAACTCGAAATTAAGCTGGTCCTGCAGAGGGAAATTGGGAATGCTCTGGTCATTTCGATAACTGGAGGGCTGGTGAAATTTAAACAAGATTTTGGAGGGCCCTCCTTGACTCCCGTTTTTACAGCGTATAAAGCTATGGTCCCCACACAATGTCTGTACGGGGCGGAAGTACTATGCCTTAGCTTGGACCAAAATTGGGATAAATTGGAAGGTAAATGCTTTAAAAAACCTATAGGTTTAACCAAGGGAGCCATGAGCCAGGCTATATAATTGAAGCAGAGATACTGTCCTGGAATTACCTTGCCCGTAAATTAGCATTGAGATTTTGAGGTATACTTTGGTGTGGGGAGAACTTAAAAAGATCAACGGTCTGTGCCAAAGAAATAGTGGTTAGGGACCTAATATGGGTGGGAGGCATGGAAAAGATTGGAAATATGGCACAAAAATCACATATTGCCGACTATAAAGTGAAAGACCCACTCCAACTCTCAAACAGAGATCTGAAGAAAGCCTGTGAAAGGGAATACAGGATCAATGACTCACACTATTTATCGACTAAATCATCTGCAACCTTATGTTGGAAACGTGTCAGAAAAAATGTGTGCTACTGTACTTATCCTTGTTACCCAACTCTCATTTACGTTTGCTGTTAGTGAAATTTCGTGTGGTTTTTAATCTGTAGTTTTTAAATAAGGAGAAATGTTATGCTTTCTTGGAGGAGGACAGTAAATGTAAAAATGGTTTAGGTTTTAAACATTTTAATGACTGTACTTTTTAGGAAATAGAAGGTTGATATAAAACCAATCTTTTTAAAGTATAGAATTTATTATCATAGTGAGGCAGTTTCACTCTTTTTAAATATGGAGTTTTTTGATGTTGCATGCAGTATGGGAAGGGTTTTAAAGGTCATTCTTGCTAAGATGTGTGAATTGCTGTTGATTAGCTTGTTTTAAGTATTGCTGTGGCATGTTGTATTTGTTGACTTTATAGACTACGGTCTAAATAAACTTATTTCATTACTACTATTTTTCAAAAGCTTAGCATCTGGCTCCTTTGTCCTTTCAATGGAGATATGCCATATGACACATATTCAAATATGAAGTGAAACAATCACTTTGGCAAGTGGCTAGCCATGGCATACAATAAGCAATTATCAAATGAAATAGCTGTATTGTCTGGGGTGGGTGCGATACCTATTTAATCTGGATTACTTTTTACATTTCAGTGTGTCTACGTATGACTCTCGGGGTATATATGTTTCGTCTATATATATATAATATAAAAACAGATTAACTATGTTTAATTATAAAACTGTAACTTCATTGTCCAAGACCACTAAAGAGTAAAAGTAGTATTTGCTTCAATGCCATGCAAATGGCATAAGTACTTAGGTTGCACATATGCTGGCAATATAACTCAACCGGTCTGTACCAGATTAGACATATTTATTTGAATATGCCATCTCATAGACAATTTTATTTTATCGAAACTGATACATATTAGAGATGTCAGTATTATACAAAATTCATTCTTATAGATTTTTTTAAATTAATTTTAGGTCAGTGATCCCAAGTCATCTGTTAAAGGGATAAACAGTGAGCTTGAGCTTGGAGAAAGATCCAGCGATGGACTACAGCTGTCATCCAGTCTTCAGTTTCTTGAAGAGGATCTTGAAACTTCATCTTTACCCGATATCAATGAGGATCAGCCTTTTGACATTCTTCAAAAGTCCTTACAGGAGGCTAATATTACAGAGCAGACTTTGGCTGAAGAGGCATATTTGGATGCAGATGTAGAGTCTAGCCAATTATGTGCACAACCACAACTTGTACCGCCTCCCTCAGCATCGTATACTCAGTCTACTGATAACTCTGCTTACTCAGGTCAGCCATTGCACCCACTAGGAATTACTCCTCTACCAGCTGAAGCATCATTGGCAAGCAATACAGTTGGTGTGCAAGAAGGCTTTGTGCAGCATGTGGGAATTAGTGTTCCTAATCAGCAATTGTCTAATTGTGATCAGTTGAATGGACCAGGGCAAATTCAACTAATTAGCTCTTTTAACAATCAACCATCCATGATGACTATCAATAAAATTGATGGAGCTCAAATTATATTGAAAGGCAGTGGACAGCAAGGATCCCCAGGTGGTGTCTTGGTTCACAGACATACTCCGAATGGCAACTCAATGTTTGGGAACTCTAATTCAAGTCCCGTTGGGCAGGCTACGAGTGTTCCATTTAGTAATGCAAATTTTCAAACATCCCTACCCTTGCATAATATTATCATACAGAGAGGTCTTGCGCCTCCTCCTAATAAAATTCCAATTAATATACAACCAAAGTCCATTCAAATGGATCAGCATGCAGCTTACAATGTGAATATAGGAATACAGCAACATCATATACAAGGGATTCCATTTGCTTCAGCAAACGTACCTCACAGTTCAGGAGTCTGCCAACAGATGCCTGTTAACATTGGTAACCAGCAAAATCCAAGAAACATGGTTTCTTCTCAGTCGTCACTGAATTCTGCAGGCAGTATTGTTATTCATTCACATGTGGGACAACATCATGCACATCAAAATCAGTTTCTCATTCCTACAAGCATGCCATTAACGTCAAGCTCAACTCATCATGTCCAGACCATTAATGGGCAGCTTATGCAAACACAACAAACTCATCTTGTTCCTACTCATTTATCTGCTGAGCATGCAATGCTCAATCGAAACTCCCCCAGCATGATGCGATCTAATCAACCCTATTCAGGGCAGATGCTAAGTAATCACAGTACATCTGTACAGCTGGTCTCTGGTCAGACATTCAGTGGTCCAGGGGGTCAAGTCATAGTAAACCATGGATCTTCTCAGATTGTTGGTGGACAAATGGCAATGCAGCATTCATCTCCTACAATATTACATGTATCTCCTACCCAAGGTAATGATTTTCAAGGTAATTCAAACTGTACTACAATGTCAACTGGACAGTCTTCAGTCTCTGGTATTCCGGTGCCTAATCAATTCACTGTTGTAAGCTCTGCCCAAATACATGCTGATGTGAGGAATTCAGCCCAGACAGTACCATCTGGAGCACACTTGTTTGGAGATCAAATTTCACACCAAAATAGAACCCAGGCTTCTGTCAGCGTGTCTCACCGTCTCACAGCATCTTCTTCCCAAGCTGCCAAATCCTTTCCTGACTCCCCAGCAAGACATCAAACATATTCGTGTTGTCAGGTATGAATATCGTTTAGTGTATATGACCTTGCATGTTAAAATAGTACTGTACCAACTGTATCATAGAAGCAAGTTGTGTTGTTTATTTTTATTTTATGTTACACAGTAGACCTTTTATTGTTTTGTTATTATCCTCTAGATAAAAACAAAGATTTTAAAATTTAGAGCCAAACTTTGTAAGTGAAAAACCAGTGTAAAAGGTAATAATCCACCATCTTTCTCTTCAGTGTTAAATAATTATGGTTTACCTGTTTTTATTTGGAATATGTACACATTAGCCCTCCTATAACCGAACAGGACCAGTGGTATAAAACATAGCAGGCAAAAAAGTAGAAAACCATGGATACCCCAATTAATTTGTGTGAGCATCTCTCCATATGCAAACCCCCATGGAAATCTCTCGGGCTCTATACTCTGACGTCCTGTCAACTAGTGCGTCCCCGGGCTCCCTTTGCACAAGGACCCCCAAGAGTACCACTCCACAGGCAAATCCTTTTACTCCCAGACCTCACTACACAGACATACAACCTTATTCAGTGCTTAGAATGTTTAGGAAAGTCTTTGTGGGCTCAACATGAGAGAAAATAAACTTCTTCCTTCTTTGCTCCACCTTCAGCATTACAGGGAAGCCCAGGACTACTGTAATGGTCTTTTGACATGTTGTCTTGTGTAACATTAAGCAGAGCCTTTTCCCAGACCATTGTAGCAAAGTGTAAATTAGGGGGAAGCCCAAGCTCCCTATATCCAGCCACATTCTGTTTCTAACGGCTTCCCAAAGAATCTACTCTCCAGTTTCTTGACTTCACCACCATCAACATTGTGTCGCCGACTTCTCTATCGAATTCTGCCTTTTAATGGAAAGCATGAACACCTTGCACCACTATTTTAGCCGAATTAACAAAGTTACATGGTTGAGCTGGGTCACATGGCCCAATTTGAATATAAATTCGGAAAAATTGCAGGTAGGATGGGCGTCTCCACTTGTGAAATGTAAGCAGTGTTATCATTTGACAGATCTATGCTCCTGCTCTGTTTGGAGATATATTGCCCCCTCTGTTCATACTTCATCTCCCTGCCAATGCCCTTCCCTGCTCATCAGTGGTGAGTGGTGTGGTGCAGCGGCCAGGACGGATGACTCTGGAGCACGGGGCTCACGGTTCAATTCCCGGCGCCTGCTGCAGCTCAGCCCAGCACCCTGTGACTCTAGTCTAGGCAATAGCTCCCTTAATCTCCCCGGCGGCCCCCAGCGCTTTGAGACCCTTAGGGGTGATTCGTTTGCGCTTTACAAATACCGGGTTTTAGTGATGATCATTGAAAGTGGTGAGGTGTAATCCTTGCTGCAGATTCCAGCAAGCGTGCAAGCCTAACCTCTTCTATTAGGGTTAGTGGGGGTTCTCCCCCCCAAGAATAATATGGAAATAATTGTGTCAGATTGTGCATTTTAAATCACATTTTCCCCACAAATGTGCCAAAAAGCCATACCCTCAAAAAGGTCAGTCATAAAATATTCTAGTCTTTTCAGATTGTGCTCAGGAGCTATTCCCATTTTGTTTTTAAATTTACCATGGGTTCAATGCATATGTTAGGAATTAACTCTAGCATGCCCGGGCCAGAATTTTGTCATGGGTGCCTGCCATTGGCATTAGTTCAGCTCTTATGACAAGAATTACATAAATGATGCTAGTGTCAGAAGTTTGTCTTTAAAGCTTCCACATACCATGATTGCTCCCATGTGTCAAATATGATCTCCTGTTTTGCCATAGGTAACACCCCTCCTCACCTGTATGCCTTAGGCACCCTCCCCATAAGTCAAGAATTCGCTTCAGTGTGCCACAGTCAGCAGCACATTTGCATAACGCACATCCTGACAAAAATGCTCGTCCCAATACACACACACTCACAAAAAAACACACTCAAATACACTCTAACATACCCATTTTTTCACACACACTTTCTTACACGTTTACACACTCAGTCACATTCTGACCTACAGTTTCTCTTACACAATCAGTTCTCCAGCATTGGTTCTTTCATATATTCACATGGTTGAATCATTCACCGTCGTCAAGCCGTGAATCCCCAGTATTCTTAAATTACAGTAAACAGAGTTAAAATGGTCATTGGCCTACTCCCCCCCCAAAGGCCACCACAGCTTAGATGTCTTCTGCACGTTGTGTGTGTTGGAGTCCACAGTCTCAGTCACATTATTCTGTTACTTTCTGGTCCACCCTGGAACTGAAACAACCTTGCCATCAGCTTTCAGAGTACTGTAAGTTGTTTTTAGGCAAATTCCTCTTTCTGGGCCTTTTCTTCTATCACCACCGGCTATCATGGCTAGCAGAGAGAAAAAGATTTCCTTTGAAATCCTCTTTTACTTGTGGACAGACAAAAATCTATACCAGTGATACACATGAACAATGCATGTATTGCCTGTATAATACTCACAAGGCTTAGTGTTGTGATATTTGTAAGACTTTTCCTTCTAAGACTCTGAAAGACAGGGAGTGAAGTTGGCCCTGTATGTTTTGGAGAAGAAAAATAAATACCCTCCTTCTGAGGGTATACCCACTCGTCCAGGGATGATTCCGTAAAAAATGCTCCACCAAGCACTTCTACGAAGGCATTCGAAAAAAAGGAGACATGTATAGTTTCCAGAGCTGAACTTATTGTTCAAAGTACCTGCAGCCACCTCCTCCCATGAAGCGCCTGGAGTTCCCTCAGGTAAACACTCCAGAAGGGAAGAACACATTTCTGGGGGAAAACCTATGTTGTCAAGAAAAGCCTTCCTTGTCAGCAGAAACTCCATCATCCATGGCGGCTGTGAGAAGATCATCCAAGGATGCCACTCATACAGCCGATGGCATCAGCACCATCTACAACATTGACAACAACTCCATCTACTAGGGCACCATCGACCCAGTCAGTGACGACCCCACTAACGATGACACCGTCAACAATTGCTTTTACCTACACTTACCTTTTCACCCGTCAAGGTGACTGCAAATTTACCAAACCAAATATTGGGTTCTGAAGCATAGGCAGCTCTCAGTGACAAGGATAACTTGGAGGCTGCCTACAGTGCTACACAGCTGGATGTGTTTTACAACCCTGAGTTTGAGGAGGCATTTGATGAGGAGGAACCTTACCAGCACCAGCCATTGGTCCAGCTAACTCCTAAGGACATGTGGGGGGAAGACTCATCTGATTCTCTGTATTCAGATGCGGAAGAGGAAGGTGAAGGTGGAAGTTGGCAGATTTGACCACATTGTTGATGAGGCAAAAATGTGAGCTTTGAGACCAGAATTAAACTTAAGGATTTGGCAGATGGTTTTAGTGTAGGTAAAATCTCCTCCAGTTTCAAAGAATCCAAAAGATTACAGTTGAATTTGCTCGTGAGGGATGTGCAGAGAAAAATTACTTATGTTTTCTGGGGACTTAGAAGGAGAGTTGGGAGAGTCTTGTCTTTGGATGGGAGTAATGAGGGCACCTGCATGTGCTGATAGAAGAAATTAAACTGGGTGCCTCTCTTATTTTAAGTGTCTAATAGAAGCAGCTGAGATTTGACAGTAAGAGTAGGGTTACCCTGCAAAGTAATTTGATTTTAAGTCCTACCCAGTCTTAATCAGTCTTCGTGACCCGTTGTGATTTTTTGCGTAATTTGTCTCTGGATTTCCCATCAAATCCTGTGGGGAGAACCCAGATACTTCTATATTAGCACATGAGTTTATGCTAAGAGAACACCTTGTTTTCTTGCCTAGGTTTTCCTTTTGCAAACAGTTGTTGAATAGACAAGATAATTGAACTAAGCAGGCTACTACAAGTTATAGAATGCACTAAAATGGTAAAGGAATACCTAGAACTGGAAATAGGGTATCTTTGTGACAAGAGGCATACAGTAATTTTATCAAACTTCCTCTAAAATAATTTTTTATGCCAACTCGGTTTTATTCAATATCACTGGCCCACTGTCCCCCAAAATACTCCTTTCTCCCCATAATTCGTGACGCATACCTTGGGGAGAACCAGCAAGCTTTTTTCAGCCAAACTACTTACTGTTACAGCCCCAAACAGTTAGAAATTCTTGGATACACCTCTGCTTCCCAAGAGTCTGAAGGAGGGGTAACTCAGGGGTACCTATGTAAGAGTTACTATAGTGAGTAGAATTATCTTTATTCAACATATGTTGATTGCAGAATTTGTACCAAGTGTGAGACTCCAGGTCCACCTGGGAATGATTATGCTTATACCAGCTGTGTGGACTTTTATAAAATATCTACTTGTTTTATGTATATGATTCTTCATAAATCTACTTGTCCTATAAAAAAAACAAATCACTTGCCCCTCTTGGTGACATGCAGAAAGGTGACAATTGTGGAAGTGTTCTTATTACGTCAAAGCTCTAATAGTATCCTTTTTGATTACGTTAGGGGTCATATCAGCTTTTGGATTCTAGTTAGGCTCTGATTTTGCTATCCTTCAAATTTCTGCAAACTTACATACAGTATTTGGCAGTAGGCGTGAAGTGGTGGTTCGAGGGTTGGAACACTCTATGCACATCCACAGTCTGTGCAAGATGTCTACATCCATTTCCGATTTCTCTTTTCCGGATCTGCTCCTCTGCAGGCATTCGCGTAGGACTCTGAGCACAATGCCGGTGATACGCCGGATTGCCAAACTGCTGTATTCTGCCTTCGGCTCCTTGCTGGTTCCTGTCTACAGTATCAGCTACGGGCATTGTCTCTCACCAGTTGCATTGTTCCTGCAACTGGCCACCTCTTTCTCACATTGCTATGAGCACTGTGGACGCTGTCGGACTCTGTCCATTGCTACTGAGCTCTGCTCACTCGGGAAGCCGGGTGAGGAGGTGTGTATGACAGAGTGGTGGTAGAGTCTCTCTCAGCGCCTTATTTTGGGGTCAGAGAGGTCTTGTATTGCCTTGTGAGACCTTGTGTAGCCACGGGCATATGTGGCTCATACCACCTAGATGAAATCGTTGAATCAGCTGGATTAATTGGGTCTACTGGATCAACTTTTAGCTGATCAGCTGCTTATAACTAGTTGTTTTAATACAGGGATCTAAGCTACCTGTGGGTGGGTGTGGTGCCACTTAAGTGGTCCTCAGGGAAGCAGGTAAGTTATTCATGTGAAATTGTTTGGCACAGCATGGTGGTGGAAGAGGCTCCCAAGGCGAAAATATAGCCAAGTTCTTTACGACGCTTTATTCTGCATGATTGGTTTGTGATTCCCCAGTGATTGGCTGTGCATGTAGGACAGACATCAGATCGACTTGTTAGATTTTGGATTGACCTTGTAGACCTGTTGGTTAAGTTTGACGCACCATTGCAGGAGCAGTGGGGCAGAGGGCATTTGGACCTTAGGACTTTCAGGAAATTTCTGCTCACAAATCAGTACAGTACAAGCTTACAAGCCTGCTGGGTGGGTGGAAGATTTAAAGTTGGAGTTGATTGAGGAAAAACAGTTGAACGCCTACAGCTCATTTAGAGGGAGTGGGGGGTCACCCTAGTTTATCTGGAAGTGCTAGACTTTAACTGCCCAGCTGGGCATCCTGATATTAGAAGTACTACAATAGACAATTTTTTACAGCAGACAGTTGATGCTATTACTCAAGAAATAGAACTGACTTAGAGGAGGCTATCCCTAGAAGAAAACACTCTTGCCCCACATCCTGATTTACATATAGAAAGCCAAGGTGATGACCTTCGGTTTTAGCCTAGTGGGCCTAGCGTGAACAACACAATTGTTATTGCTGATACGAAACATGAATCAGTGCTTATGCTCCCTAGTACGTCCGCTCTTATGGAGCCCGTAGCTAAGTGTAAGAAGAGTGTGCAGCGCAGATTTGGTCAACCATTCGAGATGCATGATAAGAGTGCTGGAACAATGGAGCAGTTTGCCCTTTGTTCATATGATATACCGGCAGTGATGGACCAAACTTGTGCCAAGGTGATTGAATATCTGCAAGTTTTGTTACGACCTATTTGTGGCAGATTAAATCTTATCGACATTAGGCTTAATCAATTACTGTCACATAAGAATGCAGCACCTTCGATATTCGTACTTCTTACGGGGCCACCTAGCATTCAATCCCTGGTTTATCCATGTGATTAACACAACTGGTACTACAAATGTTCTTAAGGGTCTAACCCACTCCGCACTCGCTAGGACAAACAGGTTAGGCCAGACCGCAGTCAATAAAAATCTAAGTGATACATCGACTGGTAGCAAGGCCACAACCGTACAGCGGTGCACCTCATGTCGGTGGCAGCACACTGACGCCACTGGTTAAATATCATCTCCACCGCCTCGGTCCCTAAAATTGTCTCCTTCTATATGCCCGTATGTATTAATATTAGCCAATGTACCTGCATTAATCCCCACACAAAGCGAGGATCTCAACCAAATTTTGAATAAAACCAAACACTGGTTTTCTGTGCATAGGGGATTTAATGTGCACAACAGAAATCCAATTATTTCAGTTAAGAGGGTACCCTGTGTTGGTTAGTCTGCAAAGCCATTCAATGGAGACTGTATTGTTAATAATTTTAGACGTCCTATTTATGCGCAAACTCTGCTAGTCTTCAAACCATCTATCCCAACCCAACATTGCTGCATGACTCTTCTACCGCTTGGCTTTTTTTATAGGCCATCCGGTCAACCATCTCCATTGCTTTTGATGCCTTTAACCATCTCCATCGCTTTTGGTCCCCATGATAGGTACTCTGTCTATCAACCCTATGGCAGATAATGTCAGTAATTTCATTCCATCTGGTTTTGACCTTAATTTACAGAATAGATTCTCTGCGCTTGAGAACCTGACTGCAGTGGATTGACTCGATCTACCATCAAAGTCGTTCTGTCTTGGCCCAGTCCAACTTTTATTACCGCCATCAGCTACTCCAAAGTTGTTCTGTCACAGAAAGATACAGCCCCGCTCTCTGAACATCATTAGTTGGAATATTGCTGGATTAAGTTCTAAGGAAACGCAACCCGAGTGGCTAGGTTTGATCAATAATTTTGACATAATCATTCGGCAGGGAACATGGTCCACTGTCCCTGTGCTCAGGGGTGGTTTTCTATGCTATTCCAACTTGCCCAAACGATTCAACTTATGCAGAAGGAAGGGAGGTTTAACAGCTTGGTTTAAACTCGCTGTGATTGTAAAGAGTTTCCCTATCGAGTTGAATTGCAAAGCGGTCCTGGCCTTTTCTGTGAGCATTACAAATGAGTTCTACTTTTTCTCAGTTAAGTTTTAGAATAATGATTTTACTATTTTAAATACCCCCAAATTTTTATGTGTTGTTTAATTTTGTGGAAGATCTGGTTTCGTGTAATAATCCTTCAAATCTGTTAATTTGAGGCAATTTAAATTTTTTTTTTTATATATTTCCAAATGAAACAACATTATCAGACAAAGACAAACTAAAAAATGCAGCAATTTGTGCACCTTTTCTCCCCATTTGCCACCCTCACCCGGCAATGTATATTACGTCCATCAGATGAGATTCCCCTCATAGTTCGAATTTCCATGACCTGGATTTGATGTCCTATACCTTTCTTGGTTCCTCACTTTAGTCTGTGCCCTTCGTGCCCCCCTGCCCCCAGTCCATTAATTTGTGGCAATTTCAACACCAAAGATTACGTTAATACATTTCACCTGAGTTTGCATGCCAGTCAGTCATATTAGCTTTATTCGACAATATTAGTCATCAAAGCAGATGTACAAAACTTAAGAAAACACATGACCGTTAATTAATAGCACATTAAAATCGATTTGCACTAAGAGATATAAAATCAGTTAAAACATTTAAGAAATAAAAACTGTGGGCATTTAACACTTTGAACACATCTTAGTAATAGTTAAATACATTATATCTTTTTGCTACTTATTGTACAAGAACAAAATTCATTAGTATCAGTCTTTGCCATGCCACGATATTCTTATAAACCACTGTTATCTAAATCAGATGGACTATGGAAATCAAAAAACGTTAATCATTGATTTAGGGGCATTTGGGAATCAGTACATATACACATAACATACCCGCTACCCAACTGAAATTATTTGAGATCTAATAGACCATGCCCAGCCTAAAAACTTTGCCAAAGCGATGACAATAGATGTCGTTGTTTCTGCGCGAAGTAGTCTAAGCGCCACTTCATTGCTTCCAGTTCCCAGTGATCTACAGATCGGGGTCAGCCACATACGGCGCGGGGCCGTATAAGCTGGGCAAGCGAACAGTAAATGGGCCAGAGATTCTGGATGAACGAGGCAAATTGGACAGGCGACACTGGTTTGCACGCCACATTATGCCGAAAATGACCTTATTGGCAAGGTACCAACTCTGAATTGGAAGTATAACTTCCTATCATGTGGTTTTGTGATTATGTCCCAGTATGATTCCTGCTTTTGCATAGGCTTCACATTCAGAAAGTATCCTGTTAGTGTTAGAGGATCACTATTTCTGACGATGTTATCCGTCACCCAACTCCAGTATCTTTCCTTTAGCAAAGCCTTAGCTGGAAACGGGGTACTTTCTAGATCTTCCCACAGTGTAGCCATGCCAATATTGGATAACATAATTCTGATTTCCTGCAACCATCTGACTTTTTTATAGCGATCTACTCTAATTAAGTCCTTCAGGCCAAGTGCATAAGCTCTTAGTTCTGGTGTTGACCAGATTCTCCGCCAATGTAGAAGGGGTCGCAATCTGGCTATGTCGGCCAGTGACTTCCTACCCAGGTCATGGAGCAGCGGACGTATTGGTGTACTTTGTGGGAGTTTAGTAATATTCCGCAAGAACGTGTTTTCCGCTAGTGTTAGTTTGGAAAGATTATTAAAACCCCACAACTCTGCCCCCTATAACACGGAAGCAATAACTTTTGTGTTATATATTTGCAGGACTGGACTAACTTTTTTAGTTAGTGAAGTATTGAACTCTTTTTGCAGAATTCCCGCCAGTTGGCGATGCTTCAGTGTAGCCATTTCCAGTTGCTTATTCCACTTCATATCTCCCTGCATTGTGACCCTTAGGTATGTAAAGTCTTTTACCTGCTCTAGAGGTCGGTTATTCAATACCACTCCTCCTCTAAATGATCTATGTGGATTAAAGGTCATAAATTTCGTTTTTGACACGTTGATTACCAGGCCCCGCAGATGACAAAACTCTTCAAAGAGCAGCAGGGCTCGTTGTAGACCGCTTGGTGTTTTAGCGATAATCAACGTGTCATCCGCGAACATTAGGATAGGTATTCTCACACCAGCTAGGACAGGAGCGTCAGTGGGGGTAGCTTCCCGTTAATAAACAAAGAGAAAAGGGTAGGTGCCATTACGCAAACTTGTCGCACTCCTCTTTCTACGGGGAAGGTGTTAGTAGTCTGTCCTTGTGTGCCCCATCTGATTCTTGCGTAATTTCCCTCATGAAGTCTAACTATCAGTGATAATAATACATGGGGTATGCCTAGCTCTTGTAATACGGCCCACAATTTGACACGGGAGACGAGGTCAAAAGCTGACTTGAGATCCACAAAGGCAGCATATAAGCTGCCCTTGTCAATGACCACCGTCTTCCAGTGTAACATTGTGAAGCGAAATATCTGGTCAACAGTACTTGTACGTGCCCGAAACCCCGCCTGAAGAGGTGATAATATACCCTGCTCATCCACCCAATCTTGCACCTTATTCAGTACAAGACGGCCCATGATTTTTTGGAAGGAATCAATTAAACTAATCGGTCTATAGTTTTCAGGCTGACATCGATCCCCTTTTTTAAAAACAGGGATTACCTCGGCCCCTTTCCACGAGGCCGGGACCGGTGCACCCTTTGCAATTTCATTAGCTAAAATCATAATGTATTTGCTCCACTTGGCTTGATCAAAGAGATATATGTCAGCTGGGATTCCATCAGGCCCCGGTGCTTTGCCTCCCGATAGGGTTCTCAATGCGAGGCTAACATCGGCCTCATTAAAAGCCGGGCCGCAGTTGAGAGTAAATGTGGGGTCAGTTTCAGGGGCCGACTCAGTATGGGAGGCTCTGAAGCCTACCCTGAGGGGAACAGACATATCCTGGTGCGCGGCGGCTCGCAGAACACGTAGGGAGGCACTACTACAGGCGGAGGAGGGCATGGAAGATCTTGAACGTCGGGGTCGAGAAGCTGGCGGCGGCCAGGCCAGGCGACAATTGCTGTTTGCCCAGCAAAATTATGCCGCGTTACTGCTGGATGAGGCTCGGCAAGCCTGGCTAGCGACGCGCAGCAGAGTATACCAGTGGGGGGACAAGTCTAGCAAGATGCTCCACCGACTCTGTCAGGGGGTGTATCACTCCCAGACCCTTCCAGGCATATTGGGCTCGGCCGGTGAGCCGCTTACTGATCCACGGGCCCTGGCAGAGAGTTTCACTACTTATTATGCAGATTTATATGCCCCTAAAGAATGCTTGCCAGCTGATACGATCGATCGGTTCTTGGCCGACCTCCCGCCCAGGGCTCTATTGGATGCGGTGAGGGAGGAGCTGGAGCTCCCGCTGACGGACGAGGAGCTGGGAGCCGCACTGGGGGAACTTAACTCCGGAAAGGCCCCGGGGCCCAATGGGTTTCCTAGTGAATTTTTTAAGCGGTTTTTTTTGCAGCTGGGGCCTCATTATCGCGCGGTGGTGGAGGAGGTGCGAGACCGCGGCTTTCTCCCCCCGGACTGGAGGCATGCGGAGGTGGTTGTATTTCACAAACCGGGTAGGCCACCGGATCAACACGCATCATATAGACCCATATCCCTTTTAAATGTGGAGGCCAAAAGTTTGGCCAAGGCCCTGGCGAATCGCCTACTGCCCCATATTGCCGCCTTGGTCCACCCCGACCAGGCTGGTTTTATGCCTCAAAGGGCGACTAGGCACAACATTCGGCGGGCACATATAGCCGTGGCGGCCATTCAGCGTCTGGGAGCACCGGCGGCGCTGTTGTTAGCAGATCTGGATAGGGCGTTTGACTCCCTTAGTTGGGTCTATCTCTTTGCCTTACTTCATAGGCTGAACTTCGGTCCGCGATTTATATCCTACTTGACTCTTCTATACACGGACCTCACCGCATCGGTGCGAGTGGCTGGCGCTGCCTCATCCAAGTTCTCTATCGGTCGGGGAACGAGACAGGGCTGCCCCCTGTCCCCTTATCTATTTGCCCTTGCGATGGAGCCGCTGGCTGCGTGGGTGCGAATGGATGCGTAGGTGCAGGGATTCGAATGGGCTCAGGGATTGTCGGATAGGATCGCGCTATATGCGGATGACGTCCTATTCTTCCTCACGAATGTGGATCGAACGGGGCCTCGGCTCCTGCGCATTATGCAAATCTTTGGGGAGACATCTGGACTGTATATGAACCCCCGTAAATCGACGTTGTGGAAGCTCGGAGGGCGGGAGGAATTAGGCGCCTGGGCATCATCGCTTCAATTGGCGGTGGGAGGATTGAAATATTTAGGGGTCTTTATAACGGACGTGCCCGGGGTGTCATGGGAGCGCAATCTGGTACCAGTGTAGGAGCGAGTACATGAAGATATTAAGATCTGGTCTCGTATGCCCGTGACCATCTATGGCAGATCGGCTATATTTAAGATGGTGGCACTTCCGCGGCTTCTTTATCAGATGCAGAACCACCCATATCCGATCCCCCCCCCGATGGTTCCGGCAAGTAAGCGCGGTTCTTGGACAGTTCTTATGGGAAGGGGGCAAGGTGCGTGTGGCCCTGACATTCTGTCTTATTATCAAGCATCCCATCTGCTTGTATTGAATGAATGGTGGTATGGCAATAGGGAGGATCCGGCTTATGCAGTGGAGCGGCGGCTCATGGGAGATCACTTGCAGCACAGGATATTATATTCGGCACCGCTGCGGGGATTGTTGCCTTCGGCTACAAAGATCGTATTCCAGGTCTGGAGACAGGCATTGCGTAGGATGGGGTGGTGGAACACGTTAACGCGGGAGACTCCCCTCTGGGATAACGGGCGGTTTCCGCAACTGGCTGTTCTGCAGGGATTCCGGAGCTGGGATCATATAGGGATATCGGTCTTGGGGGACGTAATGAGAGGTCCAGTCTTGAAGTCCTTCCAGGACCTTCAGATGGAATACTGTATGCCAAAGTCCCAGTTCTTCAAGTACCTTCAATTCCGGCATGCCCTGTCTCCCAGTCTGGAAGGTTTGGAGTCCGTGGCAGAGTTTAGTCCCCTGGAGGCCAAAGTTTTTATGGGTGAGCTTCAGGATCGTAAGATTTCCAGAATATACCAAACCCTAGTTATGCATTGCTCCTCCACATTGCAGAAACTTCGGCAGGATTGGGAGGGGGATATAGGTCCCTTGGAGGAGGAGGACTGGTCGGAGGCCCTGGCTTCTCCGCGCGGGGCGGCCATAGCTGTGCGTCTGCGTCTGATCCAGTTTAAATACCTCCACAGGGCCTACTACACACGGAAGCGTTTGTGGAAGGCAGGGTTGATTGCCTCTCCGGTGTGCCTTAGATGTAATCGGGAGGAAGGTACGCTCGTGCATACGGTTTGGCAGTGTCTCTCCCTGGATCGTTTTTGGAGGGGGGTTCACACTTGTTTATCAGAGGTCCTGGGGTGGGACCTTCCCCGTTCGCCGAAGCTGGCCTTAGTACACGTCATGGAGGGGATAGGCGGCAATGTTTACAAACGCCATCTATTACTGTTGGGTCTTACCTTAGCAAAACGGGACATAGCGAGGGCGTGGAAAGCACCGAGGCCCCCTGCAGTAGCTGCATGGAAGAATGGTCTGGATTTCTGCATGGGCCTCGCAAAACCCATTTTTATTGCCAGGGGGTGCCCCCAAAAACATTTTAAAATATGGAAAAGGTGGGCAGATTATCGGGGACTGTTCCTGGAGCCGGTTCCAGCAGCGCAGGACCCGCACTTATAGAGCTCAGGGTTTTCTGCGGAGGATTCAGGGAGCAGGGTGGGACATGGAACTCCGGTGGATAGCATTACTGCAATATTCAAATGATTATGTCTGAGAGTGGGTGTATGGTGCGATCGGGGGGAGGGGTTGGGAGGGAGGGGGGAGTTAGATTTTATTGTATTTCCTTCAATTTTCTTTTTCCTTGGGTATCATTATGAAAAATGTCAAGTTCAGCATTACATGCTTTGATTGTGCAGACGCTCCTGGGTTACAGGACCCTGCTGTTTATGTGCTATTTGACGAATAAAAATTGTGTAAAAAAAAAGAAAAAAGCAGGGCCGCAGAAATAGGAATATGAGAACTCAGGCATTTCACTGTCCTCTGGGTTACAGGCATATTGGGGTTTGAAGTAGTTAACCCATTGGTCCTGCCTTACATGGTTTATTGGTTCTGTCGGTCGACCACCACTGCCCCATTTTACAACATCCCAAAACTCCTTACAATTTTTACTCTCGCAGGCACGTTTGAGGTCCAACCATCTGTTCTCATCCCAAGTTTTTTTGGCTATATGTTGCACTTTCTTATAGATTTGCCTAGCCGTACGTACTTTGACAGGATCCCCTGCTCTTACTGCGCTCCCTAGAGACTTTCGTGCCTCCTTGCATTCAGCGTTAAACCATTTTGAAATATTTCTAGTGTTGGTACTTCTGGTCTTAGAATGCTTAAAAAAATGGGTACGTAGTTGGATGAAGAATTCTTCATGGAATTCTATTATAGACTCGGGGGTTACGGAGTTGGAGAGGAGAACTTCTAGTGAGGATATAGCACTATTAATATCCAAGGAAATTTTTCCGAGGGCTTCAGAGTTCTCTAGTAGGTGCGCCCATTTTAACCTCCTCATATCATTTGTGGAGGACAAATCCTGAGTGGCAATTTCTCTATATATGGGATTGATTACTTCTTTTATTGTTAGGTTAAAAACTGCACACAAAGGGTTATGATCGCTCTCAAGCCTCTCTAAGACCACCATATCACTTAGCACATTCCATAATTGGAAGTTAATCAATAGATAATCGATGCGGCTGGTACTTAGGCCATTATTGAATGTACAAGCCCCATGTCTATCGGATGGGGTTCTGCCATTTGTCGCCCTTAGGCCTTTCTCCAGGCAGATAGAATATAATTGGATCACCACATCCGTCCACTTTTTTATGGGAGCTAAGTCTAATTTAGGGATTCCCCACTGGTCATCTTCATCTTCAGTAAGGTTATGATTCTCATTTGTAAGGGGCTCGAAGGTCACATTAAAATCACCCGCTATTAATACATTCCTGCCCCCAGAATGCTGGTCTAGTAAACCATCGAGAGCCGCTAAAACTTCAGATTTTTTACCATTAGTCCCTCTTGCATAGACGTTATAGACGTCAATAGTGTCTCTTTGGCCCCATTTCACCCTGATTGCTAAGATGTCCTTGTTATTCGACTCTAGTGTCTGTACGACAAAACCCAGTTCTTGGCGAACCCAGATTAGTAACCCACCCGAGGCGCGTCCTTTCCCCCCCCTAGTAGCCGGTATGTTATAATTTAGGTAGCCTGCTTGGAAGCAGGAATCCACCATCCAGGTTTCCTGTAGGAGGCAAATGTCGTATTGGTCCATAAAGGAGTGCCAATCGGGGGATGCAATCTTAGAACCTAACCCGGCTATGTTCCAGGAAAGCACCGACAGTCCTGCAGAGCGACCACAGGCTGGGTCCCTGCCACTGGGGCCAGTCAGTGGGCCCCCTCCAAGAATGCCCGGCTTCAGCGGTGGCAATAGTGTTACCAGTGTGTTATCTGGCGCTATGTCGCTAATAGGGCATGATGGCATGTAATTACAAGGAGTACAGAACGAGGATTCTCTGTTTACTAAAAGAACTCCCTGAGTTTCCTGTTGTTCATAGGTCGTGTTCACGAGTCAATCATTAACTTCCAAGGTGGAAGACCCTACTTGAAGGGGATGTTGTTGTTGCCCAGGGAAGCATCCATAGCTATCAGTGAGTGGGAAACGTCTAAATTGGATTGGAGAGTAATCTGGGGACGATGTACGGAATTCTAATGCTAGCATGTTTTCTGCAAGATCTTGTCCTTTGAGCTTTAACTCAATGCAATCCAATGGGTCAGTTCGTGAGGTGAGTCTTCTTGCGCTAATAATATCTTCGCGAATGATCGAGCGGCACCCCCTCACATGACGGATCCAGTGTATTGCTTTGTTGGTAAGGGAATCTGCACTTTCTGTGACATTGTTGTTTGCATATTTGGGTACATTTACCATAAAGATTGTAGAGGCCTGTGGTGAGTTGGAACTGGGCACTATAAATCTACGCTCTTGGGTGTTGTGTAGGGAATTTCCTGTTCGGAATTGATTTTAAACTGGTCATGTTCAGGCGACCTGGCCTAGCCATAGGGATCATTTCTGTTCCTGCCATAGAGCAGCGATGAGGCTGGGAGGAAACCTTACTAGCTAAGCCGATACTTTCAGAGCCAGGCTTATGTTTATTATAATTTGCCTTTCTAAGCTGGTCGTCCTGACTTAAACTGTTTTTTGTGGCTTCTGTGTAGGTAGGTACCCTTTGTACTAGGAGTTTAACCATAGATGTTAAATCTACGATCAATAGTCGCATTGAAGATATTTCCGACCTCAATTCATTAATAAGAGAGTGTGTTCCCTGGGAATCTAGGGGTAAGTTGGTACTAGAACATGGAGCAAGCTCGGGAGAGGGACAGCCAGACGGAGTAGGGGAAGTACATGACAGGGTGTCCGAACCATCTCCAACCAGAGAGTCAGTCAGGGGGTAGAACCTGTTAGCACAGGCGACTTCAACTCCCAATAGCTGGAAATTATCGCTTACATTGTTAACGGAAGCCTGTCTACCCTCCCCAGTATCTATAGTCTTGCTCTTTTTAATTACTGAGCTTCCACCTTCAGTCGATTTGAGGAACATTGCAGGGATAGTTAACTGTCGGTCAGGGCTGTGAATAGTTGTACATACGGAGCCTTGGGATAGATCGGTGGTTAGGACCTGAACGGATGTATCATCCTCAAGGATACCCTCACACTCACTGATGAGTGTATCTATTCTATCCATAACGCAATTTCTTCCTGGTTGGGTCAGTTTCAGTGTTTGCTTTTGGATCTTTCTAGCCTTTTTTCCCCTATTATCCCTGCCGGCAGTACCCCTGCCCCCCCCTCCTTCACTCCCCTCCATTAATTTCCTTTTCCCCATACTCGGAAAGTTTAACAATAGGAAGAAACAACCGGTCAACTTCCCACTGCGTTAAGGACTAACTAATAACAATCAATGTAGATCTTTTAGTCTCTAGGTAGGCTAGGACTATAAGAGCGTGGTTTGGAAACAATCAAGGATTTCTACAATAGGCAGCACAGATAGTCAAACCTGGGGTGTGATGGCTGTAAGCAGTGTGCAAGAGACATGTCACCTCCAAAAACAACAGGTATTAAGCCCTGTTATGACTGTCGCAAACAAATATCTGTGACAGATCCTCAACTGATTTGCCTTGTGGTGCCTGGGGTCGAGCCTCGACTCTAAGGTCTGCAGTGACTGTGCATTGATGAACCCGAAGGCCATATGAGACTGCAATGCGAAACTCTACATCGCCAGGCTGAAGACTCCACAAGAAATCTAAGCAGTGCTCGGCCCCTTCCTTCCATTCCCACACCTAAGTTGTTCAACTGCGGACCCGGTCTTGCAACGGGTTTCCGCACAACCAGAGTTCCCCGGGCCGTCAGCCTCGCCTACACCGATTAAAGCATTGTGTGCGGCCTTGTTCTGGCTCTTATGATCCATACCAGCTCCCCCTGGAGCACTTACGGGCCCCATGGCTGAGAAGGTCTCCACCTGGATTACTGCAGGTGGGCTCGCTCTCGCGGCCGGCTGGACCCTCCAAGTCCATAACGTGTCGCTTCCAGCTCCACTCTCGACTTGCTTCTAGCACTACGATCCTCGCCGGTTTCTGGGGCATCGAAGTTGATGTCAACTCCATCAACGCTGGAAGACGGAGCCCCAATTGTGCTCTCGGACGTTGAGCCGCCTATCAAAGTTGCGACCGACTACAGTTGAGGCTCCTATTCCTCCACTTGCTGTACCTCCTCAACAATAACAGCATTCCATTCAGTCCCTGTTCGGGATGGATTTGGATAACGATTACGATGCGAGTGATATTGGCCACCCTTATCACGAAGAGAATTGATACCGCCCCTGAGTCCTGTCTTCTTTCACCCCCTGGCCCTTTCACAGAGTAGAGCGCTTTCTACGTCATGGGTACACGAAGGGCTGCTAAAGTCCTGGACCTCCAGCTCCCCACCATGGAGGTCAAGGCCAATGTACTTATAGAGGTTCTTTTGCCAGGGCAGACATTTAATGAGGCCCTTAAGATTACTTTGCTGGGGGCATAAGCCTAGCATCGCTCTGGCCCCCTGATCAACTGCCAAATTGCACGACTCCACCGGCCTGCCCCAGGCGACCCTGCATTTTTATCTCAGCACCGCTCACCTGAAAGCTTCATGGTGCAGGTGTCAGCAAGCAAAACTAATCCCAACACATTCCAGATGATTCGCCCGGATAGGAATTCAAAACAGGTGCAGACGGTCAAGAAGAGGGTTTTCTCTTCCACCAGGTTGGTGCTCAGGTCCGTGAGTGCCAGCTGTCTGCTGGGGCGCTATTCTCACACCCTTTTAGCTCAGGTCCTCCCAGGTATCCCCTATAATCTCAGACCGGTCCTTGCCCAGGCCATACAGGACTGTAGCAACGCAACCAAGTTCACAATTTTTTGTGCGATGGACACCACTGATTCTATTGGGTGGGTCATTGTCACCAGTGTTGCTATTCGCTGCCATGCTTGGCTATGTCCACTGATTTTTCAGATGATATCCAGTTGTCCCTCATGGACATACCATTCGACAGGACTTGCCTGTTTGTGGACAAGGCAGACTCCACTTGTGAACAGTTTAAGGAGAGCAGAGCCATGGCACACTCCCTGGGCTTATCTGCAACCTCAGCCATGCTGCTTCTTTCGCAGCTTCCGCAGAGGTGCCCCATATCACTAGCCAATCCAACCTACACAAGGTGCCCAGAAAATTTGCCGTCAAGGCAGTGGTGTCCACTGCCTCCACAGTCAAGGTCAACGGACCACCCAGTCCTCTACCACCCTCGCTGCAGCCCCACCTGCCAAACCCCCTCAGTGTGCCCTTAGTTCAGCACAGCTATCAGGTGGGAGACAGCATGTGATAATTGTTGCCCGGTTGGCGGGCCATAACATCAGACAGGTGGGTCCAGCAGATTTTTCAGTGATATGCTCTAGTTTTATCCTCTCAGTGCCACTCCTTCCACTGTCCACCAGCGACTGAGGGAGGACCATCTATCCATTTTGCGGCATGAAGTGCTGGCCCTTTTAGCTAGTGGGGCTATGCAGAAGGTACCAGCAC
Source organism: Calotriton arnoldi (assembly GCA_963921515.1). Lineage (NCBI taxonomy): Eukaryota > Metazoa > Chordata > Amphibia > Caudata > Salamandridae > Calotriton > Calotriton arnoldi. Next base: position 872,246 of record CAWUFW010007678.1, on the reverse strand, counting down.
CAGAAGTAGGACATGTTTGTTATTCCCGCTACTTTATGGTGCCCAAGAAGGACGGAGGCCTTCGTTCTATTTTAGACCTGTGCCCTCTCAATGTCTTCCTGGGAAATTAGAAATTTAAAATACTCACATTGGCGCAGGTCTTGTCTACCCTCAACCCTGGAGACTGGATGGTGACGGTGGACCTACAGCACGCCTATTTCCGTATACCCATCCTTCAGGCCCACTGGTGCTACCTGCCAAATGTTTAGGGACAAGAGCATTTTCAGTTTGCAGTGCTTCCATTTGGTCTCACCAGCACCCCTCGGGCATTCACGAAAGTGATGGCGGTGGTGGCAGCACACCTGCAGAGGTCGTGGGTGCCAGTCTTTCCCTACCTCGACAACTGGCTATTGAGGGCAGGCTCACCCCAGGCAGTCGTCAGCCACCTCCAGACTATGCAAACCTCCTGTCATCTTTGGTGTTCACTATCAATGTGCCGAAGACACACCTGACACCTTCTCATAAGCTCCTCTTCATCTGAGCCACTGTGGACACAGTTCGGTTTTGTGCCTTTCCCCCAGGAAAGAGAGTCCAGGTCATTTAGGCTATATTCCAGATCATTCAGCCTCAGACATGGAATTCAGTGAGGTTGACTCTGAGGCTACTGGGATTCATGTGGTCCAGCACCCCAGGTGGCATATGTGGGCTCTCTAGTGGGATCTGAAGTCTCAGTGGACCTAACATCAAGGGTACCTCTCTGACCACATTCAGATTTCAGAGGAGACTGCAAAAGATCTGCAGTGGTGGTTTCTGGTCAGCTGCAGACCCTTCTCCTTTTTCCACCCAATTGTGATAGTGGTGTCTATGCATTGCTTTTGGGTTGGGGTGGCCATCTGGGAGAAGTCGAGATCAGAGGCCACTGCTCCATGTCAACCTTCTGGAGCTGAGAGCTATCTGCTTGGCGTTGAAAGCCTTCATTCCATTTATTAAGGGGAGGCTGGTGCAGGTGCTCCCAGACAACACCACCGCCATGCAGTCCTGCAACAAACTAGGTGGTGTGGGGTCACGGAGCCTGTGCTAATAAGGCCCTGCGCCTTTGGAATTGCTGGGCCACCAGGCTCCTTGAAAGGCAGGGCTAACATACTCAGCTGTCGACACCTAACGGATCACGAGTGTCACATACACCTGGAAGTGGCGCAAGGTCTCTGCTTTAAAGGAGGAGAACTTTGGCTCACTCTCTTCATCACCACAGATAATGCACAATGTCAGTACTTCTGCATGTTGGATTTTCCAAGGCATCTCTCACTCGGAGAGACGTTCTGCCTCAAGTGGAACTCGGGACTCCTGCATGCCTTTCCGCCGATACCACTCCTGCCTCAGGTTCTCAAGAAGATCAGGACCAACCGGGGCCAAGTCATCCTAGTGGCTTCCGATTGGGCATGGAGAGTATGAAAATCCAGAACTCTGGGCTTGAGGATCTGTCCTCTTATTAAGCTGCCCCTCTGGGAGGATCTGCTGTCACAGAAGCAGGGCAGGGTTCTGCACCCAGGCCTTTGCAATCTCCACCTTCATGCTTGGAGATTGAGTGGCGACAACTAAACACCTTTGACCATCCTCTGGTGGTTGTTGATGTCATCTTGGGAGCCAGGCGTCCCTCGACAAAAACTGTATACACCTGTCGTTGAGACAATTTTTTGACTTGGTGCGGCACACGCCAGATACCCTAGAAGCCAAGTTATCTGACGCTTTGTTGTTTGTTTTGTCCCTGGCCTGGCAAGGCTATGCTCTTGGCACACTTAAAGGGTACCTTCGGCTCTTGCGGCACTTTTACGCTTACAGGCTCAGCCCATATTCTTTAAGTCTCCTTTATGCATTTTTTAAAAGCTTTACAACATTGTTTCCTCCCTTTCTCTTTGCCATGCTTCAGTCGAACCTTAACTTGGTCCTTCCTTTCCTGATGTGCACTCCCTTCGAGCCACTTCACAGCTGCCCATAGCAGCTTCTCACTGTCAAGACAGTGTTCCTCGCCGCCATTACATCGGTGCAGCATTCGAGTGAGCTAGAACCTCCCTGTCAATCCGCCATACACAACCTTTTAAGGAGGAGAATAGACACCATCACGTGAATCCCAAGAGAGTGCTGAGCTTTTACATAGATCGTACCAAAGTAAACCGGGTGGACGATTAGCTCTTTGTGGGGTTCTCTGGAGTGAAATAAGGCAAGGTTGTGCAGAAGGCAACCATCGTCCACTGGATCTAGCTCTCCATTAAGATCTGCTACGCATTTCCCAAAAAGCAGCCTCCAGAAGGACTGCATGCTCATTCTGTCAGGGCAAAAGCTGATTTGGCATTGGAATCCTTGTCCTGGACATTTGCCAGGCGGCTACGTGGGCATCCCTCCATACTTTCATGAAACACTATTGTGTGGACAGTCAGGTTTGCCAAGAGGGGCATTTTGCCCACTGGGTCCTGCAGTACTTTCTGATTTGAGTCCATTCAGAGACTCACTTCATAATAGGTACTGCTTTGGTATTTATTTAAAAGCTGAGGATCCTGCAGCTAGAAGTCTCTATTAGAAGAACATGTTACTTACCTTACTTGCCTTCTAGTTGAGACTCTATCTAGCCGCAGATTTCTCATCAACCCTCCCATCCTCCCCGTTCTGTGATTGGACTCTATCCAGTAATCAGATCACAAGTCTAGGAATTTGCACACTGGTCACACCAATTTGCTTTTGGGGCTTGGGGGAGCAGGCACTTTCGAAAGCAACTGACATCAGCACGTGGTGGAGGCGCCCATATAGGCTCTGCATGTCATTTCCAGGGCGGAATGATGCCAGTGTGATGCCGCACAGCACCACCTACCGGCGCACACCGGCGCACAGAGGTACTACTGAAATGCTTCTGGATCCAGTTTACTCCTGGGGAATATTCAAAAGGTGAGGAATCTGCGGCTAGGTAAACTCTCCGCCAAACAGAGAATTACTGAACGTAAATGACTTGTTCGCTTCTTCCTTCTTTTGCAATTGGGAAATCAAGTGCTGCAACTTCTTTTATGAGTGGTGGTTGTGAAGAATTGCTGGAGGTGGCAGTAGAAATAGTGATAGGAGGGGGGTGGGGATCCTGCTCGGCACCCTAGTGGAGACTAAATTCTCAGAGTAAGATGTTGCTTGATTCAATGAAGGATTCAGTGATGCGCTTGATCAATTGCTCCATGAAGATTTATTGTCCTCTGGTGATGTATGACATGCCATTTTAGTGGGCTGATGCCAGTGGTTTTTGTAGCAACTGAAAGGCACTTCATGCTGGAGAAATGATCATTGATTTGTAGGTTACCCCAACTGATGTTGTTCTTGTGGCTGACTACTACTGTATCCTCTGCTTTGTCATCACTTTCTAGGCAGTATTCTGATGGTTCTAGTTATGTGCTGAATTGATTGAGAGGTCAGGAAGAGAACGTTTATCTTGTTGGAGTTAATTAGGTCTGCAATCTTGATGCAATGTTTCGCTGCTGATCTGCAATAATGTAGAAGGCACTGATCTGGTTCTCAATGTGGATCAGTTTTTCTTTCAGGGTGGTTGTTAATGTTCTCCAGCATTGAATCTTTCATAGATTCACATGCTTGTATCTTTCCCCGTCGTCATGGTGGGAGTCTCGCGGTAGTTAGAAAAGTAGTACCATAAGAGTACATTATAAACCACCAAAGGAAAGGAAAAACTTTAACATTCGTTAGCCTCTTTATGTAGGCCCAAACTCTGACCAATCTGAGACGAGCCCTAGACCTCAACTCCCCAGCAGAACCATCAGACCTCAGATTTCTAACCGCACGTCGTGTGTAAGGGAGTCTCCCTGAGCTCTGCTCAGTTTGTCAGTGAGTGAACTTTTGACCCTGCTAGAATTCACCTCAAGGTACTGTTTTTCTACATTCTTTGCTTCTAAGATGTCTGAGGGAGCTAAGAAAAGGCTATTTAGACCTTGCAGGTCCTGTGGGAAGGCAAGGCTTTTCTCTGAAGATCCCCACAAGGATTGTCTTTATTGCCTTTATCCCAAGCATACAGCCAAGGACTGTGATACAGCAGAACTTTCTCAGCCAAAACTCGAAAGGATAGAGAAGCAAGATTGTTATTATGGCTCCAGAAGAAAAAATCCAGATCGGATTCTGGTTCGGATGTTGAAGAGAGTCCTGGGCCATCCTCAGCTGAGAAAAAGCATAAAATGAGGGTTCTACCTCATTAAAGGCTGATCCTAAGAGATTGAAGGCGGAAAAGTCATCTTCTGCCGAGAAAACAGCCCTTAAGCAGAAAGACTCTGGTCTGAAGAAGGCTTCTGCTGCTTCTCTGCCTGTTACACCTCTAAAATAGGCTTCGCCGTCGAAAAAAGCCCCGTAGACGGACCAGTCGTCGAGAGCTTCAGCCAAGTCCCCATCGACGTCTATGGCGACGACCGCGTCGACGGCAGCTGTGGTGACGGCGTCGTCGACGAATACAGTGACGACGATTTCCTCGTCGACGGTATTGTCGCCGGCACCAACAACGACGATGACGACCACTACGTCGACAATCACGTCTACGGCCCCGTCGACGGGAGTACCGTCGACGACGGTGTCAACGGCCCCGTCGACGGGCATTCCGTCGACAACTGTTTTTAAATCTCCTTCTAGACCGCCGATATCGATGACGATCACTTTCAGACGTCTTCCGTCGTCGACAAATCAGAAACAGGACATGAAAAGCCTCCAGTTTCTCCAAAAGTCGCCAGGTTTGACATCTTTAGCCAAGATATCACCTTTGCCTCCTTCTCACCTTCTTGATACAGAGGAATCAGGAGATGAAAGTCTGTTCGGTCCAGCTTACAGCCCTTCACAACTCAGGGTTAAATACCAGGACACTGATGAAGAAGAGGATACACACAGGCAAGATACGTCAGAGTATTTGGAAGGGGAGTATTCTTTCACGGGTCGTCCAAGGGCCCAGCGATACGACTCTTTCCAAGAGCACTATCCGTACAAAGCTTATGAGGAGTGTCAAGAGGTACGAAGGGATTCCATGTTGGTGCCAACCTCCCTAGTCACCGACCTTCGGCACATGCTCAATGATTACTAGCGCCGTTTTCCAGACTCTCACGCTCCAGTTCCGCTGACGCCTGGAGGCCAGGGCATTCAAGTTGCTTCACCACCGCCGGTGGTTACTCCGCCGCCTGTTGCGCAGGAGGAGAGACAGGTGCATTACTATTCAAGACGATTACATCGAAAGTGAAGCTGATGATCAGCCTGAGGAAGGTGAGATCAGTCAGGATCCAGACTCAGTAGGCCAGGAATGGGATGACTGTCACTCCGTCTTCGCCTTCTCCTCTGCCAGCGTGTACTCCCCCGGGGGATATCTGGGGCTTCCACGAATTGCTGGAAAGGGCCTCTAGAAGATTCGATTTGCCTTTGCCTGCGGTGCAAATGGAATGTTTCCTTTATGATTTTAAGGATCCAGCTAAGAAATCAGTTCGATCCATACCTATCGTGAATTATATTTGGAACAAAGGTTTGAAGATTATGAGGAATCCGGCATCAGTTCCAGCTGTGTTGCCGAGGATGGAAAAGAAGTACAAAGCGCCTGATTCTGCTCCGGTGTGTTTGATCAGTCATCCTCGGCCGGACTCGGTAATAAGGCAAGCGGCACAGAGGCGCCCCAGGAATCCGCAATCCCCTTGTTCGGTGTCCCCGGACAGAGAAGGCAAGCGGCTCGATAGCATTGGCAGACGTTTTGCTACCAAGGCCGCCACTTCCATCAAGGCTTCTAATGCCTTAACGATTTTAGGACGGTACGACCGTCAGTTATGGTCAGATCTTGCACCTCTTCTTGAATATCTACCCGAAGAGAAGAAGAAGGAAGCGAAAGACCTCCTGCAAGAAGGCGCTAGAGCTTCTTCTGAAGTAATTGATGCTGCAATGGATTTATCTTCGATTGCGTTCAGACAGATGGCAGGTGCCGCAATCCTTCGCAGACAGGGCTGGCCTAGAGCAACGTCCTTCCGTCCTGAAGTCCAGTCAAAGGTCTTGGACATGCCCTTCGACGGAGAGAATCTGTTTGGGAAACACGTGGATGTAGAGCTACAGGGTATCAAAAAGGACACTGAGACGGCGCGTTCATTAGGCACGCTGCAACAGAGGCGCTTTCAGTCCTTTCGTGGAGGTAGAGGAAGAGGACAGTTCCAACAGAGATTATCCTACCAGTCTTATAGGTTTCAGCCCTATTCCCAGCAAGGTTACAGACCGCAATATGGAGGACAACAACAACAGCACTTTCGTGCTTCCAATGTGTCATACAGTCAGCAATCAGCTAGACGCAAGCCTTCAACATGAGGAAAACCGCAGGATTCCTCTAGACGGCAGTGACGTTTTCCATCCGCCAGCCACCTCATTGCGACTTCAGCCCCTGCAGTCTCATCTTTCTCCTTTTCTGGGCCAATGGCAGGCCATTACAAAGGACAAATGGGTTCTGGACATCATCCATCAGGGCCACACTCTAGAGTTTGTCCACAAGCCCCCTCGAAATCCTCCTTCAAGAAGGATACATCATCATCTCCTTTTGTTAAAGCAGGAAATCTCGACCTTGCTAAAGAAAGGGGCAATAGAAGGGTTTCCTTACAGTCAATGAGGAAAGAGCTTCTACTCTAATTTCTTTCTTATAAAGAAAAAATGTGGGAAATGGAGACAGGTCATGGACCTCAGGCAGCTGAACAAATACATCAAGAAACAAATCATTCAGAATGTTATCCCTGCAAGAGATTCTCTTATTGGTGAACTCGATCTCTTGGACGCATACTTCCACATTCCCATTCACGCAAAGCATTGCCAATTCCTGAGATTCCAGGTGGCTGGGAATCACTACCAGTTCAAAGTTCTGCCCTTCGGCCTTCGTTCAGCCCCCAGAGTCTTCACGAAATGCATGGCTCCGGTAGCGGCGTTTCTGAGAAGGCAGGGCCACCATGTTTATCCCTACCTGGATGATTGGTTGGTAAAAGGGCCTTCGTTCCACTCTGCAAGAAAATCTACACAGGCTTGTCAACGGCTGTTCAAGTCTCTAGGCTTGCAGCTCAACGTAGAGAAGTCATGCCCGGTTCCAAGTCAAAGCGTATTTTTCTCGGAGCGATTCTGGACACCAGGCTGATGAAGGCGTTTCCCACTTCGGAACGAAAACACAAAATCATACTCTTAACAACTCTGCTGCGCACAAAAGAGTCCACTTCTGTGAGAGTGTTCAAATCTTTACTGGGGATGATGTTGTCATGTATCCCGTTGATCCCGAATTGTCGACTACACATGAGGCCTCTCCAGGAACAGTTGGGCAGGCAGTGGATTAAGGCGCAGGGCTCCTTCGAGGACACCATCCTTATCTCTCAGGCAATGAAACAGGCTCTGTCATGGTGGGAGAAGGAATGCGATATCTCTCCAGGCCTTTCCTTCCAGGCGATACAGCCCAGTTACATTATGACCACGGACGCCTCCATGGACGGTTAGGGGGCGCATCTTCAGGAGTTGCAAATCCATGGGAAATGGTCCGTGCAGGAAACGCAACTGCACATCAATCTCTTGGAATTGAAAGCAGTTTTCCTGGGACTGCAAGCGTTTCTTCCGAGTATCCAAGTCTCCTCTGTTCTAGTGAGAACAGACAACACCACAACGATGTTCTATCTCGCCAAACAAGGGGGCACCAGGTCTCCCCGTTATCGGGCCAGGCTCAGGAAATTTGGAAGTGGCTCATTCAGCACAAGATAAACTTGCAAATAGAGCACGTTCCAGGCGCGGACAACGACTGGGCGGATGCTTTAAGCAGAACCAATTCCCAGTGTCACAAATGGGAGTTAGATTGGAGGCAGCTACGTCGAGTGTTCAAGATGTGGGGTACTCCAAAACTGGATCTCTTCGCAACAGCAACCAACAGGAAATGCGAAAGGTTCGCCAGCAGATTTCCACAGGCCAACTCTTGTGGAAACGCTCTGCAGATGCAGTGGGTGGGGATGTTTGCCTACGCTTTCCCGCCGTTTCCACTTATCCCAAGAGTGCTGAGCAAAATGAAAAAATAACCATGTCATCTCATTCTCATAGCCCTGGCTTGGCCGAGGCAGTTTTGGTTCCCAGAGCTTCTCCTGTGCTCGATATCTCCACACATTCTCTTTCAACCATTGCCAAACCTACTGTCCATGGACAACGGCCAGATTGTTCATCCTCAGATAAAATCTCTCAGTTTGTCAGCCTGGAACCTCACGACTATGAATTCACAGATCTAGACATTTCTCCAAATTGCAAATCCATCCTTCAGCAGGCTAGAGCTTCATCCACGAATAGGGCATACACTGCAAAATGGAAGACAAGTTACTTACCTGTACACTGTGGTTCTCCAGTTTTGATATCTTTCATAGATTCACATGCGGCCCTCCCTCCTCCCCGTCTAGGCTTGCCACTTCTTACCTCATACTACTCTTAGCCTTGGCACACTTGTGCGCAAAATCGGAGGTCTGATGGCTCTTCTGGGGAGTTGAGGTCTAGGGCTCGTCTCTGATTGGTCAGAGTTTGGGCCTACATAAAGAGGCTAACGAACGTTAAAGTTTTTCCTTTCCCTTTGGTGGTTTATAATGTACTCTTATGGTACTACTTTTCTAACTACCGCGAGACTCCCACCATGACGACGGGGAAGATACAAGCATGTGAATCTATGAAAGATATCAATACTGGAGAACCACAGTGTACAGGTAAGTAAATTGTTTTTTCTTAGTGTTTGCAATAATGGATGGGAAGGTTTGAGGTTGTGTTTGAATCATAGTCGTTGATTAGGTTTTCAGTTCTCTTCTCAGGGTTTGATTCTTCATTCTCATTAGCCTTTGGTCTGTTATTGTGTGATTTAGTTGCAGTATTGAGTTTCAATCAATCAATCTGGGTTTTGTTGAGCGCGATTACTCACCTGTAAGTGTCTCAAGACGCTGTGGGGGTCTGCTGTTCAGTCGAAGAGCCAGGTCTTGAGGTCCTTCCTGAATTGAGGCAGAGATGGTGATTGCTTGAGATGCAGAGGATGGGAGTTCCAGGTCCTTGAAGCAAGGTAGGAGAAGGATCTTCCTCCAGCGGTGGTCCTGCGGATCCATGAAAAGATGATGGGCGGAGTGGAGATGCCTGGTGGGGGGGTGGAAAGAGAGGCAGTGGTTGAGGTATGCAGGTCTGGCGTTGTGGAGGGCTTTGTAGGCGTGCGTGAGGAGCTTGTAGGTGATCCTTTTGTTGACTGGGAGCCAGTGGAGGTGTCTCAGGTGGTCGGTTATGTGGCTGCAGCGAGCGATGTTCAGGATGAGTCTGGCGGATGTGTTTTGGATGTTTTGCAGCTTCTTTTGGAGGTTATTTTGTGGTGCCGGTGTAGAATGCGTTGCCGTTGTCGAGTCTGCTGCTGACAAGTGTGTGGATGACTGTTTTCCTTGTCTCTGTGGGCATCTACTTGAAGATCTTTCGGAGCAGGCGGAGCTTGCGGAAGCAGGATGACGAGACGTCTTGTCTGAGTTGAGCTTGAGGCAGCTGTCCTTCATCCTGGTGGCTACTGCCTCCATTCTGCTGTGGAAGTTGTTCTTGGCAGGTGTGAGTTCGTCGGAGAGGGAGAGTATCAGCTGGGTGTCATCGGCGTAGGAGATGATGTTGCGTAGGTGGTTTCTGACGATGGTTGCAAGCTGGGCCATGTAGATGTTGAAAAGGGTAGGGCTCAGGGAGAAGCCCCGTGGCACTCCGCAGCTGATTTCTGTGGGTTCTGAGAGAAAAGGTGGAAGTCTGACTCTCTGTGTTCGGCCGGTGAGGAAGGAGCTGATCCAGTCGAGGGCTTTGTCGCGGATGCCGGCGTCTTGAAGTCTAGCAAAGAGGGTGTCGTGGGAGACAGTGACGAACGTGGATGAGAGGTCTAGGAGGATGAGGGCCATGGTTTTGGCTCTGTCGAGGAGGATGCGGGTGTTGTCTGTGGCGGTGAGGAGAGCAGTCTCGGTGCTGTGGTTCATTCTGAATCCAGATTGGGAGAGGTCCAAGATGTTGTTTGAATCGATGAACTCGGAGAGTTGATTGTTGATGGCCTTCTCGATGACTTTGGTTGGGCAGGGAGGTAGGTCTGTAGTTCTTGAGGTCCGTCGGGTCATCAGATGGTTTCTTCAGTAGGGATTGATCTCGGCGTGTTTCCAGTCTTAAGGAAAGGTGCCAGATTCGATGGAGCAGTTGATTGTGCGGCAGAGTTCGGGTGCGATGGAGGTGCTGGTGCGGGCAGGGATCCGATGGGTCTCCGGCGTAGATGCTCTTCATGAACTTGAGGGTATCGTCGGTGGTGAGGGAGGTCCAGTTTAGTAGGGTCTGCTGGGATCTGGGTCCGTTGAGTGTGGTGGTTTCGCTTGGGGTCGGTGGGTTTTGGTTAGTGAACCTGTCATAGATCTCCTTGATCTTGCGGTGGAAAAAGGTGGTGAGGTTGTCGCAGGGGTCTTGGGAGGGGGGGACATCTGTGGTCTCCGTGCCGGGATTGGTGAACTTTTTGACCATAGTGAAGAGTAGTTTGTGTTGTGTGCGTTGGCGTTGATGCGTTCTTGTATGGCAGTTTTCTTAGTTGATTTGATGAGGTGGTGGTGTTTGGTGACTGTGTTTTTGAAGGCTGTGTGGTCTGCCGAGGCCTTGCTGCTTCTCCATCTTTTTTTGAGCCGTATGCAGGTGCGCCTGGACTCTTGGAGGGCGGGAGAGAACCAGCTGGCTTCCTTGGAGGGCTGCTTGCCTGAGGGTATCCTGAGGGGGGCCAGTGTGTGGGCGCAGTTGGAGATGAATGAGTGGTGGTTGCGTGCAGAGGCATTGACATCTGTGGATGTCGGTGGTGGGGCTGCGGTGAGGGTGGTGGTAAGTTAGTCGGTGACCTTGTTCCAGCCTCTACGTGGGTGGCGGTGAGCATGCTGGTGTACGGTGAGTTTGATGAAGGAGAACTGGACGCAGCAGTGTTCGGTCCACTGTAGTTCGGTGGTGTGGCTAAAGGAGATAGTGCTGCTTGCGGAGAAGATGGGGTCGAGTGTGTGTCCTGCTGAGTGGGTTGGAGAGGTGACCACTTGCTTGAGTACGATGGTGGCGCGGTTCTCCAGTAGGTATGATGTGTTGTGGTAGTCGAGGCTGTCCAGGTGGAAATTGAGGTCTCTGAGGAGGATGTAGTCCGTGGAGGTGAGAGCGTGGTGTGCAATGAAGTCGACTAGGGATTCGCTGAACGGGGCGGGGTCTGGGAGGTCTGTAGATGAGGGTGCCGCGGAGGATGGTGTTCGGGTTGGTTTAGATGTGGAAGTGGGGGTGCTCCATGGTGGTCGAGTTGTAGTCCTAGCTGGTTGTGATGCTGAGGGTGTTTTTGTGAACGATGGCGATGCTTCCTCCTGGTCGGGTGGAACGGTCCTTGTGGATGATTTTGTAGCCGTCTGGGATGGCGACGGGGATGTCTGGGTCTGAGGTGGCGTTCATCCAGGTTTCCGTGAGGAAGGCGATGTCGGGGGAGATGGAGTCGAGCAGATCCCAGATCTTCACGGCGTCTTTGCAGAGGGAGAGTGTGTTGCTTAGGATACAGCTGAGGCGATCGGGTCCGGTTTTTGTGGGTCATGCGATGTCGGTTGCTTTGGTGTGCGGTGGCAGGCGAAGGTACCACTGCAGTTGCGACAGGAGAAAGGACCCTGGGTGTCGTTCGGGGAGGGCGTGGAGGGTACTGGCATCGTAGCGGTGGATGGTCTGAGGACCAGGGTCCGTAGTGCTGGGTGCGGTCCAGGCGCAGATGGGCACAGACAGACTTGCTTTTGGGGCGCCATCGGCACGCCCCGCTGCGCAATAGCGCAGCGCCTGCCATTAAGTAGTGTGAGGGCTGGACAGCTGGAAGACAGTAAAGCGGGAAGCGGGAAAGCGGCGCTGGAGGGGGCGGGGCCTTGGGGGACAAACTGTGACATGGAGAGAAAAAAGGCGCAAAAAGTGAAAAAGTTACAACAGTGAAAAAAGTGACAAAAAGCAGAAAAGATGAAAGGAAGGTAAAAAAAAGATCAGAGGAGAAAAAGGCGGAAAACAGAGAGACAGAGGGTAGAGCAGAGATGCTCCCCATTGGACCAACAGGGATGAGGCGCAGGCGGGTGCCTGCGGGTGGAGGAGGGCCTCAAACTCACAGACATGCAAGGGTGAGGGGCAGCAGCTACCAGGCGGAGCTATGCGGCAAGGGAAGCAGTTCACTGACAAGTTTCGTTGTGGAATCTCTGTAAGGAGGGTGAGTTGGTCCTTAATACACTTAATTTGCCAATGCCAGTTGGCGTTTATAAGCGCAATATACTTTTGGAGTGTTCTTATTTCCAAGAGTAGAATATCGAGCTTTGAGGAAATTATGTTGTCATTAGAGAAGTTGAGGTTTCGGAGGCGGCGGTGGCTGAAGCACTCAGCTTAGTTCATTTCATTCTATTTTTGTTTTAGGAAGATTTAGTTTGGCTATTGTATTGTTTTCTGTGCTAAGGATGTTTTGCGGTTCATCATATTTTGAGGAGAATTTGTGCAAGGCAGAAAGTCAAAGGCCATTGAAGGAAAGGACTTAGGATGAAGGTAAAGGAGGGATTTCTGCACAAAGGACGGCATGGGAGTGCAGCACTGGGCAGAGGAAATTTGGGCAGGAGAGAACTATTTCACAAAGGTTGATGTGGGAGAAAATGGATGGGAAGCAGAGATTTGTGTTGGGGAGAATTCCTGAATGTGAGCTGTGAATGCAGCATTGTTGGGAGGACTGATGTATGTTGGGGCAGATGTCCTGGAGGGTACAGATGGTTTACAGGTCTTGAGGAGAAGGGTGGTCTAGAGCTGCCATTTGGGAGGAGTTAGAAGAACTCATAGTGACAGTAAGTATAACTGGGATAAGTAAAGGTTGGAAGATGGGCTGGTGTTTAGAGTGCTGGGGAGTGAGCGGTCTCTTTGTCGAGGTATGGGCATCTCATAGTGGGAGAGAGATTAGATGGTGATGAGCAGTGGGTGGTAGGTATAGAGAGTTGAGATGGAGTTGGGATGCAACAGTAGGCAGGGCCTCGTGGTTGGGGTTATTAACTTGTGTGCGTTGAGGGGGAGGATGATGATGCTGTTGTCATGTAGAATTGTAGGCACTGGGTACCAGGGATGGAATAGAGGTTTGATTTTTTTTTTGTTTTTAGCCTTGAATCTTGATTTTGTTATTTTTGAAGATGGAGAAATTCTCATTGAGTGATGGGGAGGGCATGAGTGTGAGTTGCATGCCATAAGGGATTTTGTGTGATGTTCAGATTTTTTGTGAATAGTTCCAACCATATAGTTGAGTTTTGTGAAAAAAAGATGAGGTACGTTTTCAGACTGCAGTAGTATTTGTCGGTGTTAGACCTGGCACCATTGGCGTGGGTCTCCCTTCCATTTTTTGCCTTTACCTCCTGTGTTTTGCTGTGTGTTGGACTCCATTTTTTTGCTGGTCTAGATGTTTGGGCACTTTGCCACTGCTGTTCAGTGCCAAAGTGCAAGTGCTCCCTTTGTGAATTATTGTTACGGATTAGTGATTCCATGATTGGCTTTTTTGATTTACTTGTCAGACCCTAGTACAGTGCACTATGTGTGCCCAGGGCCTGTAAATCAAATGCTGCTGGTAGGCTTGCAGCACTGATTGTGCCACCCACAGAAGCAGCTTGTAAAATGTGACTCAGGCCTGCCATTGCAGAGCCTGTGTGCAGTCTGGGACTGCCATGTCGACTTGGCAAGTGCACACACTTGCCAGTCCCTAAACCTTCCCTTTTCTACATGTTAGTCACCTCTAAGGTAGGCCCAAGGTAACCCTGTGGGCAGGGTGCATTGTATGTGAAAGGTAGAACATGCCCTGATGTGTGTGGCATGTCCAGATAGTGAAATACTGCCAATTTCGTTTTTCACTATTGCAAGGCTGTCTGTTCCCATAGGCCAGAATGGGGAGTTTGTTTATAACATCTTATAAACATAACTGACCCTGGGAACAAGATGGGAAATACATCTTTTAGTGAGGGTGATTTTTACATTCTGTGTTTGAAAATACCACTTTTAGAAAGTAGGTATTTTCTTGCCTAACCATCCAGTGTGCCTCTGCTAGGTTTATGTATTGCATGTCTGGCTTTTGGATGACAGGGGCTGGAGAATGGCAGTGGCTCCAGAAGTCTGATGAGTCAGGGCTGGGCTGAATAGACCTGGGCTGCATTTAGAATAGGGGGAGGAGATTTCCTTTTCACCTGAATGGGCCTGGTCTGCCTTCAACAATGCTGTGTCCACCTCCTGCCAGGAAGTTGCACCAGTGAGGACAGAACTGGTTTTGGCTGGATACAGACACTCTCTGCCTTCAGAGAACAAAGGATTTTGTTGTATAAAAAGAGGGGCCCTGACCCCAGACTTTTAGATCACCTTTGGGGAATCAAGAGGAACCTTTGACAAGGAGAAGAGCCGGATAAGCTGAGGAGGAATACTGCCGCGGTGCTGTTTGCTGTTTGGGTGTTGGCCTGCAGTGGCTACTTGCTGCCAAGGAAAGGAGAAAAGGACTTTGCTGTTTGCTTTGCCACCTACTTGAAGAAGAAGATCTCCAAGGGCTTGAAACTGAGCTTACCTCCTGTTCTGAAGTCTCAGGAACACAAAGACTTCATCCCTTCTGTCTCTCTGCATGTGGAACTGCTGTTTCAGCTGCTACAGAAGGAAAGTGCAACACTGACGCCGGCGAGCGATGCCGTAACCTGCATCGAAGCCGTGGGCACCGCTCGTGAAGAGCACGGCGCACCGCCCCGACTTGCACCGTAGGCCCGACGCCTGCTGACGCCATGTCCCATCGACTCTGAAGCCGTCATCGAGGCCACGGCCTGCACCGGAGCCGAGGACACCGCTCGTGACGTTCACGACGCACCGTCCCGACTCGCACCGCAGCCCCGACTTCATCGACACGGGTGCTTCATCAACGCGGAGCCGATTCTCGACGTGGGTGACTCCCGAATCCATCGACATCGCACCGTTGTAAGGAACCGATGCCTCGCCGCCATTTGTGGCGTCACCTCCCCGACACAGTAAGAAACCGACGTCTCACCTCCCCTGCGCTGCAGTAAGGAACAGAGGCATCACCTCCCCTGGGGTCGTAAGGAACCGAAGCCGCAGGCGCCAACGAAGCATCACCTCCCCGACACCGTGCACCGTCTTTGCTTTCATCAATTCCAGGTACTGTTCTTTGTGGGTCTGCTTGACTCCAGGCCCGACGCCGCGCACCTCGCGGTCGGCGCCGTATTTTGGGATTTTCATCTGTCTAAATGTCGTAATAACTCCAGGTGGAGTTATTTGTTGCTAGGAACTTGATTTAAGTGAACAACCTATTTTTAAGGATATTTTTGATACTGTATTGTGGATTTTTGTCGTTTGGTTTTGTTTTGGGTTTAGATAAAGTTTACTTATTTTTCTAAACTGGTGTCGTGTCCATTTGTAGTGTTTTCACTGAGTTACTGTATGTGTTCACAAATGCTTTACACACTGCCTCTGAGATAAGCCTGTCTGCTCGTGCCAAGCTACCAAGGGGGTGAGCAGGGGTTATTTTAGGAGTGTATCCCCCTTACCCTGACTAGAAGCAAGGGTCCCTATTTGGACAAAGGTACCTACCTCTGCCAACTAGAGACCCCCATTTCTAACAGTCAGCAAAGAATGTTTCTGGGCGTTCCCGAACTAGCTTAAGTTTCAAGTTTTTTCCAGCGTATTTCAAGGGGCCAGGTAAATAAGTGATTTTGAAGGAGTTAAGCCGACGTTGCCTCATAGCTTCATGGGGCGGAGAGCTCAATTGGTGGTATTATGAGAGTGGGACTGTATTGTATTCAGTGAGTCAGAGTTAGGAGTCAGACCAGTTTAGGGCGAAGAGGTGTAGTTTATCTAATTAAAGCCAATAATATTCTGTAATCATTTTAGTCAAAGGGAAAATAGTGAGGTGTATACTTATAACAGTTTGGCTCAGTTAACGCATAAGTGGGGATAACATAATTTTTGCCAGGAGGATCATAAAAATAATTGTATTTTCGCAGTTGTAATGTTCTGTGCTGTAGAATAGCTTCATTTGTTCTCAAATGTTTCCAAGATCATTGAAATTGGGTCACTAACGCTAGTGACGTGATAGTCGTTTAATTATTGTAGTCAGGAGGGATAGAGGATTCCAAACTAATCTATTGACAGTATTGAGGTTAATTGGAATGCTCAGTAAATAAGTCAGTTGCGTGGGTATTGCTGGCAAAGTTCAAGCCAGTGAGTAGAACTAATCTGGGTGTCCTAGCAATATGGCTATAGTAGCATTTCCTGCTTCCAGAGTTAAACTGGAATGTGAAACACTAGATGTGTGTTAAGCTGTCTAGTTCTTTAGATTCATTTCAGAAATGACCTCCTTGTACGAGTGTAATGGCCTGGATAGGGCCTTAAGCAGATGCAACGCTCCTGAACTGGTTATGCACGGTCACTACACTTCTTCTCGTTCCTTAAATGGCAGAATTGGGAACATTTGAGGTGTTATAAAAAAAATAAGCATTTCACCATTTGGCTTTGCCAATTCTTTTTGCCAATGCTGTTCATCATCCAAAACATAGTTATTGCCACTGCTGGCAAATCAAAAAGAAAGTCCCAGTGCAATGATGAATATGCAATGATGAATATGCATGCATGTGTCATCACACATGCATATGTTTGCGTCATGATGCTACTGCATCCCCAGTGTGATGACATATACTTAACTGTGGCAGGCATTTTTGCTTTTTAATTTATTGTTCCTAGAGAGAATGCGCCCAACTTAATTAGGAAAATTTAAAAAAAGATTAAAAGAATGCAAAAGGACATTGTTTAGAAAGGAGCAGTCCAGCAGCAAATTGCAGCTTCTGGGCCTTCCACAAAAAAAAAGAAAAATACAAAACAAATTTAAAAAAAAGAATGTGACAGAGGAAGGGGCAGGAGAGCAATGGCAGAGCTTGTTGGGAGTAGTGGAGGAAAGTAAAAACACTATGAGCAGCATGCAGAGACCCTCTTCCATACCTGCTTTCCTCTTTCCCACTTTGCAGAGATCCCTGTGTCACCATCTGAGCAGAGATCTCTTTACTCACTCTCTGTCTTTTTCATAGAGACAACTGACACATTCCACATTTTTAACATGGCAAAATGTGTCTGGCTTATGGCAAACAAGCATTTTGCATTATATTGTAGATGCCTCTATACAGAGATAACTGGAATATTGTCTACCTGTCGGCTACAATATTCATAGACCCATCAACACCTACCTGTATGCACACCCTTCACTCAGGTTCTCTGTGCTACTGCATCAGCAGAGAAAACTGGCACACTTTTTTGCCCCATCTGCAGAGATGCCTGACACCCCATCATCAGTTTTTTTTTTTTTTTTTTTGGATCTGCAGAGGCTATTGACTGCCTCTGATTTCTGGTCTGAAAGCTTTAGCTTAAATGCAAAACACACCCACAAAAAAATTACCTGTCTCCTTAATGCACTTGTAATAAGGTGGATGGGATATCCATCATATTTGTGACAGAGTACCTGTCAGCCAAACTCTAAGTCAGGCCCTTATTCAGCAAGTAGGTGAGTTGGTAAGGCTTTATCTCTTGAGGGCAAATTAGCCAAATGTAGTCAATTGCAGTTTTACACAGAAAGAGAACCAATCCTAAAGTATGCTAATAAACTGGAGTTATGTTGCTTGGTGGTGCATATTTCACAATGCAAAGTACTTTTTATAAGGAGTAGATGTAATTTGCTGAGATTTTCTAATGCTAAGATTGAAAGATCACTACCTGTTCTGAAAAAGAGTCTCAAAGGAGGTTCTAACCATAATTTCAGTCCCCATTTAAACCTTTTCTCATTCGTTTCTAGCAGACATCCAACACCCACATTTGTTGAAAAAGGTTTTCTTCACTTTATGATGAGTGCTAAAAATTTCTCTCTCTCTCTTTCTGCTCCTTAGTTTCAGGGATAGACATAGACTAACAGTGAGCCTGTTAGTAAGATGACTTGCATGAGTGCGCTCTGTTGTGAGACTGACTTGGTCTTACAGAAATAGAAAATGCTGTGTTTTTTCTGTCTCTGTGAAACCAAGCCAGACTCACTACAGAGCTGCACTTGTGCAAGCTGTTTTTGTAACAGGCCTGCTTCAAAAGATTCGGCACAGCACTGTGCCTGCCCAGCTAGTAACAGAGTAGACGAGAAAATGTACCCAGGCTACCGAAGGCAGCCTCCTTGATTGAAAGGCAGCTGAGCCCCTCAGTGTGGTCCAACGTGCGCATTAGGGTTTACAGCACCCTAAACCCAGAGACCCTGCTTCTCCTCAAAGTGTGATCACTTCGGGGCCGATTCACAGAAGTACTTAGGAGTACTGTTTTGCGTGCTTTGTGATAGCCCCGAAACCGCCAACTCCATACTGATAGAAGTGCAGAGAGGGCACAGTACTTTCTGTTTGTACAAACTGTGTATGAATATTCCCATTTGATTCCTTTTAAACGTTTTCGGGCCAATTCACAGAGGTGTGTGAGAGCATATAAAAATACTACAGGAGTATTACTTTATGTACTCCAAAATGTCTTTGTGATTAGACATCCGCAGTGACTGATTTACTTACTTTTATGATGCTTTTAGGCTTATCACACAGTCCAGTGTTTACGCAGATAGCAGAGCGCAGTGGGTCCTTGACAGGTACGAAGACAAGCATTGAAAATGCAATAGGTCTCGCCTTTGATTAAGTTAAAGCCATTTCCTTTGCTAATGGTATTGTATAGCAAAGCAAATGGCTTTGACTTAATTAAAGGCGAGGCCTATTGCATTTTCAATGATTGTTGCTGTAGAAGCCGTTGCTGTTGCAGGTCAACGTCCATGGCATCACCGAGTCCGCCGCTTGGTATACCGCAGAGGAGTCACGAGCATCCATCCTCATCCACGGAGAGACACGCAGGGTGCTCAAGGTCTTCCTCACACCGCGGTGAGCATAGAGGGGATAGTGAAAGAGCACAGAGATAGCACTGTACTCGGAGGGAGGGAGGGAGGGAGAGAGGTAGGAGACAGATGGGGTGGGAGAGATTGGGGGAGCAAGGAAAGTGTACAAATGTGCTCTAGATGCAAAGGAGCCGGATCAATGAGAAATTAACCCTCAAAAATAGTTCTATGACATCAGCAGTGGAAGGATAAAACTGAGCCAATCCAAAGAGTGTAAAGAGGAAATACTCGGAGCCAGGACAAACAGAAGACTAGGGAGGACAACCATCCAATAAAGAACAGGAACCGAGACAGTCTAGAGCAATCACAAGCGAGGGACTGCCCCACAGACAATATGTAGCTCTGTATGCAATGTAAATGTAAATGCAAATGTAAATGCCAGCATTTGTAAAGCGCACAGCTACCTCCAACGGAGGTGTCCCGGCGCTGGGGGCCGTCGGGAAGATTAAGCAAGCTATTGCCCAGAGTCACATGGTGCTGGGCTAACCTACCGCTGGAGCCGGGGATTGAACCGTGAACCCTGTGGTTCGGAGTCAGGCACCCTGGCCGCTGCGCCACACCTCTTCCACAGAGACAACCAGCTAAAGTTTTCTGAAGCGAGACTGCAAAAATAATGTGAAACTGGACTAAAAAGAAAAGAAGAAAGGTCAGTTTTGGAAAGCAGCAAGGCAGGAGAATGATGGGAGAGTTGGAGTAAGATTGCTGTAAGGGGAATGAAAAGGGAAAGACAGAGGGAGACATTAGTCACAGGTGATACAGAAGTAAAGAAGAGAGGACCGAGTGAAGAAGATAGGAGTATTGGATGAGAGAGGAGGCAAAAAAGGCGAGAGGATGAAGAAGAGATACGGCGGAGAGAGGGGAGAAAAGGGAGGATACAGGAAGTGAAGGTAGAGAGAAAACCGAGTGAGCCAATCACAGAAGCCTGCACGGTGGAGGACGTAGGATCAGCCCAGTCTCTCTGCGGAAAGGAACATCAGACAGAGACGCCCGTGTGTAGTATGCAAGGCTGTGCAGCCTGGAGCCCGTCCACTGATCTCAGCACAAACATATGAAACACACATGCCCATTAATATACAGTGAGCGCCTCTCTGGTACATTCACATTCATTGCCTACCTAGCAAGGTATGTCAGCGCCACGTCCAAAGGCTTCCTCTGGCAGCCAAGAAACACTGCCCCTCGGCCAACCTATTGACAAGAACTAGCAACCTCCCACAGCACCCTCCGAAGATGACGCCCCGTGTGGGCTTACTGGGAACCCGGTCACCTACTCTATGAAATGTAATCCTACATGTATTCCTCACAGCTTTCGTTTTCGAAATGAGCGGCGATCCTTTGCCTTTCCGGGTGTGGCATGTGCTAGAAAGCACCAATAGTTTAATGAAGGGAGAGAACACACAGAGAGGAGAGAGCATGTGCACCCAAGGAGAGAACACGGGCCTAGTGGGTAGTGTGCCGCTGACGAGTGTGTGCCACTGAGGAGTATGTACAGGAGAGAGTGCCGTCCAGGAGGGAGAAGAGAGTGCAGCTAAAGAGAGAGAGAGAGTGCAGCCAAGGAGTGAATGTGTTACAGAGGAGAGAGAGAGTGCAGCCAAGGAGTGAATGTGTCACAGAGAAGAGAGAGAGTGCATGTTGATGGGAAAGAGTAACAAACAATTAAATGAATGCTTGAATTAATATCAGACACTCTAGGGCGTTCAGGGCTGCATTCCAGTCCATCATTTTTCACACGCTACGCTACTGCCTGTACTCGTTCTCTGTCTTTCCGGCCCCTTTCTACTTCTGACGTCTCCTACATAGATAAGGGAAGGACACTGCTGAAAGAATGTGGCATATGAAAGGAAATTTTGAATCGAGCCTGTCGAGTTATGTTAGAGGATAATCCATTATGAGTGGTGACTGCATTTGTCACGGTTTATATAGTGCTTAGAATCCTCAAATTCACACGCCAGTCGCGATACATCAGCCCGTGGGACACGCGGATATTAAACGAAAGAGCTGCCGGCTGCCGGCAGTGCAATTGTTCATTCTAACTTTCGGATATTAAAAGAAGACTCTATGGACAACCTTCGCCTCAGAGGTGTGTTAAAAGAGAATCATTCCGCTGCTGCTGAAAACTCCTGTACTTCATTTCCGCGAAACAAATAAGGTGCGCACTCTGGTTACTATAGAGACAGTACATCGTAGAATAGCTTTAAACCACAGTGCTTCCTCTGCGGGTTTATTATATTTGTAAATCTTCTATTTTACGGCGACCGTCAGACGGAACTTCGAGACAGGAGGGCACACGCACGGCCCCGTGTCCCCCGGGAGTCCCCCTCGCATGGCGCTGCCTCACTGCTGCTGCAGCGGGGAGGAGGGACAGTAACGTGAAGGCAGCGTGATTGTAATCGATGCCCAATCAGAGAGCCGGACTGGCGCGTGCAAGGCAGCGTGACGAAGCTTCTGATAAGAAACTTCGTCACGACAGCCGTAATGCAGGCGAGCCAGTCCAGGTGGGCCGGCACAGAAAGCCAAAGGGAGGCAACCCAAACACCTCATTTCCAATGGCAGGCCACCGTTTAGCATAAACGGTGACGCCGGTCAATGGAAATGAGGGGCGGGGCTTAAAGCCCTCTTCTGAAAATCCTCTCCTACATAATCTCTCGCGGAGGCGGAGCAGGGCTCTGCCCTGCAACGCCACGCGAGACCTAAAAAACTGCAGTGAGCACAGTGCGCTGGAACTGCAGCGCTCTCGGTTCCTGTGAAGGAAACAATGTCAAGGGAAAGGGCATAAAATAAGTATCCATATGTTCAAGTTTAAACATGGGCTGAGTGACCCTCGGTGCAAAATGGAGACTGCAGCTGGCCGGCTGTGACGAGAAAGCGTCTTGTTTTACTGCGGCAGAGCATGGCAGAAAGACTCCCGCTCGTCACAAGCGTGCATGGGTGACGTAACCATACTAATCCACCTCTCCTTGACCCTGACCGAACTCTGCCTCGATAGCCAGCAACAGAAATTAACTCAGCGCTGTCAAATGATACAAAGCATCACAAGCGCCTTCAAGTCAGAGAGGTGATGTTAATTGTGCGACATGTGCCGTGCATTAATTAGTGCGGGCACAAATATGAAAATGCATTACTCCAACACTCACTGAGAAAGTAAGTCTGACCATGAGTACTCAAACATCCTCTAGAACTTATTATCAAAACAGTCCTTCATCAGTTGGAGAAGAGGATGTAAGAGCTACAAAATAAATATCCTAAAACTGTATGTCCCATGCCCAGTCTTTGAAACAATTGTGAAAGGCAGTTTTACCCTTGACTGCTGATATTGTGCATTGTTTAATCACCTTCTCTGCTGTCACAGCATTCCCGATGTTTCTCTTTTCACCTCATGTTGAGACTTTCTTCCCCTGAAGATTTGCCATCTACAGTGATGCTGAAAGGTCAGAGGCTGACAGGAATAACACCAGTTTCAACGTTAAACACCATGATGTAAACTTACATCATGGTGTTGAAAGCCACGGTACCTTCACCTTTAACGTAGAGGGGAGGCATCAACGTTAAGCTATTAATGTTTGATGTTTAGCTCAGTGCTGAAGAGTAAATCAAAATAGATGGAAACAGGAAAAGAAAAGGACTAAAGAAAGCCAAACATGAAGAATTTATCCACTGTGTGTGTGGACCAGGAACTCTTCATATCAATATACTTGTCTATATTTCAACAGATGGAGCGCGAAGTCCAAAATGCCTATACGATGTAAAGCACCTTTAAGGAGCTTATCATAGCCAAGCTTTTTACTAAATTTAGACCGCCAAGATCAAATAATTCTTTCTCAAAACTGCATTGCAGCTTCTGCAGCCCAAACTGCTGTGTACATGTCTAATTTGAGAGAAAAGCTCAGCTTGATAGGCTTATATTTAAGAAGTTTGGAAAAAACATCCTGTCCCTTTTTGAGACTGCAGGAGCTTCCACTACCCATCATGATTTCAACTAGCAGTAACCTCACAGAGTCAGTTCTTTCTTCCAGGTCACATGAGAAGGATCCTAGAACACATTGGATGTGTCACACCTCAGTATTTTCTGGGACATTTCTCTCCGGATTTCTATTTTTTCATTTTCACGCAATTTACACCTTCCCATTGAATTAATCTGTTTTTTTCTGAAATCTGATGAGTTTTCCCACCAGAATACCTTCTCTATTTATCAAATGTCTCTCCTGTGGGACAAAGATGGTTACTACTGACCGTACAAGGTGAGCGTGGTGCATCTCCCTTCAAATTCAGTAAAAGAATGCACATTTTGCAAGATGTTGAAGAGGGCGTTAGACTGAGAGGCAAACTGGAAGATCTATGGGCAGAGGATGCACAAAGGGAGAAGAAAACGCATAAAAGCCCTCAACGATCCAGCCTCTACAGACTCTGTATCTCACAGAGACTCCCACAGAGGGAGGTCTACAGAAAGGGGTTCTGAAAAAGATGAAAGAAGGCACCAAAATGTCATTCTCGCAAGCATTCCCGTTCATTATTGAAGACCATGATGTCGCATTTGAAGGCTTTGGCCCTGACTTGTTCGCTGTCAAAGTCCGGCTTGATGTTAACAGTGACTCACCGACTCCATCACCAGTCTTCGAAATCTTCGACAGTGTGACATTCCAGACTCATGGTGACACCTTCACTGTCATTGTAAGTGCTCTGAGCGCATGACTGCATCTCCTTTGCCGTTGGTGCAGACAGCTTATTCAGCGTCACCCCAACACTCTGGAATAGCCTTTAAACCAGTTCTCAACATTGTCCATGCTGATGCTGAGACCTCAAAGTCACCCATGTCACCAAGACCCAAAAAGATGTTGAGATTGACACCTGAGGAACCAGAAATACAACATTTGGGGCTACACCACTGTATTATACCTGCGGAAGACCCTATGCCGACCCACCAAAGCTAAGTCTACTCCAATGCCGCTTTCTTACTCTTCAGGAAGACCCTCATTCAACCGCCACCAATTGCATCATAATACCCAAATTCTCCCTGCCATCCCCTCTCCACCACTTTTACCACTCCAGTGGGGGGAAGCAGTGTCTAATCATCTGGAAGAGTGAGAGAAAAT
This sequence comes from Calotriton arnoldi, assembly GCA_963921515.1. Lineage (NCBI taxonomy): Eukaryota > Metazoa > Chordata > Amphibia > Caudata > Salamandridae > Calotriton > Calotriton arnoldi. Next base: position 848,168 of record CAWUFW010007678.1, on the reverse strand, counting down.
AGCAATGTAATGTAATGTAAATTTAATTTATAAAGCGCAGCTTATGCCCAGAGGCGTCTTGGCGCTGTAGTCTTCTAATCAAAAAGGCAGCTGAGCTGAACACTGTAGTAAACGGGAGCGAGAAGGCTTTACCTATCCTGTGTGAAAAGCCACGTTTTTTGTGTCTTCCTGAAACTGAGAAGAGAGGTGGCTGTTTTTAAAGAAAGTGGCAGGTCATTCCAAAGCATTGCTGTTGCCCTATAAATGCTTCTCCCCCCATGTGGCCTTTTTAAATGGGGGACCACCATGTTCCTGGCTGAGCCTGAGCGCAATGTTCTTGCCGGTATATACCATTTAAATCTTTCCATAAACCGGTCAGGCCCTAGTCCATGCAAAGACTTATACGCCAAGCAGAGGGCTTTAAACTTGCACCGTTGTCTGACTGGCAACCAGTGTAGTTTTTGATGGCTTCTCTTGCTGATTCATGTTTAGGTATTTTAAAAATGAATCGAGCTGCTGCGTTCTGCAGAATCTGGAGTCTGTTCAAAAGGCCTGATGTCAGGGTGAGATAGAGACTATTACAGTGATCTATCCGTGTGAGGACCAAAGCCATGGTCACTGTTTTTAAAAGATCGGGGGTAGGTATTTTTTAATTTTTTTTAACATCCTTATGTAGCAAAAAGAAACAGATGTTATTTTATTAACTTGCTCTTTAAATTTTAACTCATTGTCCAGTACAACTCCCAGTTTTTTAGGTCTCGCCCTGATCCAGCGCTTGCGCTGGTCTGGCGAGACATTTAGTTGTGGGGTTTTAAAAGTGCGACCACAGCTTTTTCCGTGGCATACAGTGTGCGGTTACGCGCACAGCACGCGCTTCTGTCATGGCTCATTAAGCCTTCCGGCGCGTGAATCATGCTCCTCCACCACCTTGCTGTCTGCTCTCACTACCCCCTCCCTTCGACCCCCTCCCTTCTCCCCCTCCCTCCTCGTTAGCTTGTTATTCTTAACTTCGGAAGCATCTGATGTGAATTCTTCAAGGAGCAATTCACTTCCGACTAAGCCAATGCCGCCTCAGACAGTAGACATTTTCTGGTGCTTGTTTATCTATCCCTCGACCCTCCCCCCCCCTCTGTTGCTTCTTGCCTCTGTTCTTCCCCCTCCCGAGCTGTTGCTTATTTCTTTCGTCTGCTCCTGCCCGTATAATTTTATGGAGAGGCATTGACTTCACTCACTTTCAGTCTGTAGCGCCTATTTCATTTGAAAATCTTACGAGCTGCTTTTACTGTCACTTCCAATGTAAACTTCTAATAAAAAGAAAAAAGGTTCGTGGGTGCGGTAGAACTGAAAAATAAATAGATCATGTGAGACCACGACGCTTTTAACTTATTTGTTAACACTGTTGAACGCACGGGTTGTTTATATAATTGACACACGTTATCCACTAAATGTGCTTGCTTCCGCTTCTGTTAGTTGTGTTAATCTGCAGGCAGATTGTTAAAAGAAACTGTGGTGATCTTTGCACTTGCAATTTACAATGAGACTCAGCACATTAAGACATGTTTTCTGTCAGTTGCCTCATGGCTAAGGAACTCCTAATTTTCATAGAGTGTCTCGTCAGAATACAGACAGGAGCTGACTACATTATATGTAGTTGGAGAACAGCGACAAACTCTCTCTAGAAACAAAATGACACATAGTAAAACTGTTGGCAGAAAGATTCACAGCGCCGTGACTCAGTGCCTGCTTTTAAGGCGCTGTTTCTGGCGAGCGGTATAAGATCTTGCAGCAAACATCGGCGTTTTATCACCAGTTAAAATGCAAAATAATTTCAAGGACTATAAAAGGAGTATATTGGATGACAGTGACCCACAATCTGCAGTTTTGTGAAGCTCACAGTGACAGATGCAAGATACAAAGCGCTGTGTAACATACATAACATTCCAATAATCATGTGTTCTTTTAAGGACATTGTTTAAATGTAAATTAGTGACTGAAAGCGGCTAGACTGCTTTATTTTAAGAAACACATGATGCTGTGTTTGCCAAATGACGCTTAGTCGAAATTGTTTATTTTTCCTTTCAGCGTTTATATTAGGCTATGCAATATTGAAAAACTAGCCAGCCTTATAAACCAAATTATGACATTTTCAACAGATGGATACGAAAACAATAGTGGACTATAAGATGGAGAAAACTCAGCTGACTGCACACCGTCTCGCGCTTCTGTTTTACTGGTAGAGCTGGACTCACAGACCCTCTCTCACAGACACTCTCTCACAGACTCTCACACTCTCACAGACACTCTCTCACAGACTCTCACAGACACTCTCTCACAGACTCACAGACACTCTCTCACAGACTCACAGACACTATCACAGACACTCTCTCACAGACTCTCACAGACACTCTCTCACAGACACTCTTCACAGAGACTCTCTCACAGAGACTCTCTCACAGACACTCTCAGACACTCTCTCACAGACACACAGACACTCTCTCACAGACACTCTCTCACAGACACTCTCTCACAGACATTCTCTCACAGACTCTCACAGACACTCTCTCACAGACACTCTCTCACAGACTCTCACAGACACTCTCTCACAGACTCTCACAGACACTCTCTCACAGACACACAGACACTCTCTAATAGACACTCTTTTACAGACACTCTCTCACAGACACTCTCTCACAGACACTCTCTCACAGACACTCTCTCACAGACTCTCACAGACACTCTCACAGACTCTCACAGACACTCTCACAGACTCTCACAGACACTCTCTCACAGACACACAGACACTCTCTAATAGACACTCTTTTACAGACACTCTCTCACAGACACTCTCTCACAGACACTCTCTCACAGACTCTCACAGACACTCTCACAGACTCTCACAGACACTCTCTCACAGACACTCTTCACAGAGACTCTCTCACAGAGACTCTCTCACAGACACTTTCAGACACTCTCTCACAGACACACAGACACTCTCTCACAGACACTCTCTCACAGACACTCTCTCACAGACACTCTCTCACAGACTCTCTCACAGACACTCTCTCACAGACACTCTCTCACAGACACTCTCTCACAGACTCTCACAGACACTCTCTCACAGACTCTCACAGACACTCTCTCACAGACACACAGACACTCTCTAATAGACACTCTTTTACAGACACTCTCACAGACACTCTCACAGACACTCTCTCACAGACACTCTCTCACAGACTCTCACAGACACTCTCTCACAGACTCTCACAGACTCTCACAGACACTCTCTCACAGACTCTCACAGACACTCTCTCACAGACTCTCACAGACACTCTCTCACAGACACTCTCACAGACACTCTCTCACAGACACTCTCACAGACTCTCTCACAGACTCTCTCACAGACACTCTCACAGACACTCTCACACTCTCTCACAGACACTCTCTCACAGACACTCTCTCACTCTCTCACAGACACTCTCACAGACTCTCACACTCTTACAGACACTCTCTTACAGACTCTCACACTCTCACAGACACTCTCTTACAGACTCTCACACTCTCACAGACACTCTCTCACAGACTCTCACACTCTCACAGACTCTCTCTCACAGACTCTCACAGACACTCTCTTACAGACTCACAGACACTCTCTCAGACTCTCACAGACTCTCTCTCACAGACTCTCTCTCACAGACTCTCTCTCACAGACTCTTGGCCTTCTTGGTCATATATAAGGTAACAAAAATGCTTCTGGCACTTTTTTATTACAACTTTTCAGCATGCTGCACAGCAGCCACACTTCTCTACAGCACAGCTTAAACACATTGGCAAAGTCAATAGCTCTACCTAAACACTTATAAGGCCCCAAAGGCGAGACATATTGGCTATGCCAATGCTTGTTTACCTTAGTCGAGGGTGTGGGCAGTGTGTCTAACTCCGGCGGCCACCATTCAGGTGTCCAGAGAGAGGGTTTGTTGCCGAAGATGATAACCTCGGTTTTTGAGGCATTCAACTTCAGACAATTACAATCCATCCAGTTGCTCACCTTCTTCATGCATGGGCTAAATGCCCCATCAGCGTTTTCCCCCCTGTTAGTTAGAGACACAGCAACAGACAGATATGTGCTAATCATTGTAAGACATAGGTATTCACAACATTACAAGGCATCTCCACCGTCTGTCCTTCCTAATCCAACATTAAAGCACCAGATACCCATCTTGAGAAAAGCAACCACTGTACTTTTGCAAAAATGTGCAATTGAACCAGTTTTAGTGTCTCACAGATTAAAAGGGATATATTCAAGATATTTCCTCATTGAGAAAAGAGGTCTAAAGTCAGAGTTCAGGCCAATTCTAGATGTACATTTCACCAACAAGTAGATCAAGGAGGAAGTAATTGCCATTGTTTGCTTTCCACATATTTTTCACACACCTAAAACAAAGGGATCAGACGTGCGTAATAGACTTACAAGACACTTATTTTCACATCCCTGCACCAAATCACCACAGGAAATATCTAAGGTTGATAGTGAGCACTTCTCAATTCCAGTATGCAGTACTTCTATTCGTCCTGAAATATGCCCAACCCACTTTTTTCAAAATAGATAGCAGTAGTGGCAGTCAACGTTCGTCTTCAAGGAATATTAATCTCTCCCTACCTAGACAACTGGATAATCAACTAACACAGTACAAGCAAAATTGTTTCCATCTGAGAAGAGTGTGTCTTCAATCTGAGACAAATATCTCCTTCCTTTGAGCACCACTAATCCAATAGCGCGTCAGATCTCCTTACTTCTTGGTTGATTATCTTTCTGCATTTCCATTGTCCCGAATAAAAGATTACATATGAGATCTCTCCAGCAGTGTCTGGAATACCAGTGGTTACAGAACTCCATCTAACAATACCAGCAACACAGTCTCTCTCATGGTGATTCAAAAGGAGACACTTGCTTCAGGGAGTGCTTCTCAGACAGTTGTCACAGATTCACCTCTTTCACGATAGGAAGCTCATCAAGGACCATTATCAGTACATGCTCAATGGTCAGAGAAGTAGAGTACTTATCACATCGTTACCTGGAGCTGCGAGCTGGGTCTTAAGGCTTTCCTTCCATCTCTATTAAATGGAATTCTCATTGAAACGGCAATACGCAACCATGTCCTCTGGTAGCTTGCCACACAAGTAGTCAGGCTTAACTTAGATGCAATGTGTAAAGTATTTATGCACCACTCAAACATTAATAAAGTGAAAACACTACACAAGAAAATCCCCAAACCAATTTAAAAATAATAGAGTAAATTTTAATTAGTAAAATGCCACAAAACAAATAAGTAGAACCAGAGATATGAATTTTTAAAAGTTTAGGTAAAAATAGAGCCAAGATCACAAATTGTCAATTGCAGTTATCTGGTCGCGCTGAACCGGTTCAAAGTGAAAAGTACAGGCCGACCTCAGTGGAGCACCGTTTGGCTACAGGGACCAGGTTGTCGTAGTGGAAGTTTACTTTCTAACTCAGGCCATTTTCACACAAGGAGCTTTATTCGGAGCTTTGCGTTGATGGGGAACTCCCTAGGAGGTCATTCTTGGCCGCAAGGAGATTGCTGTTGGCGCAAAGAGCTGGTTGCCAGTAGAAGCTTCATATTAGCAGGAAATGCAGGGCAGTTGTAGCTGACGTGTAGAGCACCGTGCAGCTGAAGTCTATAGCTGGGGAGTTCACGTTGGCAGTCAGATGCAGGTTCCGCATTGGCCTCGTTGTAATCTGCTCACATCTTTGAGGAGACAGAGGATGGTTCTTTTCTGATGCGAAGAGCCCAGAGCTTCTGGATTTTCACATGGAATCTGGTACTTGCAGTCTTTAGGTTAGAGGAGTACACTCTGATACCAGTCAAGGGTCCAGAACCTGGAGGGGCACCTCTTGGGTGTTAGACCAGCAGAGGGCAGCAGCAGGGTCCAGGCAGGTCCAGTTTGTGCTGGTCAGGTGCAGGGAAGGCCACTGGAAGCTTGTTGGGTCCCTGTAACCAAAACAGAATGTCAGCCACCTGACCCTTGGAGTCACATCTGGGCAAGCAGGTCCAGTCTTCCTTCAGGCTTTAGACAGCAGGGCAATCCTTCTTCTGAGTCTACACAGGTCCAGGAGTGTTTTGATGAGAGGTTCCAAGGGTTCTACCTTTATACCCAGTACCAGCCTATGTGTTGTGGTCACCCCCTTTGCTAGCTCTAAACTGGTTCTGGTCAGTTCTTCCCTTTCTCCTGGGATTGGCTCAAGTGTGTCTAGGGGGACAAGGGGAACGCAGTTTCAGAAGGCAGAAAGGGGGTGGACAAAGCCCTAAGGCTACCCTTTGAAACTCAGGAAGGGTTCAGTGCAACCCTTCATGCCATCCTGCTCAGGAGAGGAACACCCTTCCACACACTCAAGATATTTTTGTCCCCTGCCTGGAAGGAACGCACATCACTTTACAGGGGAGCCATTAACAGTCATGTGACCCTGGACACTGGCAGAGAGTCACATTCGATTTAGGCAGAAAAATCGCAACTTTCTACAAATTTTCATAATTCCATATTAACTAGACCAGTACTTTACCAGTATTCTTTAACATCCCATCTTCTCCAGCGAAACATTCTCATAATGTCCTAGAAGTTTGACATGTGCTTTCATTCTGCTTCCACAAGACCAAAGCTATGATCTTCAGGGCTTTTCCACATCCAAGCAATCCATTGTCTGTTAGATTGTAGCCAGTATATCCACTTCTTATCATTTGGCTAGTAAATCCCCACCAGGGAAGCCAAGGGGCCAATTCTAACAAGGGTATTTATTTATTATTTATTTGGAGTTTTATATAGCGCTTACAAGACCCGGGGGTATCAGAGCGCTTTACAGCATACATGTATAGAAACATAAACATTAGAATGCAGTGAGTAACATCTGGAGGTCAAAAAGATCGAGGTCATTGGCTAGATGCACAGAGATGATGGTTGAGGAGAAATTCTTTTAGTTGTCTCTTGAAGATCGTGGAAGGAGGGATTAGTCCTGATGTGGGTAGGGAGAGAGTTCCAGATTTTTGGGGCATTCCCAGAGAAAGAGCGGGGAGAGGGCTTTTTGTTTATGTCTTTTGGGGGGATTAAGAGGAGCGAGTTGGAGCTTCTTAGGTTTCTTGATTGTCCAGCTTTTGTGAGTTTGGCAGCGAGGTAGTCCGGTTTGCCTGTGTGTAAGGCTTTATGGGTGAGACAGGCAGTTTTGAAGGCACAGCGTGCTTCGATGGGTAACCATTTTAGGGCCTGTAATGCAGGGGTGATGTGGTCGTATTTCTTGGTACCTGTGACCATTCTTGCTGCTGCGTTTAGGGTGGCTCTCATGGGGGCTGTGTGTGTTTTAGCTGTCCCCGTTAGTGTGGCATTTCCATAGTCAAGTCTGGACAGAACCAGAGATTGGGTTGCGATTTTTAGGTCATTGGGGGTATGAAAGGTTTGATTTTGTTGAGGAGTTTTAGGTTGTAGAGGGCGCCTTTGCTGTGGATTTAATGTGGGAGCTCATGTTGAGACTTGAGTCTAGAGAGATCCCTAGTGATTTAGCTGAGTTTGCTGGAGTGAGTTTGCAGTTGAGGGAGTCAAGGTTGTTTATCCATTCTTGGATCTGAGGGGGTTGTTCGTGATTGGAGAAGACAAGGATTTCGGTTTTTTCTTGGTTGAGTTTGAGGTGGTTGAGTGTTAGCCAGTTTTCTACTTTTGAAAGAGTGGAGTTGAGGCGGAGGATGTCATTGAGGGAGGAGATCTCGAGGTACAGCTGGGTGTCGTCAGCATAGAGGTGGTAGGCGATGCTTGCTTGTTTTAGAATGGTAGTGAGCGGTTCCATGTATATGTTGAAGAGTGAGGGGGAGAGGACTGAGCCTTGAGGGAGACCTCGAGTTGAGGGGGAGGTGTCGGACATTGAGTTTTTGATTTTTATGAGTTGGGAGCGGTTATGTAGAAATTAGGAGAACCATTTTAGGACATTGCCATCTGCTCCGACACGCTTTTGTAGGGCGTCTAAGAGTAGGTTGTGATCAACCGTGTCAAAAGCAGCTGATAGGTCAAGGAGGACAAGTAGGCAGCATCTGTTGGAGTCAAGGGAGTTGTGAATGTCATCGGTAATGCTTAGTATAGCGGTTTCAGTGCTGCATCCCTTCCTGAACCCGGATTGGTGCGAGTCAAGTAGGTTGTTGGATTCCAGGTGTTGGTTCAGTTGGGAGAGAACACATTTCTCCAGGATTTTGGCTAGGAAAGGAAGGTTGGTGATGGGCCTAAAGTTTTTGAGGTCATTCGGGTCAGCATCAGTTTTTTTAGAAGGGGGTGACTTGGCCTTGTTTGAGGCAGTCGGGCATCAGTCCGTTGATTAGGGAGCTGTTGATAATCTTTGTCCACAGTGGGGTTAGGGTAAGGTTGAGGTTCTTAGCTAAGGAGGCGGGTAGAGGGTCTGCGTAGTGGTTGGAGGGTTTGGAGTTGGCAATCACATTGGAAATGTCCTCTTCAGAGAGAGGTTTGAAGTCCTTCCACCGCTTGGGGGAAAATGGGGGACTAGGGTGAGGGCTGATTTTGGGGGTAGACAGAGGAAGGGTCTCCGCTTCCGGGAGCATGTTGTGGGCTGGGGTTGGGTTAGGTTTCATTAGGGGTGCGGATTTGCAGTGTTGGGATTGAGGGTGGGGGTCTAGGGAGAGCTCGATATTGGTGATTTTGTCATTGAAGAATTTGGCCAGGTTGTTACACTGAAGTTTGGAGGCAGGGGGGTTAGCTTTGGTGGGCTTGGAGGTCTGTTTCTGGATGATGTTGAAAAGTTCTTTGGGGCGGTTTTTGGCTTTGTCTAGTGCGCTCCGGAAGAAGGAGGCTTTCTCCTTTATTATGTGTTTTTGTAGTTACTGCGTTCTTTCCTGAGTTGGGAGAGGTTGGTTGTGGATGGGTCCCCTCTCCAGAGTCTCTCAGCGGCTCTTACTTTTCTTCTTTCGGAGTTGAGGTCATTATTGAACCAGGCTCGGGAGGGGATGTCTCTGACTCTTTTCAGTTTCAGGGGGCTAGTTGGTCAAGAGCAGTTGTCATTGTCCTGTTGTACAGTGTAGTGAGCTCAACCGTGTTGAGGTTGTCTGTACAGGTTGGGAGCAGTGATGTTATGGTTTCTTCAAGGACAGGGAGCGGGATGTCCTTGAGGTTTCTGCTCCTTTGATGGGTAATTTGTGTTTTGATTGGTGGAGCTGCTGTTTGATTGATGCTGAATATTATGATGTGGTGGTCTGACCAGTCGGTTGGGAGAATGTTATTGATGGTTATAGTTTCGCTTTTGGCTATGATTGCATCTAAGGTAGAGCCCTTGTTGTGGGTTAGACCCTTGCAGTGTTGGGTGAGCTCATTTGTAAGAAGGAGTTCATTTAGTGACTGTATAACAGTGTCTTTTTCGTTATTCCAGGGGAGGTTGAAGTCACCCAGGATGATGTTGTCGGAGTTGGCTAGGGAGCACTGTGTTAGTAGGTCCGATATTTGTTCTCTGAAAGCAGGAGAATTTCCTGGGGGTGGTAGATGAGATGGCATTTTGTTACTTTGTTGTTTTGATGTGTTATGTTGGTGTTGAGGTATTCGAAGGTGGAGAAGGAGTGGGATTTGATTTCAACTATATTGATGTTGTTCTTATGGATGATGGCAATGCCGCCACCGCGTTGGTCTATTCTGTCTTTTTTAATGATGGAGAAGCCAGGGGGGACTAGGAGGTCAAGGAGCGGGTATGATGTTTCATTGAGCCAGGTTTCGGTGAGGAACGCGATGTCAGTGTCGTGATTCAGTATGGTATCAGCCAGCTCTATTGCGTGCTTGGCTGCGGATCTGCAGTTTATAAGCATGCAGTTTACCTTGCCGCTGTTGGAATGGATTTGGGAGGAGGGGGGAACTTGGGGAATGGTTGTGCGTTGGGAGGGAAGTCTTGTGGACCTAGGTTGGTTGTTGTCTCTACCTATTCCGGTGATTACCTGGATGTTGGAAGGGGGGGTTGGGTTGTTCTGGGGTCGTAGGTTTTAGCGAGTGTTGTTGCCTCTCTCAGAGACATCTCAGGGTTAGTACTTCTTGGTCTGAGAGATTGGGTGTTGCGAGGGGAGGAGCGCCAGCTGGTCGTCTGGTGATTAGGCTGTTGAGGTGGCTCACTGGTGTTTATGAGGGAGGGGAGTATTGAGTGTTGGGCGGGGGAGGAGGGGGCGGTGGTGTCGAGAAGGATTTTGTTTATGGCATGTGTGATTGTGCTGATTTGGCTGTGGAGAAGGGATAGGTTTTCAGTTAGGGTTATGAGGTGAGTCGGGGTCATAGGTAAGAGGGTGTTGAGTTGTTTTTCTATGCGTGTGAGGCGTTCAGTTATTACCTCCATTGTCTCAGGGTTAGGGGTAGGGGGAGGGGTGGGGTTGGGGGCATATTCGACTGAGGCTGGTGGTTGGGACAGGAGGTTTGAGGGTTGTTAGGGTAAGGGGGAGGGGAGGGGTTGGGGGGCGGATTTGGTTGAGGGTGTAGGTTGGGACAGGAGGGTCGCGGGATGGGAGGGTTAGGGGAAGTGGAGAGGCATGCGTTTTCCGATCGGCGGTGTTGGGGGGATTGTGGAGGGTGTTTCTCGAGAGTATTGGTGTAGTTTTGTCTGAGGGTTAGGCGTTGGTTAGGCGGGTGTTCGTGTTAATGTGAGTAGGGGGATTGGGGTAGATGTATTGGGAGGGGTGAGGGGTGGGGCAGGGAGTGGAGTCTCGGGGTGGGAGGTGTGGTTGGGGGAATGGGAGTGGGGGGTAGAGGGGAATCTGGCCTGGGGGTGGGGGGCAGGTCTGCGGAGTTAGGTAGTTGAGGGCTTGGGGCAGGATTGACGGCCGTTCTTTCTTGGGTCGGGGTTTGGGGGGCGAGATGGGAAGGGGTGGGGCAGTTGGGAGGGGTCAGGATGGAGTTTCGCAGCTTGGGGAAGGTGAGTTCAAATTGGTGCAGGTTGAAGTCGTTGGATTGGACCATGACTTTGCCATTTCTGTATAATGTTATGGTGGCGTTGATTCTGAAGGGAGAAGACTTGGAGATAATTAGTCTTTGGCCGTGGGGGATGTTAGTGGTTTTGGTAACTTGCAGGTGGTTAGCTAGGTTATGTCTCCATTTGGCCTGGTGGGTGGTGTAGAAGATGAGGTCTGTTTTAGTCTTGCCTTTGGAGGAATTATGGTAGAGGTCGGCTATGAGTGTTTCAGGGTGTTGCTTGAGTAGACTGTGTTTGAAGATTTTGGTGGCGTTAGCTGAGAGGTTGAGTGGGTAGGTGATGGAGAAGGAGTGGGGCCGTGGGGTTTAAGGTTGGAGAGAGGTGGGGGGGGTGGGGGTTGATGGGGTGGTCTGGTGGGGACTTCGGTTGGTTGACATCTTTCTGATTAGAGGGTAGAGGGGAAGGGGGATATACAGGGGGTTTCTAGGTAGACGGGTAACTGCGGGGATGAGGGCTCCAGAGAGGTTGGGCATGGGACAGATCTAGGGCGTTTTGGGTCCAGGTCTGATCTCGATGGGGGGTTGAGAGTGTATGAGTGTGGTCACATATATCATACCAGGATGGCTGTCCCATAAAGGGCTTTGGAGGAGGTTGGGTTACAGTATAGTATTGGTGGGGAAAAGTAGCCTAGTCTTTTAGTCAGCTTCTCTCGGTGGAGGTAGTCGCCTATGCTTGGTTGTTGGGAGGGTTAGGTTCACCTGGGGGGGGAGCAGCGAGGTTGGAGTTGGAGATGGAGATGGGGCAATAAGTAGGAGGTGGTAGAGGGGTTAGAAGTCTGTGGGAGACCAGTCCAAGATGGCCACCATAGCAGGGAGTTGCTCTCAGTCCTCTTACAATTACAAGTGATCTGTGGGGAGAGGGCAGTGAGAGAGTAGGAGGAGGGGAAGAGAAAGAGGACTAGTGTTGGGGGTTGCTGCGAATGGGATAGTTAAAATGGAAGCTTGTGAGTTTGGTAGTCCTCCGATCCATCATAGATAGAGGCAGAGGTTACATGTCCGGTGTTAGCGGGATGGGTTTTGTGGGAAAAACGTCGGGGGGTAAACTGTGCCTTGTTGAGCGCTGCATTGTCTGTTTTGAAGAGGTTTGTGCCAGTGGGGGGGGTGGAGCCGTGTGGAGATCGAGAAGGGAGGAAGTAGGCTCGGTGATTCTGACGTGATTTTCTGGTGATGTGCCGAATGTCTGGGGAAAGGGAGGAGAGCACCCGGATGCAGCCTGCGGTGCCTCAAATGCCGGGAAAAGTCAGGATTACTCACGGGGTGGCACAAATTAGCGCTGCTGCAGGCGGTGCGGGGGCACACTATAGCGCCATTGTCAGTGGACGTAGGGATGTGGAAGATTTAAGTGGCGTCATTGCAATAGATGATGACTTGTCCCCTCTTAAATGATCAACAATATAGCCATAGAAAATTAAAATCACTTCAAATAAAAATTACGCCGTCCAATTGTACAGTGGGGATTATCGGGTCTCCTTCAGCCGAATAGATTGAGAGGGTTGTTGGTCAATTGCCCATGCCAAGATGGCCACTGCTGAGGTTCGATCAGTCCTCTTTTTATTACTATGAGGCTCTTCGTTCAGTCCTCTTTCAGTTTCTATGTGGAGGGGCCTGTGAAGAAATTTTCTGTCTCTCTCGATTTTTTTTCTTTTTCTTTTCCTTCCAGTACCAGTAGCTATAAAAATGGTTGAGCAGGGACAGACAAAGGAAAATGGCTACCTATTCCGATAGTTCTATCTTACATCCATTTATCTGCCTCAAAGAAAGTTCAGTACCACAGATTGCACGACGAGGTGCTAGGCCAAAGCCCTCGGGCCAGGCTGCCAGCAGATTAGACGTCTGATGGGGCAGGACTGCAGGGATACACGACCAAACTTCGGTCGTTAACAAGCTGTGTGGGCATAAAAATGAGGCATGTTGCACCGATTGTCATTCGGCTCAAGATAGACGCCCTGTGATGCGCCCTGTGGGGCGCTCTGTATCCGATTGGAACGATAATAAAAGCGAGCAAGACTGGGGTGATTGGCAAGTCACTTACCCATCCCTCTGTGTCTCATAGCGCCTTCGACATAGCGTCTCGCTTCCTAGCTGGAGGGAAGGACTCGTTGCCTGTCAGCAGGGGGCCCTCGAACGCAGACCCGAGGTTCTCCTCTTTCTTGGCAACCAATGCTCTCTGACTCGTCTCATCGAGGGAGCGACGGCTCTAGCCCCAGCTAGCAGGGGGCCTCGCCAGCGGTCAGACTGCATCGGACTAGTCAACATAAATCAAACTCCTCCGGGGAGACGATGGCAGGCAGAGGTTCTCGTCTGCCCCACGGCCTCAGGGGTAAGAGAATCCGGCACCGGCATACAGTCACCACAGCTTGTCTTACAAATATCCCTCTTGGAGAAATATGCAAGGCAGTGACATTGAAATCAGCCCATACCTTTACAGTGCATAACGGCCTTGATGCAAAAGCTCACTGTAAGTTTGGTCAAGCCACCATGAGATACCTATTTGGTTATTTGGGCCATCTCACAAAATACTCCTCATATGTAAGCATTGAGACAGGCTTTGTTTTCTTCTGTACAATAGATGCCAGGGTGTCAGGTTTCTAACTTACTATTCTATTCTGAATACGATGCATTTGATGCAGAAGAAATGGTTACTTATTTATAGTACGAGTTCTGCATTGTAGGAATCTTCACCAAAGTGATAAACAACCCACCCACTTCTCCAGCTTATTTTCTCTTGGGCATTCGAAACAAGCGTTGTTCGACTTATGCCACTTTGCTCGGCTTTGCTTCAGGCAACTGCCAATACAAAGCATCAAGAGTAATGAAAGCTCCGGGAGAATTAAAGGCACAGGAGGTTTTTTCTCAGGTTTCATTAATGTAAGCCTATTAGGCTGCACCTTTTCTCAATATTAGACATATATACAGCAGTTCAGACTGTAAATGCTGCAATGCAGTTTTAGGACAGGATTATTTGCAGTTTGGCAGTCTACATTTTAGAAACATCTTACCTATGATAGGCTCCTGAAGGGTGCTTCCCATTATAAAGACATATTGGACTTCGCACCTTTCGCATCTGATTTATTCCAACGTTTATGGCTTCAATTAAATTTCCCACAGTGCAGAACCAGGACTACAAATAACTAACCATTTCTTCTTAATTGGGAATAAAAGAATAAAGAAAAAGAGAATAAGCAAAAGAGGAAGCAAATGATTTACAACAAGGAAGGTCGCCAAGGCAAGCTACAGTAAAGAACTATACAGTGATCCAGCGCGACTAATATAAATTCTTCTCTTTTGGATATAACCTCCAGGTAAAGATCACACACAACAACTATACCATATGACGGTGGGGCCCATAACACCGCATAACCATACACTCCCTCAATTGTTCCCTGGGTCACATCCACTACTACCAAAGAGAAGGATGAGATTGCTGGAGGAACGGGATACCTTGTTAAAAATTAACAGGATATTTCCTTAAACATCATACATAATCAGTTTTAATCCTGTCGGTTCTAAGACATCAAGGTATTCCGCTCTTTGGTCGATGGACCAACTAGTAGAATAAGTTGATGGTGATTAAGACCAGCTCAATCACATTCAAAACCTATTAAAACATTACACTTATTATTGAGCTAAAGAACCACAGACTCGTAGTTTTAATTATAATAAAGTTTTATCTATTTTCTTAAATGCATGAGTGAGATTCAAGTTTATTAATCGTTTTAATACATTTCAATATCATTATAAGAAATAAGTTTTAAAATAATTTTATGCATACCACTCTTAGATGGAGAATGAAAAGTTCACCAAAGCAGATAAATTGTAGATCACAGCATAGAATTCCCAAAACTGACTGTCTGTCCCGCTAAACAGGCCTCCTCGACGGACCTCCTATACAGGTTTCCCGCATCGGTCTTGTTCCTTTCCCCAGTCAATTTTAGAGTTCAAAATGAATATTTCTATCAAGAAAAATGGCCTATAGAAAATAGCAGCAGCTTCTTCAGCATCAATGTTCAGTGCTCAAAAATTATGCAGGAATAGCGCTCCTCCTACTTAAGAGTAGGTCCTCTTATACCCTACTACTAGCTTACTAAACATAAAGTTGCAATCTTTGGGGGCGAGAATCACGCTAATTGGCCCATTGGAGGGGTGGCAAGAATCACCTCATTGCCCTCCTTGTTCAAACCGGTTCTGAAATTGTTTATGGTTTCATCCTTTCACATGACCTTTGGGTAATAGCAGTCCGATTGACAGTTCATTTAATGTTTCTCTTTTTTGCTACTCATTTTAAACAGTCCATTGTTAATTCACTGATGCTCTTCCCCTGTTCTCACGGATGCACGCTGAGTCTTTCTTGGCATTCACCTCGTGTCAGGTCAGCCTGACCTTGACACTTCTCACTCTGGGCTCGACTCGTACCCACGTGATATGGTTCTGTGGCTTTCTTCCGCTTAGAGGCCATCTTTGCGTCTGCGCACTGACCTCATCTGCTTCGGCAGCCATTTTTACAGCACGGCCTAGCAGGCCCGAACGAACTATCATGAAAATAAACACAATCATAATTAAAATAAAGAAAATAAGCCTTTCTGTTTCCCACCCGTCATTCAAATTACCCCAATTAGGTGTTACCTAGCAAAAGCGACATTTAAAGCCATGTTTACTTACCATCTGCATTCTTTTGCCACAATACAATTTCTCTACATAGCACAAATCATGCAACATTACTCTAATTAGTACGCAAATCACTATATTAGTATTGCTTCACTTTTAGAATGGTGAATAAGTTAATTTTGCACATAAATTGCCATTACCGTTTATGTAAGTGTTTACCAAAAGGTGTAAAGTGTTGATTAGTCCATCACGCAATTAATATCATTAATTCATTAGTATGGTTATTAGGGGGTTCCAAAATTTTTTTCATTTACCTCGCTCCATCAACTCCCCCCTTTGGTGATTTTTAATATCACCACAAAAACCCATGTTACACAATTTTTCAGATAGAATGTTTCTTGTCCACTTGCTTTTGTTAGTTCACACATCAGTGTCCCTTTCATCTTGTCTTTTTGTTCGTTCATACATGTTTTCTTTTAGTTCCTCAAGTTCTATTTCTCCCAATTCTCGTTCTCTTTCTTTATTTATCTTATTTTGTCTTTTTATTTTATTTTGTCTTTTTCTCCTTTTAACACATATAACAACTAATTTCACTAATAACACCACTAATATTACTACTGTTGCTGATATTAAAACTTTCCCTACAATAGAACCACCTATTTCAGTGAACCATTTTGGTATTGCGGAAAAACTCTTACCAAGTTTCTCCCAGGCACCTTCAACCTCCAGTGGAGCAAGTTCTTTGTGCAAATTAGTAATATTCTTTATATACTTCTGTATATTTTCACTTTTATCTGGAATGTAAGTGCAACAATGTTGGACTTTCAGCATTCCACAGACTCCACCCTCTTTTGCCAAAAGAATGTCAAGGGCAAGTCGATTTTGCATCACCATAGCTCTCATGGCAACCATCTCGGTATTTACCATCAAGAACCCTCCAGCAGTATTCGTTGATAAACGATCTACTACTGTGGACAATTTCTGAATTTTAAATGCATTCAAAGATATACCCACTGCTGGTATCAATGCTCCAAAAATGTCACCAACTATTTCTGTAAAACTTTCCCTTTTCCTACGTGTAAATGTTTCACCCATTTTGTGTGTTCCTTTCTCTCCTCTCTCCACATGAAAAATCTTTGGAAAGACCAGGCCTAAATAGCACGACCCATACCAATGGTCCGGCAACCTGTAATAAGCTCTGTTTCCACAAATATAATAGATCCCTGGAAATATTGGATCTTTTCCTCCTTTAAATCCCCATCCTCCTAAAATTTTGTAATTGTCTCGGCATTCACTGGAACCCACGAAATAGTTATCATACCTAGTTCTATTTCTACTAATGCACAACTTTCCCTGTTGGGGCCAATCTAATGTCATAGCTGCATTTGTCTCTCTCGTATAATTATTTTCTCCTTCAAACGCCCAAAGGGGTGTTTTTGTTTCCTCTTCTATTACTTTTCTTTGAAACTTAACTCTTCTGTTTTCTACCATCTCTAAAAATACCTTTTCTTCTTTCTTTAATTCACAGGTAAGATTGTATCTAGCTATATACTCTAATGTTAAATCTTTATTTTCTAGGAAAAATTCACCAAACATCCTTGCTTCTTTCACCTTATTCAATTCAGAGATTATAGGAATTTTTGCAAAAATCTTATTTATGTCAGTATAATAATATTCTAATCTACCTGTTTTATAAAACACACTAGCTAAAACACTACATGTTATCCCATATGTCAAAGGAAGGTGATGATAGGTCACACCTTCTGTGACAGACGCAGGTAATTGCATACAAACATAACAATCCCTCACATCCATTGTTTCTACATATTCATATAACAATTTCGTGAAAACGTTCTTTGAAAAATCAGTTATAGATTTATCCTTATGTAACTCGGCACTATCTATTAATGTTGCTGAATTCTGTGTGTTAGCTTCTTTATCCTTTTTCGTGTTGTTTCCTAATATGGATGTTTCTTCTACAGCTAATCTAATTGGAATGGTGATTGCTAAGATAAGCCAGACAAACATTAATAAACCTGTACAAAAGAAACACATTCTACACCATCTACGTAAAAACTCACATCTAGACTTTCTATTCTCCGTGTCTACCATCTTGTTCTATTACCTAACTATTTATATATGTACGGAAAATGTCACCACACCTCAGAATGACGTATCAGCCACTCTACCCTCTCACTTTGTCTCGTTTGGTACTTTCTTTAGTTCTTCTCAGAACTCTTCCTTGTCTTGTTCAGGTTTTGGTGTCCAGTCCGGGTTTTTCTTTTTAATCTTCTCAGATTTGTTGCACTTCACTTTCAGCCATTTGTTTGCAGTTTTCTTCTGGGCTCTCGTGAGTGTTATCTTCTTCTTTGATGTCAGTCAATGCGATGTATAGCCACTCAGGTGACTTATATTTCAAATTAGGTTTCTTCGCTCTCTTCGTTTTCTGCAATTGTTTTCCACTTTGTTTTCCTTGTTCTCTTTGACTTGTTATCTCATTTACTTGTTCTGCATTATCTCTATTTAAGTTTATTATTTTGTATCTCAATCTTTTGACTTTGTGGGGCCAATTGTCTCCTTTTCTCTGCCTTTTCGGTTCACTTTCCTTTTCCTCTCGTTCAGCTCTCCAAGTTCTCTTTCTTGGTCCTAGTCTCTGTTTTCTCTCTTCACTTTCTTCTGATTCTGTTTCAGACCTTATTTCACTTCCTCTTATTTTGGAACTTTATGATTTCACCTTCATTATCTAAATCTGAACCTTCCTCTGTCTTTTCTGTTTGGACACTTGTTTCTATCCCTCCTCGAGTTTCTTCCGGTTTCTCGTTGGTCTCTCTGTCTGTTTCTAAATTTCCCTGTTGTTCTTTTATTTGTTGGTCTGTCCCCATTGCTCCTCGGGGTTCTTCCGATTCTTCTTCTATCTCTCTGTCTGAATCTATCCCTCCCTCGTCTATTTCGACAATCTTTGAAGGAAATCTACCATAGCTTGTGCTTGGTTGATCATTGTCACTGTCTCTTGGTTCAGTTTCTTCGTTTATAATGTCAGTTTTCCATTTATTCTTTAGCTTTTCGTCACAATCTGATTGGTCTGTTTCAGATGCTGAACTAGTATCTGATATTTCCAGATGTCGACTTACAGGTCGATCTTCAAGTTCTGGAACCTTTGTTATTTCAAGTCCTTCTTCTGTTGCCAAATTTGTACCTGGGTCTTCCAGATGTCGACTTACAGGTTGATCTTCAAGTTCTGGAACCCTGTTCGTTTCGACTTCTGCATCGGATGCTGAACTGGTATCAGATATCTCCAGATGTCGACTTACAGGTCGAGCTTCAGGATCTGGAACTCTGATAGTATGGCTGGCATGCACCCAGTTTTTCACTCCAGCACATTTGACAGCAGTTGTTGTCACCAGGATCACTTGACGTGGTTTATCCCAGCGAGGAACCAAACAATTTCTTCTTCTGTGGACTTTTATGCGGACCCAGTCTCCTGGACTCAAATCATGAGCTGGTTTTCTTTCAAGAGTGGTCGCATCCGGTCCAACCTGATGAAACACAGAATGTACCACATCAGCCAATCCTTTGCAATAATCCAACACGAGATCATCAGTTATAGTCAGCAGTTTGTTGACAGGTACATGTGCTTGTCTCATTGCTCGTCCCATGATTATTTCGTGGGGACTTAGACCTGTTTTCCTGTCAGGTATGCTTCTGATGGTCATCAGCACCAATGGTAGGGCATCTGGCCATTTGAGTCCTGTGGCTTGACACATTTTCCCTAACCTATTCTTTATTGTTCCATTCACTTGTTCTACTACTCCAGAAGCCTCTGGTCTGTATGCACAGTGTAATTTCTGATGAATGTCAAGAGCTTCACATATCAGTTGAATTAGTTCATTTTGAAAATGTGTTCCTCTATCTGTTTCAATCGTTACTGGAAAGCCATATCTTGGAATGAATTCTCTCAGCAGGAGCTTTGCTACAGTAACTCCATCATTCCTTCTTGTCGGATAGGCTTCCACCCAACGAGAAAACAAACAAACGACCACAAGAACGTACTTCAGTCTATTGCTTGGGGGCATTTCGATAAAGTCTAGTTGCATTCTGGTAAAAGGACCTCCTTCTCGCCCTATTGTTCCTAAACTCACTACTGTTTTTCTTCCTGGATTTATCTGTTGGCAAGTAAGACATCTTTGACAAAGACTCTCAGCTATAGCTCTGAATTTTGGGTTATACCAAGTTTGTCTGAAAAGTCGGATCATGGCATCCCTTCCAATATGAGCTTGTCCATGGTACATCCGTGCCATGTTAGAAATCATGCTATCAGGCATAACTGGTCTTTCATCTCTATAAATCCAAACGTCATCTTCCTCCCTCTTTCTGCATCCTGCTTTTATCCAACCATCTTTTTCCTCATCGTTTGCTTCTTCCTGTAATTGTCTTACCTCATCCCATGTTTCAACAATGTTAGTAAACAGCAAGGGACATGGAACATGCTCTCTTTCTCTTCTTCGGTTCAACGAGACCACATTTTTAGCACAATATTGGGCTATCTCATCGGCATATCTATTACCCACAGTAATGTAATCCGCCTCATTTTTGTGTACAGCACACTTAACCACTGCGATCTGTTTAGGCAGCTGTATCGCCTCAAGCAATTTCTTCACAAACTCACCATTTCTAATTGGGGTTCCTGCAGACGTCAAGAAACCTCTCGGGGACCAGATCTGTCCAAAGTCGTGGACCACTCCGAAGCCATACTGGCTATCTGTGATCACCGTAATTCGGACATTCTTTCCCAGTTTGCACGCTTGAATCTGAGCAATCAGCTCAGCCACTTGGGCTGAACATATCCCTTTCAAACAAGATGCTTCCATTATTGCAGCTACTGTACACACAGCATACGCCGCACTCAAAACTCCTTCACTCGTCCTCAGGCATGAACCATCCACAAACATCACATAATCTGATTCTTTTAAAGGCTCGTCCTTAATATCCGGCCTTGGTTTCGTACAAAATTCAAGCACATCCAAACAATTATGATCGACTTCATCTTTGTCTTCTACACTCCCTTCATCTGGCAATGATGTCGAAGGATTCACACTTGTGCATCTGTCAATAGTTACATTGTCTGCACTCAAAATCACTTTTTCATACCTAGTCAGCCGACTATGTGTCATGTATTGAGTTTTGGTTCTTGTCAAGAGAATTTCAACAGAATGTGGAACATATACTCTCAATGGATATCCCATCACTATGCCTTTGCTTTGTTCCAGACTCACACAAGTAGCAGCTACTGCTTTCAAACAGCCAGGCAACGCTTTTGCCACTGGGTCTAAAACAGCTGAAAAATATGCAATAGGTCTTTTCATCTTTCCATGTCTTTGCACTAAAACTGAAAGTGCACATCCATCTCTCTCACTACAATTCAGTTCAAATTCTTTTTCATAGTCAGGCATTCCCAGTGCCAGTGCTTCACACAGTCTTGTTTTTAGTTCTTTGAAGGCTTTCATTTCTTCGTCATTCAATTCAAACGGATCTTTAACATCCTTTATCGTCAGTCGCTGTAAGGGTTTCGCAATCAATGAAAATCCACTTATCCACTGTCGACAATACCCAACCATTCCAAGGAACATTCTCACCTCTCTCTGTGTCATTGGAGCTCTCATTCCTCGGATAATCTTTATTCTTTCTGTCGTTACTTTCCGCACTCCCTTTTCAATCTTATGACCTAGGTATTGAACTTCCTGTTGACAAAACTGTAGTTTAGACGGAGACACTTTATGTCCACCTTCAGCTAAGTGGTTCAGTAAAGCAATTGTGTCGGTAACACATGCTTCTTTGGTTTTTGATGCCACTAACAGGTCATCAATGTATTGAACCATAACAGATTTTTCAGGCATTTTTAAATCTTCCAATGATTTCTTTAGGATCTGATTAAAGATTGAGGTACTTTCTGTATATCCTTGAGGAATTCGGCACCATGCCAAAATACGCTCTCCAAACCGGAACGCAAATAATCGCTGGCTATCTGGATGTAATGGAACAGAGAAAATTGCATGGCACAAATCAATGACTGTGTACCATTCTGCATCACGTGGAATTTGATACAGTATTACAGCAGGGTTTGGTACAATTGGACAACAAGGAATAACGATTTTATTGACTTTTCGTAAATCTTGCACTATCTTATATGTCCCATTTGGCTTTTTCAGTCCCATTATAGGTGAATTACATGGACTGCTCATTATTTCTTTCAAGATTCCCTGTTCAATCATTTTATTAATTACAGGTGTTATTCCTTCAATAATTTCTGGCGTCAATTTATATTGTGGAGTATTTGGGTAATTTGTTCCTTCTCTTACAGTAATTTTTACAGGGTCTACTCCTCTCATTAACCCAATGTCTTCGCCTGTAAAATCCCATACCTCAGGTCTGACTGTTTCTTTTAATTCAATTGGGATTTTCTCTACATCAAACACAGGAAACATATCATTCACTCCTGGCTCTAGTTCTGCCATTGTCATTTTATATAGTACATCTTCATCTGGTGTCTGAAATGCAATCCCATCCGGGGTACAATAAATGGTGCAATTCATTTTACAAAGTAGATCGCGTTCTAGTAAGTTTACAGGGCTGCAATCGCACACCACAAATCGGTGCATTTCTCTGAATGGTCCAACTTTCACCTCTACTAGTTTGGTAAGAGGCGCCTTAATCTGCTGGTTTGAAACACCTACGACTTGGATATATTCACCTGAGAGAGGAAGGTTTGGAATTTCCACTGATCTAACAGTAGAACGGGTAGCTCCAGTGTTCACAAGGAATGTAACATTTGCACCATTCACTTCTCCATCCACAAATGGACCTGTCTGATCTACCTCTAGAGTTGCGCCAAGTACGCACTCTTCCTCCTCTCCTAGGCACCGTCATAAACTTTCATCCGACTCATTCCCATCCTGTCGTAACCAATACTGCGATATTGCAGCTGCGCGCGGCAATTGTGTTACCTGCTCTCCTCCGTAGAATCCTGTCTCTGCACTGTATCTCTGAGGGTTTACACTCTTGGGAAGAGGTAGTTGTGGCACCTGACTCTGTTGAGTAACTACCTGCGGTTGCTGCAGTTGTTGGTAACTCACCTCACTCTGCACCTGTGGATTTAATGATTGATTTTCCGTATTAGCTTTTGGAGGAAATTACACTCGTTTCTCCAATGCCCTAATTTTCCGCAATTGTGGCATGGCCACTTCTTCTTTGCCTCTTCTATACTTATTTGACCTTTACCTTTACCTATATTCGGTTTGGATTTAGTCTGTCCTGTCTCATTAATTTGATTATTCAATTGAACTTCTTGTTTTTCTGCAACCTTCACTTGTGCCCACATCGCCTTTTCTTTTAATTTACGCTGTCTACACTCAATGTCATCACTACAATATTTAGCATACCGCAACACTTCGTCCACTGTGCTGTTCTGCCAACATAACATGTGCTGCTTAATCATTTCCCTTATTTCTGGTTTCAATCCATAAACAAATCTGTATACAAAATGACTCATGTCCTTCTCACTCAGTGTCTCATAACCGCTATACTGTTTGAAAACCAAAAGTAGCCTTTCATAGTAGGCGTGTACAGACTCCTTACTCTCTTGCGTAGTTCTGTCAATCTTTACCCAATCAGTTTCTTTGGGTGGAATTTTGTTTTTCAAAAATGTAATAACCTGTTCGTACTTCCTCATTACTTCTGGACCTGGGGCTCCTGTTTTTGCATCTCTAGGATATTCTACAGTTGGCCAATCAATGGTAATCTTACATTCTGTCCATAAATCTGCTGTACTACGATGTCAAATAATCCATCCAAATCTACCCACAACACTTTTGAAACTTTGACAAACCTTTCCACTTGTCTGTACCATTCTACAGGCTTTTCTCTCAATTTCGGAAAGTCATTTGTAAATGACAGTATATCTTGTCTGGACCATGGAACATGTACATAACTACCTCCTGGAGTTTCTGTCATTGGATACTCCCGTACAACTGACTCCCTGTCGGTCACCGCAAAAGCCAAAGACGCTTTGTCGGTTGTTCCCTCTTTTCTTTTGGTCCACCTGCTCCTCCATCTGTCCACATCACCCCATTTTCTCAACAAAACTATCAGTTCTTTTATCTGGGTTAATCGTCCTGATGTGTTCAAGTTTTCTATATCTTTTTCACAAAAATCTACCCTATATGGTTTCTGCAGACTCCTGACTTTTACAAATTCTACTCCTAGCTCATTCGCTGTCTCTTCCAATTTTTCATGTAAATTTCTACCTCTCCATGTAATACTTTTACATAGGAACATTATCTCGTCGTCCTGATATGTTTTCAATTTTTCTGTACCAATAGTCCCTAAAATCAGCTCTTCCATGTCTATCTTTAGCCTAATTACATCCAATGGTTGCGGTTCTGTATCTTTCTTTTGCAAATTTCTCATCCAGTCATTTAATTCTTCTGGAGTTGGACCTACAGGTGTACTATTTATTTCTATCCAATTTTTATTCCTTTCTGGCGTTTCAGATGCTGACTCGGTTCCCATAGGAATCCTTTTTATCTCACTCTCATTTACTGTCAGGTTAGTAGGCGGACTTGATCTATATGGGCTGACCAAATCTCTTGTCTCTCTAGTTTCTGTTATTATCCCTTCTCTCATTCTTTGCATATTTGAGTTCATCGGGATGGTTAAGGAATGCTCATCTATTCTCTGGTTCTCAAAAACTGGTATGACAGGTCCTATTGTCACTGGCACAGTCACAGCTTCCATGTTCATTGTTAACTCCCTTATTTTCTGAGTCAATTCTCTTGTTGTTTTTGCTAACTCAGCTGCATTACCACTGTCAGACTTTTCACTTTGTGGAGTTTCTAACTGTTCATTTGACCTATTTATATCGTATCTTCGTTCTGGACTTTTATTCCTCCCAGTTTCCATTGGCGGTGCATTGGGTGTCACCACTGCAGAATTCTGTTGATATGGAGGTGGTTTTCTGTTTAAAAAATCTTCCAGCAATTCATCCTCTGTTTCGCTACCTCCATACCCTTACCTTTCTGTAGCTGTATGTTTCTTTTTCTCTGTACACTTCCTTCCTGTACCCTCTTCAACTGTTATGGCTGGAAACAAACCATCTGTCATGTTTGCATATCTCCAACGCCTCATCCTGTCCTCATGATTCACTCCCCATACTCTTCCATGAACCAAACTATAATTCTTTGCACCTCTGTGTCTTTCTCGTTCATACATCTCGTCTTCCCATTCACCTAACGCTTCAAACTGTGTCGGTCTAGGTCTTGGCTCAAGTTTCATCATTTTCTCTCTCAAATTTTGAAGTACCGCTGTGCTAAATGAACCATTCTCTGGAAAAGCCAATACTCCATCATTCTGAGTATATTTTGTCCAATTTTCTAACCAAATGCAAGTATGGTAACCATATTTCAGCATCATGTGAGAAGCTGGCGTTTTCGGCGGAGGAATTACCTGTCCCTCTATAGTCACTACCTTTTTGTCCTTCTTGAAGAAGTTCTTAATTTTCGCCATCCATGACGGTTTCTCTCTACAATACTCATAATAAGCCATATCTCACGATTCTCTTCCCTTCGGCAAACTCACAACTCTGTTCTGTTCTCTATGTGCTATTCGGACCTATCCCAGCGCGTCTCACACTAACGCACCAATCCGAAGCCTCTACGTCACCGCTCTTCAGACCTATCCCAGCGCGTCTCACACTAACACACCAATCAGGGCGTTTTCCGTGTTTCCGAACACTGGCCAATCCCAGCGCGGTCTTTTGTCAACGTCAGTTCTACTCCTGACCCCTCCTTTACAAAATGTATCTGCAGTTTGTTCTTGACTTTATTTTATTAGTTACGACATAAAACACATTTCCATTGTCTGTTTTCGCTAGAAAAAAGAGATAGTTTTACTCTATCTTACAAGAATACAGTTTCGTTCGATAAGTGTAGCACTTCCCTCTACCTTACCCTTCTTTCAAGCAAGGGGTAAACCCGTTTCTCTGGGGATAAAACACATGTGGAGACTACACTGCTCCTGAGAATTAAGGCCAGAGTTTCACAAGAAAACCGGTTGCTATTTCACTCATATACGTTTTATACAGAAAATGTCCCTATCATAACACAACCTGTGTTATCACCAATTTCAAAATCAGACAATGCACTATTCCATGTGACTTCTCTTGCCACACGTGTCCACTTCCTACTTCCCGGAAGCTTCAAAATTTCCGACGTACATATAACATAATACGATTCGACATGAAGTGTTAGACATGAAATAATCAATAATCAATAATCACCAAACTAATCTATAGTAACCATAACTCTGCTACCAAAAAATCTGATCCAGCGCGACTAATATAAATTCTTCTCTTTTGGATATAACCTCCAGGTAAAGATCACACACAACAACTATACCATATGACGGTGGGGCCCATAACACTGCATAACCATACACTCCCTCAATTGTTCCCTGGGTCACATCCACTACTACCACAGAGAAGGATGAGATTGCTGGAGGAACGGGATACCTTGTTAAAAATTAACAGGATATTTCCTTAAACATCATACATAATCAGTTTTAATCCTGTCGGTTCTAAGACATCAAGGTATTCCGCTCTTTGGTCGATGGACCAACTAGTAGAATAAGTTGATGGTGATTAAGACCAGCTCAATCACATTCAAAACCTATTAAAACATTACACTTATTATTGAGCTAAAGAACCACAGACTCGTAGTTTTAATTATAATAAAGTTTTATCTATTTTCTTAAATGCATGAGTGAGATTCAAGTTTATTAATCATTTTAATACATTTCAAAATCATTATAAGAAATAAGTTTTAAAAGAATTTTATGCATACCACTCTTAGATGGAGAATGAAAAGTTCACCAAAGCAGATAAATTGTAGATCACAGCATAGAATTCCCAAAACTGACTGTCTGTCCCGCTAAACAGGCCTCCTCGACGGACCTCCTATACAGGTTTCCCGCATCGGTCTCGTTCCTTTCCCCAGTCAATTTTAGAGTTCAAAATGAATATTTCTATCAAGAAAAATGGCCTATAGAAAATAGCAGCAGCTTCTTCAGCATCAATGTCCAGTGCTCAAAAATTATGCAGGAATAGCGCTCCTCCTACTTAAGAGTAGGTCCTCTTATACCCTACTACTAGCTTACTAAACATAAAGTTGCAATCTTTGGGGGCGAGAATCACGCTAATTGGCCCATTGGAGGGGTGGCAAGAATCACCTCATTGCCCTCTTTGTTCAAACCGGTTCTGAAATTGTTTATGGTTTCATCCTTTCACATGACCTTTGGGTAATAGCAGTCCGATTGACAGTTCATTTAATGTTTCTCTTTTTTGCTACTCATTTTAAACAGTCCATTGTTAATTCACTGATGTTCATCCCCTGTTCTCACGGATGCACGCTGAGTCTTTCTTGGCATTCACCTCGTGTCAGGTCAGCCTGACCTTGACACTTGTCACTCTGGGCTCGACTCGTACCCACGTGATATGGTTCTGCGGCTTTCTTCCGCTTAGAGGCCATCTTTGCGTCTGCGCACTGACCTCATCTGCTTCGGCAGCCATTTTTACAGCACGGCCTAGCAGGCCCGAACGAACTATCATGAAAATAAACACAATCATAATTAAAATAAAGAAAATAAGCCTTTCTGTTTCCCACCCTTCATTCTAAGTACCCCAATTAGGTGTTACCTAGCAAAAGCGACATTTAAAGCCATGTTTACTTACCATCTGCATTCTTTTGCCACAATACAATTTCTCTACATAGCACAAATCATGCAACATTACTCTAATTAGTACGCAAATCACTATATTAGTATTGCTTCACTTTTACAATGGTGAATAAGTTAATTTTGCACATAAATTGCCATTACCGTTTATGTAAGTGTTTACCAAAAAGGTGTAAAGTGTTGATTAGTCCATCACGCAATTAATATAATTAATTCATTAGTATGGTTATTAGCAGTGGCGGCTTCTCCACGGGGGCGTGGGGGCGTCGCCCCACTGCTTTCCCGCAGTGCGAGAAGCAGAAATGTAAAATGGTTTAAATACCATTTTACGTTTCTGCTTCTCGCACTGCGAGAAAGCAGAAGAAGGGTATGCCTGGTTGGGGGCGGGCAGGTGGGCGGGTCGGGGAGGAGTGGCTAGCCCAATGTTATGGGCCCTGACTGTTTGGTCGGCCCCAGGGCCGACCAAATCAGTCATAGCACTCTCCGTTTTCTTCATGTAGGCTGCTGCTGCGCAGCCTGCATGAAAAAGACGGCCTCCCCTAAGACACCTGTAAGGACGGCGCCCTAGCCAATCACAACGCTGCCATTGCAGCGTTGTGATTGGCTTAGAGGAAGAGAGGGAGGCTGCCTGCTTCCTGTTTGCAGAGAGCAGGACTGCAGGAGGCGCGACGCGGGAGTCTGGCACCGGAGGCGAAGGTACGTTTTTCTTAGATTTAAAAAAAAATTAAATTAACCCCCCACCCCGAGCGACCACCCCCCCCCCCCATTATTTTTTGTGTGGTCTGATCATCCGTAGCAATTCACTATAGCAATACAGCCAATGGGAGGCAGCGGGGGAAAGGGCTCTCGTCAAATAAGTGTAAATTAAATGTATGAAAAAAGGTGAACCTACAGGCGCTGGCTGTGAGTTTGCTGCACGTGAAGAAAATGACAGCTGTACTGCACAAGTTTACACCACATCTTCAGCGAAATGAAGTTGCGGGATCACAACGTCGGAATTCAAACGCAATTTCTTTACCGTTCCAGTGCCTGCACCCCCGCCTGGTTGTGTGTGTGGTTTTTTTTTGCGGGGGAGGCGAGGGGCGAGCATGGGTGGTGGTGGTAGGAAGGCCTCAGACTGCTCGTTCATATGGGTGCTTCCGCTTCTAAGAGTCAAGCGAAGCAGCACACCTGCTGCTTTACGAAACAAACTAGATCTCTATTTTACCTACGAGCGACGCACTAAACAGAGAAACATAAATAGCTATTCATAAATATTTAAACAATAAAGTAACCTTTAACCCCTTCGATGCTCATGACGGAATGGTTCCGTCATGAGCATCGGTGCCCCTGTGCTCATGACGGAACCATTCCGTCATGAGGCCAGGGGCACGAAATCCCTCTGCTGCAGACAGCCTCGGGAGCTGGGGAAGAGCTTCCCAGCTCCCGAGGCCCCACCCTCCCTTTCAGTGAAATGAAGATCAGCGCGCACGTCGCGCTGACTTCATTTCACTGAAAACGAAACTAAAATGAGCCTTTAGGCTCATTTCACTCACTTTCTACGTGCTCAGGGGCTATCTCAGCCCCTGAGCACGTAGAAAGACGGGAGAGGTATCATTGGAAAGGGAGAATCTCCCTTTCCAATGGTACCCCTCCCAGTGGATCCCTGCTAGGGATCGCCCCAGGAGGGCGATCCCCAAGCAGGGAGGGGCGATCCCCAAGCAGGGATCCACCCACTAAGGCACCAGGGAGGGGGGAGCGGCCCCTTGGGCAAGGGCTTTTGCTCCCCCCCAAAAAATTGCCAAAGTTCAGTCTTTCTGCCCCCCCGGGGGGGTGCAGAAAGCCCACTAGACCCCAGGGATTTTTATTTGGTGCATTTTTTTTAGGGTGGGGGCTGCCCGAAACGGGCACGCCAATGCCCCCACCCCCAGCCACCATTACAGCCATTCTGCCCCCTGGGAGGCAGATGGGGGCAGTAGTCCCAATCTGCCCCCCGGGGGCAGAAAGCCCACTAAATGCCAGGGATTTTTTTGTGCAATTTGTTTTAGGGTGGGGGCTGCCCAAAATGGGCACGCCAATGCCCCCACCCCACCCGCCACCATTACAGCCTTTCTGCCCCCTGGGGGCAGATGGGGGCAGTAGTCCCCAATCTGCCCCCGGGGGCAGAAAGCCCACTAAACACCAGGGATTTTTTGGACGCATTTTATTTTAGGGTGGGGGCTGCCCGACACGGGCACGCTAATGCCCCACCCCCACCACCATTACAGCCTTTCTGCCCCCTGGGAGGCAGATGGGGGCAGTAGCCCCCAATCTGCCGCCCGGGGGGCAGAAAGCCCACTAAACGCCAGGGATTTTTTTTTTTGTAATTTTTTTTTAGGGTGAGGGCTGCCCAAAACGGGCACACTAATGCCCCCACCCCCGTCACCATTACAGCCTTTCTGCCCCCTGGTGGGGCAAAAGCCCACTAAACGCCAGGGATTTTTTTTGGCGCGTTTTTTGGGTGGGGGCTGCCCGAAATGGGCACGCCAATGCCCCCACCCCCCCGCCACCATTACAGCCTTTCTGCCCCCCCGGTGGGGCAGAAAGCCCACTAAACGCCAGGGATTTTTTTTTTGTGTAATTTTTTTTAGGGTGGGGGCTGCCCAAAACGGGCACGCCAATGCCCCCACCCCCGTCACCATTACAGCCTTTCTGCCCCACCCTGGGGGGCAGATGGGGGCTGTAGCCCCCAATCTGCCCCCCCGGTGGGGCAGAAAGCCCACTAAACGGCAGGGATTTTTTTTGTGCCATTTTTTTTAGGGTGGGGGCTGCCCAAAATGGGCACGCCAATGCCCCCACCCCGTTGCCACCATTACAGCCTTACTGCCCCCCCTGGGAGGCAGATGGGGGCAGTAGCCCCCAATCTGCCCCCCTGGGGGGGCAGAAAGCCCACTAAACGCCAGGGATTTTTTTTTGTGCAATTTTTTTTAGGGTTGGGGCTGCCCAAAATGGGCACGCCAATGCCCCCACGCCCTTGCCACCATAACAGTCTTTCTGCCCCCCCGGGGCGGCAGAAAGCCCACTTGATGCCAGGGATTTTTTTTTGCGCATTTGTTTTTAGGGTGGGGGCTGCCCGAAGTGGGCACGCCAATGCCCACATCCCCGCCACCATTACAGCCTTTCTGCTCCACCTGGTCTCCCGATAAAAATGGTACCTCACACGCGTGGGTGGGGCAAGTACCCGCGACAGGCAAGGGCCCAAAACCTAGTGAGGCGACATCAAAATTACCTATCACAAACCAACCTGGTTTCAAGGGGGTCCCATGAGTTTTTGGCCCTGGGTTCGGCGGCCAGCTAGGGAAACCTACCAAACCCACACATTTCTGAAAACTAGACACCCGGGGGATTCCAGGGAGGTATGGCTTGCGTGGATCCCCCAACGTTTTCTTACCCAGAATCCCCCAGAAACCTGAAATTTTGCTGAAAAAATCACTTTTTTCACACATTTTTGTGTGGGAAAGTTGTGGCATCACCGGGCTGAAACAAATTTCCTACCACCCAGTGTTCCCCCAGGTCTCCCGATAAAGACGGTGCATCACTCGGGTGGGAGGCCCAAGTACCCGCGACAGGCAAAGGCACAAAACGTATTGAGGCGACATCAAAATTGCCTATCAGAAGATGACCTGGTTTTGCAAGGGGGGTCCCATGACTTTTTGGCCCGGTGCTCGGCGGCCACCTAGGGAAACCTACCAAACCCACACATTTCTGAAAAGTAGACACCCGGGAATTCCAGGGAGGTATGGCTTGCGTGGATCCACCAACGTTTTCTTACCCAGAATCCCCCAGAAACCTGAAATTTTGCTGAAAAAGTCCTTTTTCACACATTTTTGTGTAGGAAAGTTGTGGCATCACCGGGCTGACACAAATTTCCTACCACTCAGCGTTCCCCCAGGTCTCCCGATACAAATGGTGCCTCACTCGGGTGGGAGGCCCAAGTACCCGCAACAGGCATGGGCCCAAAACGTATTGAGGCGACATCAAAATTGCCTATCAGAAGACGACCTGGTTTTGCAAGGGGGTCACATGACTTTTGGCCCGGGGCTCGGCGGCCACCTAGGAAACCTAGCAAACCCACATTTCTGAAAAGTAGACACCCGGGGATTCCAGGAGGTATGGCTTGCGTGGATCCCCCAACGTTTTCTTACCCAGAATCCCCAGAAACCTGAAATCTTGCTGAAAAAGTCACTTTTTCACACATTTTGTGTAGAAAGTTGTGGCATCACCGGGCTGACACAAATTTCCTACCACCCAGCGTGCCCCAGGTCTCCCGATACAAATGGTGCCTCACTCGGGTGGGAGGCCCAAGTACCGCAACAGGCATGGGCCCAAAACGTATTGAGGCTGACATCAAAATTGCCTATCAGAAGACCGACCTGGTTTTGCAAGGGGTCCCATGACTTTTGGCCCGGGGCTCGGCGGCCACCTAGGAAACCTAGCAAACCCACACATTTCTGAAAAGTAGACACCCGGGGATTCCAGGGAGGTATGGCTTGCGTGGATCCACCAACGTTTTCTTACCCAGAATCCCTGCAAACCTGAAATTTTGCTGAAAAAATCACTTTTTTCACACATTTTTGTGTGGGAAAGTTGTGGCATCACCAGGCTGACACAAATTTCCTACCACCCAGCGTTCCCCAGGTCTCCCGATACAAATGGTGCCTCACTCGGGTGGGAGGCCCAAGTACGCGCGACAGGCAAGGGCCCAAAACGTATTGAGCGACATCAAAAATGCCTATCACAAAACGACCTGGTTTTGCAAGGGGTCCCATGACTTTTTGGCCTAGGCTCGCGGCCACCTAGGAAACCTAGCAAACCCACACATTTCTGAAAAGTAGACACCCGGGGATTCCAGGGAGGTATGGCTTGCGTGGATCCACCAACGTTTTCTTACCCAGAATCCCTGCAAACCTGAAAGTTTGCTGAAAAATCACTTTTTTCACACATTTTTGTGTGGGAAAGTTGTAGCATCACCGGGATGACACAAATTTCCTACCACCCAGCGTTCCCCAGGTCTCCCGATCAAATGGTGCCTCACTCGGGTGGGAGGCCCAGTACCCGCAACAGGCATGGGCCCAAAACGTATTGAGGCAACATTGAAATTGCCTATCACAAAATGTTTTGGGCCCTTGCCTGTCGCGGGTACTTGGGCCTCCCACCCGAGTGAGGCACCATTTTTATCGGGAGACCTGGGGAACGCTGGGTGGTAGAAAATTTGTGTCATCCCGGTGATGCCACAACTTTCCCACACAAAAATGTGTGATAAAAGTGATTTTTTTCAGCAAAATTTCAGGTTTGCAGGGATTCTGGCAAGAAAACTTTGGGGATCCACGCAAGCCATACCTCCCTGGAATCCCCGGGTGTCTACTTTTCAGAAATGTGTGGGTTTGTAGGTTTCCTAGGTGGCCGCCAGCACCGGGCCAAAAAGTCATGGGGCCCCTTGCAAAGCCAGGTCGTTTTCTGATAGGCAATTTTGATGTCGCCTCAATAAGTTTTGGGCCTTTGCCAGTCGCGCGTACTTGGGCCTCCCACCCGAGTGAGGCACCATTTTTATCGGGAGACCTGGGGGAACGCTGGTGGTAGGAAATTTGTGTCAGCCTAGTGATGCCACAACTTTCCCACACAAAATGTGTGAAAAAGTGATTTTTTCAGCAAAATTTCAGGTTTGCAGGGGATTCTGAGTAAGAAAACGTTGGTGGATCCACGCAAGCCATACCTCCCTGGAATCCCCGGGTGTCTACTTTTCAGAAATGTGTGGGTTTGCTAGGTTTCCCTAGGTGGCCGCCGAGCACCGGGCCAAAAAGTCATGGGACCCCTTGCAAAACCAGGTCGTCTTCTGATAGGCAATTTTGATGTCGCCTCAATACGTTTTGGGCCCTTGCCTGTCGCAGCGTACTTGGGCCTCCCACCCGAGTGAGGCACCATTTTTATCGGGAGACCTGGGGAACGCTGGGTGGTAGGAAATTTGTGTCAGCCCGGTGATTCCACAACTTTCCCACACAAAAATGTGTGAAAAAAGTGATTTTTTCAGCAAAATTTCAGGTTTCTGGGGATTCTGGGTAAGAAAACATTGGAGGATCCACGCAAGCCATACCTCCCTGGAATCTCCCATGTGTCTACTTTTCAGAAATGTGTGGGTTTGGTAGGTTTCCCTAGGTGCCGGCAGAGCTAGCGTTCAAAAACTACAGCTAGGCACTTTGCCAAAAAAGGGTCATTTTTCACAGTGAAATTGGGGTGTGTCCATGTTGCGTTTTGCGTCGTTTCCTGTCGCGGGCACTAGGCCTACCCACACAAGTGAGGTGCCATTTTTCTCAGAAGACTTTGGGGAACGCGGGGTGGGTGGAATTTTGTGGATCCATGCAGATTCCAGAACTTTCCACCACAGAAATGTGAGGAAAATGGTTTTTTTTTTACAATTATTTAGGTTTGCAACAGATTCTGGGTAACAGAACCTGGTGAGAGCCAGTCAAGTCACCCCATCTTGGATTCGCCTGGGTGTCTAGTTTTCAAAAATGTATAAGTTTGCTAGGTTTCCCTAGGTGCCGGCAGAGCTAGGGTTCAAAAACTACAGCTAGGCACTTTGCAAAAAAAGGGTCATTTTTCACTGTGAAAATGTGGTGTGTCCACGTTGCGTTTTTCGCTGTTTCCTGTTGCGGGCACTAGGCCTACCCACACAAGTGAGGTACCATTTTTCTCGGAAGACTTTGGGGAACGCGGGGTGGGTGGAAGTTTGTGGATCCACCCAGAATCCAGAACTTTTCACCACAGAAAAGTGAGGAAAATGTGTTTTTTTTGACAATTTTTTAGGTTTGCAAGGGATTCTGGGTAACAGAACCTGGTGAGAGCCAGTCAAGTCACCCCATCCTGTATTCCCCTGGGTGTCTAGTTTTCAAAAATGTATAAGTTTGCTAGGTTTCCCTAGGTGCCGGCAGAGCTAGGGTTCAAAAACTACAGCTAGGCACTTTGCAAAAAGGGGTAATTTTTCACTGTGAAAATTTGGTGTGTCCACGTTGCGTTTTGGGCCGTTTCCTGTCGCGGGCACTAGGCCTACCCACACAAGTGAGGTACCGTTTTTCTCGAAAGACTTTGGGGGACGCGGGGTGGGTGGAATTTTGTGGATCCATGCAGATTCCAAAACTTTCCACCACAGAAAAGTGAGGAAAATTTGTTTTTTTGGACAATATTTTAGGTTTGCAAGGGATTCTGGGTAACAGAACCAGGTGAGAGCCAGTCAAGTCACCCCATCCTGGATTCCCCTGGGTGTCTAGTTTTCAAAAATGTATAGGTTTGATAGGTTTCCCTAGGTGCCGGCAGAGCTAGGGTTCAAAAACTACAGCTAGGCACTTTGCAAAAAAAGGGTCATTTTTCACTGTGAAAATGTGGTGTGTCCACGTTGCGTTTTAGGCCGTTTCCTGTCGCAGGCACTAGGCCTACCCACACAAGTGAGGTACCATTTTTATCGGGAGACTTAGGGTAACACAAAATTGTAGAGCAACTGTTATTATCTATTGACTTTTGATGCATTTCTGCCTTCCAAATGAAAGACAATGTGTAAAAAGAAGTCATTTTGAAAAATGTCCTATAATTCTCATGCTAGTATGGGTACTCCCAATTTCGGAAATGTGCAAATATCTACTATTTCTAAACTCTATATTTTGTTCCCATTTCAGAAATACATAGGTGTCTTTCATACCGATTTTTCCATGTATAAATTTTCCCAGAATAATTGCTATATACCCGGTTCATAATAAAAACCATTGCATGACGCTGCTCAGTTATTGGCTCTGGGTTCGTCGGGTTCTTGGTGAACCTACAAGTCCTATATATCGCCACAACCAGAAAGGTCCAGCGGATGTAACGGTATATTGCTTTCAAATAGCTGTCATAATTAGAAGAAGTTACAGGTGAAAACGTTGACACAAATGGCTGATTTTTTCAACTAATTTTCAATTTTTCCTATATTTAACTGTTTGTTTCTATAAAGAAAACTTGAAGGATCTACACAAATGACCCTTTGCTGAATTCAGAATTTTGTCTACTTTTCAGAAATGTATGGCTTTCCAGGATCCATTATTGCTTTCATACCCATTTCTACCATTAACTGGAAGGAGGTTGAAAGCACAAAAATAGCAAAAATAGACTATGTCCCAGAAAAATGCCAAAACTGTGTAAAAAATTTTGGTTTTCTGACAAAAGTCTGCTTGTCCCTGAAAGCTGGGAAGATGGTGATTTCAGCACCACAACCCCTTTTTTGATGCCATTTGCAGGGAAAAAACCAGACGCTTTCATCTGTAGCCCTTTTTTTGCATTTTTCCCCAAAAAACCAAAATTTAGCTGTATTTTGGCTAATTTTTGGGTCTCCTCCAGGGGAATCCACAAACCCTGGGTACCTTTAGAATCCCCATGATGTTGGAAAAAAAGGACGCAAATTTGGCTTGGATACGTTATGTGGTCAAAAAGTTACAGGGGCCTAAGCGCGAACTACCCCAAGTAGCCAAAAAAAGGCTTAGCACAGGAGGGGAAAAGGCCTAGCAGCGAAGGGGTTAAAACAATATCTGCGAATGTAAAGCTGGAAACTTATTTTTGCCGTTAAAATATTAGCTATTTCCCCTTATCTGTTTATCAGTAGCTGTTTACTGTTAATCGATTTTGAGCGTGCGTTCATGTTGCTATTTCCTCTAATTATTGTATTTTTTTCTGTCTGAGAAAGGCGTTCTTGTACTGACAGCTATAAAAACTCATTTCTCGTTCCCTTTGCTGCTTAGTGCTACTCTGCCTGTTATGGAGCTTCTCGGCGGTTCCAGGGTGGTCTATATGGCCTATATAGTTATTCTGTGTACCCCCTTTGTGAGCTTACAGTTCGAGGAGACAGAACACATTCTTTGCCTCCTGCCAGCACCCTCCTGATGCAGACACGTTTCTATTCGTGAAGCACCTCGAGTGCTCTGATCCAGAACATTCTGGGGGTTGCAGTCACTCATGGGCCGGGGCCTTTTCTTTTTTAGAAATAAAGGAGTGTAGTTTTTTTAAAATTATTAAATTTACTCTCTTTTTGTGAAATCTCTTCCTCTGATTAATTCTGTAACGTGCTGGGTGTTTCTGTGCTTTTTACTATACTGTACCTCTGTGGCAAAATCAAGTGGTTTTTTTTTCATTCCAAAATTGCAAATTCACCCCCAACGGCGTAAGGTCCAGATCAGCCAGTGGAAAGCTAAAGTCGGAAGGTGTGTTGCACCTTTTCCAGTGGCGCGGCTCCTTCACCCGCGGCCACCCCCCCCCCCCCCCACCCCCGTGCGACCCCTTCCTTTCATGCCGGCTGCGTAGGAATCGCACCCAGGTGGATGGCCAGTCCCTGCTTGCACAGGCCTCTGCTTGGATTTGTCTTACTTCTTCATTAAGTTACAGCCGCAGACCTCGGCTGAGATGGTACAAGTTAACAAGTGCAGATGGCGCAATACTGCGTGGCACCAGTGGTCACTTAGTTTCACACTCTAAGAGGGCATTGCTGCGTGGAGAAGCATGCACTCTGCCCCCCGAGGGCACTCCTCACGGATCTGGACAGCAGCATGTGGTGTTGTCTGGCTGACTCTAGCAGTAGCTCTCTGAGTCCTCATCCAGGAGACGAGAGAGCTCCTGTCTGCATGATCCCCCCCCCACACCTTCATCTCCCCAGGGACCACTCTCAGCAGGAACGGGCGGTACCAGCGATAGACAGAGTTCATGACCCAGTGGGGGGGTTGATCACAAACCCCCAGCTTCGTCTCCCTCTCCAGAAGTTTGAGAGAGTTCAGCAAACTGCCTGAGTTCACTGGCCGGTGCTCGGCACCACAGTGAAAGTATCCTTCTAAGCACCGTGTTACAATTCTCAGTCCCTTTCAATGCTGATTAGGCAGGCGGGAAAGTAATCCAGAGTCCATGCCTCGGCCTCTTCCCCAGCACCGCAGGCTTGCCCAAGTTCCTCATGGGTATGATGAAAGTCTGGTCGTTGGGGAGATAAGCACTTATTTAGTACCACAGGTAAAATGCAGTCCTCGTTGGGTCCCAAAATTCTCTTTGCAAGGGCTGCCTTCCTTTTTAAAATGTTTACCTATAGTACACTTTTATAATATTCCCATAAAACTGTTGAATTTTAACTTCACCACCTTCAGACTTGTGAACAGTTGGCTACAGAAATATTAAGTGAAGAATTCAATTATTTGGGGACGTTCAGTCTCGGGGTCCGTGCTCAACATTACATATGCTTCTTCTTAAGTAAAGCATACACTAAACGTAACTTGTGAATGGGTATTTCTAACCTCTGATTTGCAAGTGAAACTGTAGAAGTACTTTCATGTTTTGAAGATATTTGCTCTGTTGCTGTTTACCAAATGCTGCTTGATAAATGCATTTTATAGAAACATGAGGAATCCTTGTGAACGCAGCTCTGATTAGGAAATAACCATAATCCCTAATCTATTCACTAATATTTGGAAGTAGTGCTCCATTAACGAACCCAGATCATAGGGAATAGAAGCCCCTTTTTCTGTAAAGTGTCATTTTCTAACCTTACGTAACATGAAATAAACACACTATTGTATATGTCTGACTTATGATTACCCACCCTTGGCTCCTGGTGCCCTCAGAGTCTGAAACATGCACCCCTTATTCCTGCTGCCCTAAGAGAGAGAAACATCACATGCGTCGCAGGCTCCTGCCTCCTGGTGCCCTCAGAGGCGGAATAGGCACCCATTCACACTTGTGCTTTAAAATGCTAAATTTGGATCCAGTTTTTGCAACAATTTGCAGTAAATATGTGGTATAAAAGCCACCATTTGAATCCATTTTTTGCAAAATTTTCTGGCCCCCCTGCACCCTCCTTTTTCAGTTCGGGCTCGCTCGCTTCACTCACTCGCTCGTTGTACTAGGATACAATTTTTCGCCCGACCACTTTCAAAATCCACCAGCCGCCACTGTTATTAGGGGGTTCCAAATTTTTTTTCATTTTCCTCGCTCCATCAACAGAAAGGCAGCTGGAGAGGCCTAGTGACAGCCCAAGCAACTGCTAAACGGTTATGGAGGTTGGAGGATGGTCTGGGTGCCTGTGATTTTGAGCATCATTATTTAGCTGCCCAGTTACAGTGGGTGGTCCAATTGTGTGCGAGTGAGGCACTTGAGAAATGCACTATAAAATTAGATCGATGACCGACAACAATTCCAGAAGCAATAAGGGGTAGGGACACTATACATGGTCGATATCCAGGACTAGTACAGACCCCCCAATATTATTGGAGAAATATTTGAAACTACAAGGTGAAAAAAAACCTGACATGTCACTCCTGTGTATCCCGAAGCTTCAGGAAATCATGAGTAGAAGCAACATTAAAACTTGGCTTTGGGTGTGTATTACAGGAGAAGAGTAGAGGACGCAGGTACGTTACATGCATGGTGTTCCTAAAGGGTAGCTTATAACATACGGGGCATTGTTTTGGCAGCCAGGTTTACCTGGAGTACTGAAATTCTGTAAATAACGTCACACAAGGTACTGGCTGAGGTGCTCATAGAAAAATTCTTAGCATATGATATATTGTAGCGAGAAACACAACCAGTATAAATCTTGATGATCTTAGGGGCCGATTCCGATTTCGGCCGGAAGGGCACCGAACGATGGTTGGAGCCCTTCCGACCGAATCGGAACGTGCCGGCCGGATTCCTTTCCGACCGAGCCATTCCGATGGGCTCGGTCGGAAAGGAATCCGACTGGGATTTCCGAATGGCTTACGACGGGCTCGGAGAGCCCGTCCGCTGTCCGGAAATCCTTCAGTACTCCCCCGGCCGCCTCTTCACGACC
Source organism: Calotriton arnoldi (assembly GCA_963921515.1). Taxonomy (NCBI): domain Eukaryota; kingdom Metazoa; phylum Chordata; class Amphibia; order Caudata; family Salamandridae; genus Calotriton; species Calotriton arnoldi. The sequence goes on along the minus strand of CAWUFW010007678.1, from coordinate 808,963 downwards.
GAGGGAGTACGATGGCAGAGCTCACTGCCTTTTCGTGCCGGTCTTTCCGGCACGAAAAGGCAGTCGGTAACTGTCTTTGGGGGCCCCTAGTAGGGCCCCCATGGGTGCGAGGCCGCCGAATGACGGCCTGGGGGCACCTATGGTGCCCCTCTGTTGATCCCTGCACCCGGTGGCAGGCACCTTGGGGTGCCGGCCACAGGGTGCAGGGATGAACTGCACTCCTGCTTTCCACAATGCAAGCATGCATTCCGCTCGGAATGCATGCTCCCATTGTGTAGTATACGAGTGCGACCGAACGGGGTTCGGCGCATCGTACTTGCAGGGCCGTAACCGACGACAGCAGGTCGGTCGGTTACGGCTCCTGACCGATGTCAGACGGACCTGAGTCCGTCCGACATCGGAATCGGCCCCTTAGAGTCAAATTGGTTATGAACCTAGACAGAGACTTAAGAGATGTGGAGTGTGGCGCTGGCACGGACTGTGAAGGTGTCAAAAAAAGCCTGCTTCTGGCTAATACATTTTATTTTTATAGTAGAATATTTCCAGTCTCCAATGATGAATGCCCCAGATGTAGAGGAAGGAATGCTGGTTTTTATCATAAAATGTGGCAGTGTTCAGGGAAATACTTGGATGGAGTAATGGGAATTGTATCCTCACTGATGGTAAGATAGACCACTACAAACAAGGGTGGGCGTGCTGGATGCCTTACCCAGGTCCCCAAAAAAGATAAGAATTGGAGGGTAGATTTGCCATTCTTGCTCTTTTGGTAGCCACGAAGCAGATTGCAGTGAGGTGAAAATTCCATAAGGTCCCCATGGTTGTATCTTGGTTAATAAAGAGAAGAAATGAGCCAGAGCAGGGATGATGATTGTTCAGCGGCCTTCATCAGGAAAACAAGTTCAGATCACGGTTTGGAAGGGTATATTGTTAAAGTATACTGAGAAATCAGGCCTCATTGAACTGATATCCTTGGTACCTGAAGATCCAAAAGTAAGTGGAGATAATATGCAGACCAAACGTGCCTTTAGAGACGGATCACTTGGGAGGAAATATGGGAAATTTGGGAAATACAGGGATGCCTGCCTTCGCTCCTCACAGATTAAAACACATATGTGCCTGAGATGTTGAGAATGTGCAAGCATCCCATGGTGGTCAGATAGCTCAGACTGTGTATGTATGCACCCCCCTCCTCCAACCACCAAGATATGCACTTCACTGCAATTGTATAAAATGGTCAAGATATAGTGAAAATGCACATGATAGATTGTTGAATGGGAGATTGGCTTTATTGAGGCAAGTTACAGTTTGGGAAAACAAATATCTGATCCGAGAAATGTGAATTTGGTATCACATGATGACATGATACCAAGTATAAGCCATGTAACCTTGTGCAAGCAGTAAATGAATAAAAATTACGCCAATAGAGCCCTTCAACCTAAGGAGGGAAAGCAGAAGGAAAATTCAGTTCCCGATCCCAGGATCCATAGATAGACCCAGTCCACTGAAAGATTACATAGTGAAGCACGCTGGTACATCCTGCCAGCTTTCTAGTCAGAAGGTACAGTGTCTTTCATTTCACTAATGCAGTAAGCAATAACGAAATCCACTCTAGAAATGCAAAGATATACGGAATATTTGTTATTCATTCATGAAGAGGATGCAGAGACAAAGTTCATCGTGGTTTCCATGCTAAAACCATGTAAAGAGAGTACAAAACCTTTTAATTGTCTAACACTCATTCTAACAGCGTTTTCAAGCTGGCCAAAACGTGCAGGGGCGCCTGCCAGTGCCATTGTTTGTTTTAGAAACACACCAAAGCTGGATTGTGTGATTTTGGAAGCAGCTTATGTGAAATCAACCAACTCTTCGGCCATGTCTTTGATCCTTCTGAGAGTGTAGAAAACTGCAAACTCTGTACAGAAAAAAGTCAACATCACCTCTGAAAATTAGAGCAGCTAAGGTTTTGACTCGCACAGTATGATAGTGTACAGTGAAAGAAAATGGCACGGCATAGTGCTCGACCTGGAAGATAATCATATGGCGGCCAAGACAATCATAAAAATGGAAAATCATTTTCGAATGCAAGGCTTTGAAAATTTGCACTTAGAATCACACTGTGCTCCTCTGATATTCTGCTGCCAGAATGCCCCATTTTCAGAAATCCAGAACGAGTGGGAGATCTGACTTGGTCCATGCACGAGTCTTAAAGACTGGGGTCTCTTTTCACTTCTCCGTTTTCCATGTCGAAAACTGCAAGACTTTTTAGTTTGAATAAAAGGGATTTTTGGCGATCCTTGGACCAGATATACAAACTATTGATTCATATAAAGTGGTCGCACATTGCAGCATTTGGAGTGGATCACAATTCAACTTGTCTCATTAATATTCACGAGGTAGGTCGCAAATTGTGTCTCACTCGAATTGGATGCCATCACAGGGATGGTGGCGGCCTGCTGGAGTCAGCAGACCACCATGCGTGTTATGGCATTTAAATAAATTCATTTTTTAATGCAGCCCATTTTCTTAGAAGAAAACAGGTATGCATTGAAGAAAAAAAGTACTTCTTTTAAAAAAGTTTATTAAAGAGTTAGCACATCCAAAAAACGTTTTTTTCATTTCCAAAGTGATTAGGTAGTCAACACATTTGAGAAGATGGTAACCTAATGGGTTGTGACCGAATTTGCAGTTGCAAGTCATTGATACATAGCATTCTAAATTGCAATTTGGAAGGGACACCCTTCCAAATTGCAATTTGTTGTGCATTTTTAAACCCATTTTGTAATTCGCTAAGCACCTACCAAATCTCAAAATGGGCTTAGTACATTTAAAAATGCCATTTAGCAGTCGCAAACCCTGCCACGTACCACCTTCATTCAAAATGCCAGTATTTACTATGCTCCATGAAAATGCTATTACAAATTAGCAAAACCTAGAAAATAAGCAAAGTAAACTATTTGAATATTAATTACAAATCATGGTTTGAAATATCAACATGTAGTATTTTTCCCCGAAAAAACTGTTCACAAAGACCTTGATCAAGAAGAAAGCAACAAGCATTGGCAAATCGAATAGGTCTCGATTATGCGAAATCTATTGGCTTTGTCAATGTTTTTAAGTCATGTTGTACAGCAATTATGTAGCATAGCTTAAAGTAAAATAAATAAATAAATAAAAGCACTGTGGCACGGTCAACATTGGCCGCTGGCTTTACCCGTGCTTGTTTTTTGAGGCACTGGGAGATTAAGTGAATTGACTGAAAATCACAGTATGTAGAGCCAACGCCGGAACTTGAGCCTGGTTCCCCTACTACAAAATCAGGAGCTCTGGCCTTTAGCTCACAACTCCTCCAGACTGCTCTTTCACATTGGTGTTTTATAAGAAGCCATTCTAGTAAAAGCAACTATTATCCCCAAGTGTTTATTTTTTTATCGATAAGCCAAGGAGGTGGACATGGAAAATTGTATTGGCACTATGAATAAACTTAAAAAGGCAAAACTCGTGGAAAAAAATGGACAGCACGTTTAGTCAACATTGCGTTAATTTGGCAATATTGCAGTCAGAAAGCAGAGGAAAATGGCACCATATCAAGGAAACGTTAGAGAAATTAATCCTTTCTCTAGGGAAAAAACGCAGACCCCGTAATCATCTGCCATCGATCACTCAAGAGGCAAGCACAAAACGTACCAAACTTTGCCAATATGTCTCACGTGTGGCACATCTGTTGGCCTTGTCAATGTTTTTTTTTTGTTGGCTGAATGTAAAAAAATAATAATAATGCTATGATGCAGTCAACGCTGGCCGTACCATTGGTGCTGTCCACCATGGCAAAAGAAAACCATTGACAAACCAATAGATCTCAGATGTGCAAAACCTATTCGCTTTGCCAATGCTTAGGAAAAAAACACCATGACCCCTCCAGCGCTGGCCTTGTCATAGCCCTATTTTTCCTAGCAGGAAGTGATGAGGAGGGGCAAGCAACAATTGGGAAAGGGGGTCGGGGCAAGCAACAATGAAGGTGGGAAAGGGGGCATGGCCACAGGGCAAGCATCGACAGGAGAGGACTGGGGGAAGACAAGAAGGAACAATGACAGGAGGGGCATGGAAGGTGAGGCAAGCAACAATGATCGAAGGGGGAGGGAGAGGAGGCAAGCAACAACGACAGGAGGGGTGGCAAACAGTGATAGGAAAACAAGCAAAAATGACAGGGAGGAGGGGGGCTAGCAACAACGATGAGAGGGGGGCAAACAATGATGGGAGGCAGGCAGGTGCAAGCAGCAACGGGCAAGCAACGGTGACAAGGAAGCAACAACCATCGGGGAAGCAAAAAGAAAGTACCTGAATCCAAGCAGCTGAAGGACACTAATGATGCATTTAATCAGTACTTGGTCCATGCTCCATTGGAGGGACAAACACATGAAGAAGAAAGTGAAATCGACTCTCATTGACCAATAAGAAGCAATAAAATGAGAGTGACAATGATGCAAACCAATGGTAAGTAATGGGTGGGCTGTAAGCTCCCTTTAAGTTTAAGTTAACAAAAGATCTTGTAAGCGACAGAGCATGCGCTGTCTCAGGCAAGACCTAAAAAATGGGTCTCTTGAACAAGTCTGGATACCGTTAGCTATCAGAGGCAATTGAGATAGTATATCCCTCAATCAAAGCTTCAAGAAAAGATAATACTCAGAACATATGCTAGTGTAAATAGCAAGATGACTAATTTCATCACATTGACATCACTGAAAACCCATTTGCTGACTATTTTCTTTACAAAGTCAGCACCCAAAAAAATAGTATCAAAGCTGAAGCCTTTTTTCCTCCTGGGCTTTTTCAGGTAAGCTAATAGGCCCTATCTCTGGGCCCACTTTCTATTTATTTGAACTTCATTCTGAGTCAGACTTTGCTAAACCGTTTACATCTCGTGAGTGTTCAGGGTCACCATGTCCAATAATATTACAAAACCTTTCGGAGATATAGTCACCGCATAACTTATACATCTGACAAACTGCCCAATTTCTTGGTATGTTCTCTCGTACTTTAAAATAACGCTAGTAAAGCCACTATTTAAGTGACCATTTTGGACCCTCTTGATCCAGCAAATTTTCATCTCATTGTTTAATGCTACAAAGCACTTGAAGAGGGCCACTGAGGCCTAGTTAGTGTTTTGCTGCAACAAAATAATATATATGACCCCCTTCAGACAGATTTCAGGCCTAGTATGAGCACAGGTATGATTACTTGGTGATAGATAACCTCTGAATATAGGGGGATGGCGGTGGTGTCAGAGCTCTGATTTTGCTAAGCCTTAAACTGTGTCTGACAGTGTGAACTATCCTCTTCTGCTCAAATGCCTAAGTTGAGACTTGGGGTTTCATCTTTAAGTGGATGACCTAATTCCGAACAACTTGATAATTTGCAATTCTGTTTTTAGATATATTTGTAATATTGTTTTTTTCAATTTTCAGTAAGGTGTCTACATGTGCTGCACTTATTGGATAAAAGTTTTTCTCATTACATGTATGAAACAACAATGGCTGGTATAGCTCTCAGTAATGTAATGATATAGGAAAATACGGAAGTAATATAGCAAAAATATAAGTGGTTGTTCTATATGGACTATGATTGATTTGATGTTGAACCTCTTTTTGATACATATATTGTAACGTATTTTTGAAATTGTTTTATGAGATGTTATACTGCAGATGAGATTATTTGTATCACAATTTTTAATAAAAGGACAGATATCTTTTCAATAAACAGGTCTCACAGTGTGGTTGGTAAAGGAGAGAATGTTGATTGTATGTCCCAGTGAGGTAATGATAAATAGACAAGCACAGAAAGGATACACAAGAGGGACTTTTTTCTGTTGATAGCTAATTCCGAAAGGCCATTCCCAAGCTGTTACAAGTTGCATTTGGAGTTATCCTTTGGACTATTCAAATGCTGGACACCAGGAGGCTTACTATATCACCTGTGCCTCGCCCCTTTTTACCCGCCCCTTTTCCTCAATAGGCATGTGTTTTTGTGTATGCAGACCATGTTCAGCATACTTTCCATCATAAGAACAAATTAGCCAATGTCCAAAACCATTCACAGCGTTAGACATTTGAGGATTCCTGTTGTTTCTTGAATGACTTTGGGACCTCAGGTTGAGTCTGTGGTCGAGCGCAGCTTTTCCCATCTTAGGTAGTTCTAATGGAAACACTCCCCTTTATGTCTTTTTTCCCACGAGGTCACAGGGTTGATATTTTTGCCTCCTTGCGCAGCAACTGTGGGTACTTTATACTTGAGTCTTCCCAGGTATGCTGTCTCCCACATGCTGTGACTCCACAACCCTTTCGGAAAAGTGTGGTTATGTTTCACCAGGCTTGTCGCATTAGTACTATCTTCTGCTTCAATACCAAATCAATTTCAAGTCCTTGTGCGTCGTTCACAGAACGTTTTAAAACCAGAATGAAGGTTCAGGTCCTCCTCTAATGGGCTGCTTCCTATATATATCCTTGTTTCATCAACCAGACAAAGGGGGGCAGTCTGAGTGCCAAATCCTTCCTCTGGAAGGCCAGGCCGCTCTTTCTGTACAGTCTAATCACCTAAAGTTTCAAACAGACTTGACTGTTTTATTTAGTTTTCTCTGGGATTCCATTGTTATTTGACAGTAGCGTTATAAAACCCATGGAAGTTGGTTGTAGGAGTGCTCCACAAAAACCACTTAACATTAAACATATTTTTTTTATTTTTTTCACAAATTATTTGAAGATTTGTACTTCTAAAATATTGCTAAACCTGTCACGACATGATAAGATGAAAGTAATCGAGCTAGTGAGCCATGGGTTCTTAATACTGTGGAGAAAAAATGACTTTAGTGCTGTGGTTTTAGACCCAAGCATGGCTATAGTGCTCTGGTTTTGGACCTAATATTCAGATAAGAATCCTAGACATTTCCTTTTACAGCACAGATGCCATTGGAAATGGCATAGATGACTGTGTATAATAAATGTATAGGGAGATGCCTGCATGTTTTTGTAGAGAGAAGGATTTAATGTGACAAGAAGTCTTGCACCTTTGTAGCAACAACTATATTTTCTGTCACCAAGCTGCTTCTTGTGAAGCGTTTTTGTTCATCCCACTGTCTGAGAAGAACTGGCACCAAGGCATGTTTTGCACCATGTACCTGACATCTGCTCGTAGATTAAATCTGACGTTTACCAAACCTGCTAGCTTTCAGAAGGGCTCTACACGCCCATCTCTTCTCGATTCATCTATTGACTGACTACCTCACCAATTCAGGCTTCTTTGAAATCTGCAAAAGTTCCTTTTTTAGGTCTCGCCTGAGCCAGCGCGCATACGCTACTCTGCGAGACTTTAAGTAAGGGCTTTTTAACTTTAAACACACGCTCGTGCGTGTGCTTTTTTTTTAATCACACCTATTGGCCTTTGCGTGCGTCTTTCTAAGAAAGACAGCACGCAATTGGCCAAAGGCGGGTGCATAGCCCGCCTTCTCTCTGCCTTGGCCTAGGGTCCGCGGGGGCGAGCAGCAGTGCCATCTGTAACCAATTATCTTAATTGGACACAGATGGCGGTCAGCGCTGGTCGCGTTGGTTTGCCCTTGTAGCGCGCGTTATTAGCGCATTCGTGGTCGCCGCGCTGCCCCGCTTGTTTAAAGTTTATCTCCAGTGACCTAAACTGGCATAACTGACTAGTTTGTGAACTCTCAGCCAGCCAGAGCCCAGTTGGTGGTCTTTATCCATTTGCAGGTCTCACTTATTTCCATGTGAGACAACAGTTGACTTCCCGAAATCCGGCAATGCATGTGGTGTGAAATAACACTCCGAGTGTCGACGGCTGGCTGGCCAAATACACAAACAACATCCGCCTTCCTCGCTAAGAACATGTGATTGGCTCTTTGACTTTACCTGGGTGGCTCTTGGGCTGCAGGACAGCGTTATCTCGAAAGATGCCTCTGCTTCGGCGGTCAATCACTTTGCCTCTCATACTTCTTGAGGTAAACAAAATAAACATTGATCGGGACGAGGATGAGTAAAATATGCTTGCAAGGGTTAGCAGAAGCCTAGATTAGAATGTCTAAACGCCTAAGGACAATAGAATAATGGAAATGTGTTTACATAGCTCTGCATACCGTACTTCTGCTGTTTCTAAGCGCTATAGTCACAGGTGTTATTACGTTTCTGCTCTTGTAGCTGTTAAAATGTTTTGTGAAACTTTAAAATTTCAAACATTCAACTTTTTTTTAATAAAAGCCATATGACTTGTATTTTATAGAGTGAAGACACGAAAAGCAGGCGCGGTGAAACAATTACATTGCAAAGTTATACTAATAATTTAATTTTCCGCCGGATTTTCCACCACTTCCACAAGTCCTCGTGTTCTTGTGTAACGTAACTGGTGTTCGTGTAAAGCGCTCCAATACCTTTGGGTCGAGTTTGCGCTATATGAAACTGCAAAAATAGTCCATTTTAAATTCCGCCTCTTTTGGACTAGTGTGCGAACTCTTGGAGACGTGAGCTGTAATCTTATGTCCTCTAATGCTATCACTTAAGTGGCTGATCATTTCAAACCTCCAGAGTATTATAACCGAAGTTCGAACTCTCAGCTGTGCTTTTTGCCACACGTCATCATTATTCGATACCCCTTGCCTTCTTAATCTTCGACAAGAAACGACATTCAAGTGTATATCCACTCTGTGGTCGAAGACGTTACCGGAAACTGCGTTTATTTCACAAACCTAACAGAAATGGACGGGTCTGCTTTAAAATGAGAGGTGCTTTGGAAGAGAAGCATTCGAAAGTGAGGGTCCCTGGTACCACCGTCTACAGTAGCGTCTGCATTTTGACAGGCTTATTTTTTGGTGCTAATCACTTTAATGACTCTGGCGGTGTGTAGCCAAGCATTGTGTCTGGGCTGAACGTAAACAGACCGGGCCTGGCTTTCACAATAAAGGATTACAGGAGCTCTGACGGGACCTTATTAAGGGGACGGCACAAGGCCCTTCATGTGCAGCGCAGGGTATGGCGCACTTTACGGATAAGGGCGGGCTCCACTGATGTCTGGTGGGCACTCAGCATTTGTGCATGTGTGAAACACGGTACACCCGGCACCATGGCTGTTGTCACCCTGCTGATGTTCACACCACTTAACAACAGGCAGTCTGACAAGCCCACCGCCTCCCTTGGTGCTAATTCAAGCTGAAGTGATGGGTGAAATGCTAGACTCAGTGCTCTCTGTGAGCTAGTGGCTTCAGGTGGGGCACATCAGCCCTAATTTTCGGAGCTGCACTTATTTATTTTTCTTCAACAAATGTTGGTCCAGTGCAAGATAGTGAAAAACAAAAATGGGACAAATGAGCAAGAGAAAGACAGAAAACCGTGAGGACACCACAGCATCACTCAGCGCCACCACAGCATCACTCAGCGCCACAACAGCATCACTCAGCGCCACCACAGCATTACTCAGCGCCACCACAGCATCACTCAGCAGCACCACAGCAGCACTCAGCAGCACCACAGCATCACTCTGCGCCACCAAACAGCATCACTCTGCGCCACCACAATGCCAGAAACCATCACTCAGGGCCACCACAGCATCACTCAGCAGCATCACTCAGCAGCACGAAAGCATCACTCAGCATCACCACAACGTCACTCAGCGTCACCACAGCGTCACTCAGCGCACCACAGCATCACTCAGCACCACAACATCACTCAGCAGCACCACACCATCACTCAGCAGCACCACAGCAGCACCACAGCATCACTCAGCGCACCACATCATCACTCAGCGCAACCACAGCATCACTCAGCGCAACCACAGCATCACTCAGCGCAACCACAGCATCACTCAGCGCAACCACAGCATCACTAAGCGCACCCCAGCATCACTCAGCGCACCACAGCATCACTCATCATGACTACTGCATCTCAGTGCCACATAATTACACACCACATAATTACACTCTACTCAATGCAACATAAATACACTCAACATAATACCAGCCAGTACCACATAATTACACGTCACATAATTACACTCTATTCAATGCAACATAAATACACTCCACATAATAACACTGTGCCACATAATTACACGCCACATAATTACACTCTACTCAATGCAACATAAATACACTCCACATAATACCACTCAGTGTGACATAGTTACACACCACATAATTACTATCTACTCAATGCAACATAAATACACCCCACATACCACTAAGTACCACATAATTACACTACTCAATGTAACATAAATACACTCCACATAATACCACTCAGTGCCACATAATTACACGCCACATAATTATACTCTACTGAATGCAACATACACTCCACATAATACCACTCAGTGCCACATAATTACACGCCACATAATCACACTCTACTCAATGCAACATAAATACACTCCACATAATACCACTCAGTGCCACGTAATAACATGCCACATAATTACACTCTACTCAATGCAATATAAATACACTCCACATATTACCACTTAGGACCACATAATCACACGTCACAATTACTATATTCAATGCAACATAAATACGCTCCACATATTACCACTCAGTGCCACATAATTACACACACCTAAGCATCACCTAAACATCACCTAAGCATCACGTCAGTCTGCCCTCGGAATCTGGCATCTGTTGATTCTCCCCTAGTGTCCGTCCACTGCACGTGTTCTAATTAAATTACTGTTTTCCAACCTCCACTCCCCCGTTATTTATGTCCCGCTCCCCCATAACAAAAAAAATTATAACAAACAAGCATGAGAACAGGCAGGAAGAAGTTGCCAGCAGTGCAACTACAAAAAAACTAGAAGACATTTTTTATGTTAAAATCATTTTTTAATCAGGTTGTTCAGTTGTATATAATGTCGTCTTGGTTTGTATAAAAGTAACAAAAATGCTTAACACTTTTTATTATAACTTTTCAGCATGATGCACAATGCTCTACAACATAGCCAAAAGTTCTGGCTAAACACATAAGGTCCCAAAGGTGAGACCTATTGGCTATGCCAATGCTTGTCTTCCTAGCTTTTCGTTACTGTGTTGACCTTGACTCATATTCTTAAATACCGAATATTTCTTTTTACAGAGATTTCCTTTCTCGCTTGCCGGTTTTTTCTCTCTCCCTTTCTCACCCACACACACTTTTAAACATATAAGAACAGAGCTGCAGAACTACAATGGCTTCCAGTCCAGAATAAATGTAAAAATCCAGTGTCCGACGTACAAGGCTGTACATCCGGTCATCTTTCTATACCAAAATAAAACATCTCCAACACTGAAGTAGTTATACTTGTGTGCTGCATGTAGGCTATGCATCTAGGCCGGGGTCTCCAACCTTTTCTCTAATGACAGCTTATTTTGATTGATGAAAACAGTCCAGAGCTACAAATGATTTTGGCAATTCCTGCAGTAGCACCCACATCAGAGACAATAACTGGTCACCACAGTTTGCAGGATTCCTAGTAGTGACCACCCGGATGTATGTTGTAACATTAAATAATGCCAAAATGTCATATGTCATATCAAGAATATTGACTGCACTGCCTTATATACATATATACACACATAATATACACACACACACACACACACAGGTAGTACGATTTACCCAGTGTTTTAAGAGAGTGCTGGAACATATGCGTGCAATAGATAATCACCATAAACATTACCGAGTGGCAAGACATATTGAAAAGTTCCATTTCAGTAACCGTGGTCTTCTTAGCTTTTATGGTATTGAGAGAATTGAGGTGGGTCCCAGGGGTGGAGACAAACTTCTCAAGTTGAGAAGAAAAGGATCTTGCCTCATAATTCATCTTATTACCAAATCCCTATATAATTTGAACTCTGATAAAGAAGTCAGTACATATATATATATATATATATATACATATATATATATATATATATATATATTATCTACTGGCGGTCGCCAGTAGATAGTTATAGTTACAACCTATTATCCATAGGAAATCCGCGACATTCTATTTGAAATAACTCTCTTGCCGGTTGACGTATCTTCGCAAAATTTTCAAACTTTATGGCCCGCTCCGGTCCGCTCCTACCCTGAAAGTCTCGGGGGATTCGTCAAGCGGGGCCGAGAAAAAAGGGGGTCCCAAAACGCGTTTTCCCCATGCAATTTTCCATAGGAAACTTTAGACACGGCTACAGCCCGAACTGCTGAACGGAATTACACCAAATTTGGCAAAGAGGTAGTTCTTGGTTCAGAAAGAACCCTTTTGTTAAATGGTGTAAATCCGTTCAGTAGTTGCTGAGAAAATCAAAAGTAAAAAGATAGTGATATCTAGGGCCGCGGATCCTCCCGAGCACGAGCTGGATGTTAATTGGCTGTCAGCTGGCTGTCAACATTCCGATTCAGGAAATGTTGGCAGCCATTTTGTCCCTCGGTAGAACCGAGGGACAGAAACAAGTGCGCAAAGCGCACAAAGGGAGCAGGGTAGAAACACCCTGACCCCCTAGGTCTGCTCAGGGGTCCCACAAGGACCCCTAAGCAAAAAAAATAAAATTTACAAAAAAAAAATCGGCAGGATGCGCTCAGGGAGCGCGAACCCTGCCGAAAAAAATCGAAGCGCGGTCTCCCGCGCTTCGATGTTAATTGGCCCCCGGGTGGGCCAAGTCCCGGGGGCATGCTGGGGGGTTAATTTTATGTGTGGGGGCCTCTAAGGGCCCCCAAGCCCCGGGGACCACCACCCCCGGGGCTTTATGTATAATGAAGCGGGAGGGCTCTGAGCCCTCCCGCAGCCCCGGGACCACCACCTCCCCGGGGCTTCTTTTAAAATTAAAAACCTGTGTGGGGGCTCCAGCCCCCCACACGCCCCGGGACCACCACCTCCCCGGGGCACTAAGAAAAATTAAAATGGGGGTCCGTTTTGGACCCCCAAGCCCCGAGGACCACCACCTCTGTGCACTGAATGGGAGGGGGCCGCGCGGCCCCCCTCCTGGAGCCCTTGATGGCCCTGGGGACCACCACCCCCCAGGGCCGGCTCCTGCAGTGTCCCGGGGTGCCTACCCCGGTACACTGCTGTTTGCAATGACAGGACGGGAGCCTCGCGGCTCCCGTCCTGTCATTGCAAACTTGCTTTGGATATTGGAAACCTGCTCTCTCTTCCAATATCCAAAGCCGATTGCTTTTCCACATGGGGAGCAGCATGTTAGCTGCTTCCCATGTGTAAAAGCAATGCCGGCTCCCGTAGGACACGGGGAGCCGGGCGGGACTGTGGGGTTTGGGGACCCCCACAGTCCCCAACGAGAGGCCAGGCCCCGGGGATGGGGTCCCCGGGGCCATAAGTGGCCACGGAGGGGGCCACGCAGCCCCCTCCCCAAAGGAAAAAAAAAAAAAAAAGTGCAAGGCCGGCCCCGGGGATGGGGTCCCCGGGGCCTTAAATGGCCTGAGGAGGGGGCCACGCAGCCCCCTCCAAATAAGAAAAAAAGAGGCCATGCCCGGGGGATGGGGTCCCGGGGCCAATACAGGCCCAGGGAAGGGCCCCCTTCCCGTTTTTTTATTTTATTTTAATAAAAAAAAAGGGGTAAGGCCCTGGGGGATGGGGTCCCCAGGGCCTAAAAATAGGAAAAGGAAGGGGGGCCACACAGCCCCCCTTCAGGGGGAAAAAAAAAAACGATCGGGCCCGCAGGCCCGCCCCCTTCCTTCACCACTCTGCAAACGCGCCCCTGGCGCGTTTGCAGAGGGGAACGAATTCCCCTTGAATACTGGGGGTCCCTGGGGCCAACTAGCCCACCAGGAACCTCCAGTATGCGCCAGGGAGCTGCCTTGCAGAGAGGTGTACAGAGGCCACGCCCCTTTTACACCTCTCTGCAACGCAGCTCTGTGGCGCTTTTTGGAGGTATATGGTGGGCTAGTTGCACCCCAGGGACCCTCAGGATTCAAGGGAGTTAATCCCCGACTTAAAACGCGCCACGGGGCGCGTTTGCACAGTGGTGAAGGGAGGGGCGGGGCTTCAGGTGACATGTGTGCAAACAGGCCCCGTGGCTCATTTTAAGATGGGGAATTAAATCCCCTTCAATCCTGAGGGTCCCTGAGGGCCAACTAGCCCAACAGGTACGTCCAGAAAGCGCCACAGAGCTGCGTTGCAGAGAGGTGTAAACAGGGGTGTGGCCTCTGTACATGTCTCTGCAACGCAGCCCCTGACGCATACTGGAGGTTCCTGGTGGGCTAGTTGGCCCGTAGGGACCCTCATGATTCAAGGGGACTTAATCCCCCAACTTAAAACGCGCCACGGGCGCGTTTGCACAGATGTTACCTCAGGCCCCGCCCCTCCCTTCACCATTTTGCAAATATTCTTCTAAAATCAGCCGAAATCCGAATTCTGATTTACTCACCTGTAATCAGGAGAGACCTCAGTGCTGCATCTTTCAGCCCAGTACTGGTCCTGAAAAGTAATTTTAACCGTACTTACCGGTAACTTGAATTTCCTTCATAGGCTAACATTGACTGGTTTCACTTGGAAATTCTTCTAAGTGTGGAGTTTTGGAACTTTAAAATATTCCTCTAAAATCAGCCGAAATACGAATTCCGATTTACTCACCTGTTATCAGGAGAGACCTCAGTGCTGCATCTTTCAGCCCAGTACTGATCCTCAAAAGTAATTTTAACCGTACTTACCGGTAACTTGAATTTCCTTCCATAGGATATCATTGCCTGCTTTTTGCTGAAAAAGTTTCTAAGTGTTGATTTTTGAAACATACAAATATTCCTCTAAAATCAGCCGAAATCCGAATTCTGATTTACTCACCTGTTATCAGGAGAGACCTCAGTGCTGCATCTTTCAGCCCAGTACTGGTCCTGAAAAGTAATCTTAATCGTACTTACCAGTAACTTGAATTTCCTTCCATAGGCTAACATTGACTGGTTTCACTTGGAAATTCTTCTAAGTGTGGAGTTTTGGAACTTTAAAATATTCCTCTAAAATCAGCCGAAATACGAATTCCGATTTACTCACCTGTTATCAGGAGAGACCTCAGTGCTGCATCTTTCAGCCCAGTACTGATCCTCAAAAGTAATTTTAACCGTACTTACCGGTAACTTGAATTTCCTTCATAGGCTAACATTGACTGGTTTCACTTGGAAATTCTTCTAAGTGTGGAGTTTTGGAACTTTAAAATATTCCTCTAAAATCAGCCGAAATACGAATTCCGATTTACTCACCTGTTATCAGGAGAGACCTCAGTGCTGCATCTTTCAGCCCAGTACTGATCCTCAAAAGTAATTTTAACCGTACTTACCAGTAACTTGAATTTCCTTCCATAGGATATCATTGCCTGCTTTTTGCTGAAAAAGTTTCTAAGTGTTGATTTTTGAAACATACAAACATTCCTCTAAAATCAGCCGAAATCCGAATTCTGATTTACTCACCTGTTATCAGGAGAGACCTCAGTGCTGCATCTTTCAGCCCAGTACTGGTCCTGAAAAGTAATTTTAATCGTACTTACCAGTAACTTGAATTTCCTTCCATAGGCTAACATTGACTGGTTTCACTTGGAAATTCTTCTAAGTGTGGAGTTTTGGAACTTTAAAATATTCCTCTAAAATCAGCCGAAATCCGAATTACGATTTACTCACCTGTTATCAGGAGAGACCTCAGTGCTGCATCTTTCAGCCCAGTACTGGTCCTGAAAAGTAATTTTAACCGTACTTACCGGTAACTTGAATTTCCTTCCATAGGAATCCATTGTCATGGTGTCGATTTTCACAAACTACAAATATTCCTTAAAAATCGCCTGTATGACTTAAACGCATTCTTTCAACTGTTTACAGGAGATGCACCAGTGCTGGATCCAGGATCCAACACTGAGTAAGAAAAAGTAACGATAACAGTTTTTACCTGCTAAGTGAATTTCCTTCCATAGGATAACATTGGTGATTCTATGAGAAAAAGTTTCTAAGTGTCAACTTTTAAAATACAATAATATTCCTTAAAAATCACTACTGTAACCAAAACGCTTTTACTCAACTGTTTACAGGAGATGTCCCAGGACTGAATCTAGGATCCAGTCCTGTGGTTAGAAAAGTAATCCATAAAGTAACTAATTGCATTTAACTAGAAATTCACATTGAGCTGAATGTTGCATTGTGTTTGAAAATGTGTTGCCCATTGCAACAACTGTAACTACTGTACTTAAAAGTCTATTGCCTATGTGCAAAGTATTTAAACTAAAGTAATTCATTCTGAGAAAGTATTTTTGTAATGTATAATGTAATTACAATGTAATTTAAAAAATAAAATATGTAAAAAAAAATGTTTCTAAAAATGTAGTAAATCAGTATGAAAAACATAAATATAACAATTAATACATTTAAAAATTGTCATTTACAAAACCTTTGAAATTCACTGAAAAAACCGTAGGTTTCAGACATGTTATAGTTAGGAATTAGCATTTAAAAACCTTTGAATTTCACTGAAAAAACCATAGGTTTCAGACACGTTATAGTTAGAAATTAGCATTTAAAAAACCTTTGAAATTCACTGAAAAAACCATAGGTTTCAGGCACGTTATAGTTAGAAATTTGCATTTAAAAAACCTTAGAAATTCACTGAAAAAACCATAAGGTTTTAGGGACAGTTATAGTTAGTTGGACATTGCACTCGTACAAAACCCGTGAAATTCCCCGTTATAGTTAGTTCAGGTAACTATAACTCGCGCCCCGCAATGCACTGCTGATGACGTCACATATTACATCACTCATGACATGGTCAGTGACATCACTGATGACATCACTGATGACATCTCAAATGACATCACTGATGACATCACTGATGACATCATCCATGTGAGAATTTAATGCATCTTCTCACACCCTAATATAAGTTTTGAAACACCCACTCTAAATTACAGACTGCCATTCTCAAAACCATACACACTCCAATTCCAATAAGTACATACCCACTCACTGATTCTTAGGTCTACACACACACATCTACTCACTCACCCGTACAGTCACTCATACTTACAGTCACTCAGTACAGGACTATGATATGCACTCATACACCTATATAAACACTCACACAACGCAACTCATCCATAGAGGTACTCACACACCTAGTCAGTCATGCAAATAATTAATCACACTCCAATTTACTCACCTATACAGTTATACACACCAGCTCACTTACTCATAAAAATACTAGCACATTCGTACGCTCCTATGCAATCACTGATGCAAGCACACACTCATCCATATAGCCACTCTCACAATCACACACTCTCACTTATAGCCATTTATATACTCCAACACACATATATACTGCCTTTCACATATGTAGTTACTCACACATGTACCACTGAGATATACATTCAATCACTAACACACCCATACACACACTCACCCACCCATACAGTCCATCACAGACGCACTCTTGAAACCATGCACCCAGTGAATCACCCACTCACACATCTATGCACAGAGTCACACTGTACTGGGCTGAAAGATGCAGCACTGAGGTCTCTCCTGATAACAGGTGAGTAAATCGGAATTCGTATTTCGGCTGATTTTAGAGGAATATTTTAAAGTTCCAAAACTCCACACTTAAAAGAATTTCCAAGTGAAACCAGTCAATGTTAGCCTATGGAAGGAAATTCAAGTTACTGGTAAGTACGGTTAAAATTACTTTTCAGGACCAGTACTGGGCTGAAAGATACAGCACTGAGGTCTCTCCTGATAACAGGTGAGTAAATCGGAATTCGTATTTCGGCTGATTTTAGAGGAATATTTGTATGTTTCAAAAATCAACACTTAGAAACTTTTTCAGCAAAAAGCAGACAATGATATCCTATGGAAGGAAATTCAAGTTACTGGTAAGTACGGTTAAAATTACTTTTCAGGATTAGTACTGGGCTGAAAGATGCAGCACTGAGGTCTCTCCTGATAACAGGTGAGTAAATCCGAATTCGTAGTTCGGCAGATTTTAGAGGAATATTTGCACAATGGTGAAGGTAGGGGCGGGGCCTGAGGTGACATCTGTGCAAACGCGCCCGTGGCGCGTTTTAAGTTGGGGATTAAGTCCCCTTGAATCATGAGGGTCCCTAGGGGCCAACTAGCCCACCAGGAACCTCCAGTATGCGCCAGGGGGCTGCGTTGCAGAGACGTGTAGAGAGGCCACACCCCTTTATTCACCTCTCTGCAACGCAGCTCTGTGTCGCTTTCTGGATGTACCTGTTGGGCTAGTTGGCCCCCAGGGACCCTCAGGATTGAAGGGGATTTAATTCCCCATCTTAAAACGCGCCACGGGGCCTGTTTGCACACATGTCACCTGAAGCCCCACCCCCTCCCTTCACCACTGTGCAAACGCGCCCGTGGCGCGTTTTAAGTTGGGGGATTAAGTCTTGGGGGCCTCTAAGGGCCCCCAAGCCCCGGGGACCGCCACCCCCGGGGCTTTCAATTTAAAATGGTGCGGGAGGGCACTCGGCCCTCCCGCAGCCCCGGGGACCACCACCTCCCGGGGCTTCTTTTTTTTTTTTAAACATTTCCTGTGTGGGGGCTCGAGCCCCCACACGCCCCGGGACCGCCACCTCCCGGGGCACTAATAATGAAATGCGGGGGTCCGTAACGGATTCCCGAGCCCCGGGATCACCACCTCCCCGGGGCTTTAAAGACATGGGAGGGGGGCTGCGCGGCCCCGCTCCTGGAGCCATTGATGGCCCTGGGGACGTCCACCCCCCAGGGCCGGCTCCTGCAGTGTTCCAGGGTGCCTACCCCCGGGACACTGCTGTTTGCAATGGCAGGACGGGAGCCTCGCGGCTCCCGTCCTGCCATTGCAAACTTGCTTTGCTTCATTGAAGCGAGAGCAGGGAAACCTGCTCTCGCTTCAATGAAGCAAAGCAGATTGCTTTTCCATAAGGGGAGCTGCATGTCAGCAGCTCCCCTTATGGAAAAGCAATGCCGGCTCCCGCAGGACGCGGGGAGCCGGCAGGACCGTGCGGGGATTGGGGACCCCCCCACGGTCCCCAACGTGTGGCCAGGCCCCGGGGGATGGGGTCCCCGGGGCCATTAGTGGCACGGGAGGGGGGCCACGCAGCCCCCTTCCCAAAAAAAGGACTTTTATTAAAAAAAAAAAAAGACGCAAAGGCCGGCCCGGGGGATGGGGTCCCCGGGGCATTTAATGGCCTGAGGAGGGGAGCCACGCAGCCCCCCTCCAAATATATATATTTTTTTTAAAAAGAGGGCATGCCCCGGGGGATGGGGTCCCCGGGGCAAATACAGGCCCAGGGAAGGGGGGCCACGCGGCCCCCTTCCCGTTTTAAAATAAATAAATAAATAAAAGAACAGCCTCAGGCCCCGGGGGATGGGGTCCCCGGGGACAAAAGTGGACGAGGGAAAGGGGGGCACGCAGCCCCCCTCCCATAAAAAAAAAAAAAACGGCATCGTGCCAGAGGCCCCGCCCCCTCCCTGTAGCACTCTGCAAACGCGCCCCCTGGCGCGTTGTAAGAAGGGGAAGTAATTCCCCTTGAATACTGGGGGTTCCTGGGGGCCAACTAGCCCACCAGGAACCTCCAGTATGCGCCAGGGAGCTGCGTTGCAGAGAGGTGTTCAGAAGCCACGCCCCTTTACACCTCTCTGCAACGCAGCTCTGTGGCGCTTTTGGAGGTACATGGTGGGCTAGTTGGTCCCCAGGGACCCTCAGGATTCAAGGGGACTTAATCCCCCAACTTAAAACGCGCCACGGGGCGCGTTTGCACAGTGGTGAAGGGAGGGGGCGGGGCTTCAGGTGACATGTGTGCAAACAGGCCCCGTGGCACGTTTTAAGATGGGGATTTAAATCCCCTTCAATCCTGAGGGTCCCTGGGGGCCAACTAGCCCACCAGGTTTGTCCAGAAAGCGCCACAGAGCTGCGTTGCAGAGAGGTGTAAAAAGGGGCGTGGCCTCTGAACACCTCTCTGCAACGCAGCTCCCTGGCGCATACAGGAGGTACAGGGTGGGCTAGTTGGTCCCCAGGGACCCTCATGATTCAAGGGAACTTAATCCCCCAACTTAAAACGCGCCACGGGGCGCGTTTGCACAGTAGTGAAGGGAGGGGGCGGGCATGTTATTGTTAGAAATTAGCATTTCAAAAACCTTTGAAATTCACTTAAAAGACCATAGGTTTCAGGCACGTTATAGTTAGAAATTAGCATTTAAAAAACCTTTGAAATTCACTGAAAAAACCATAGGTTTCAGACACGTTATAGTTAGAAATTAGCATTTAAAAACCTTTGAAATTCACTTAAAAAACCATAGGTTTTAGGGACAGTTATAGTTAGTTGGACATTTCACTCGTACAAAACCATAGAAATTCCCCCGTTATAGTTAGTTCACGTAACTATAACTCGCGCCCCGCAATGCACTGCTGATGACGTCACATATTACATCACTCATGACATGGTCAGTGACATCACTGATGACATCACTGATGACATCTCAAATGACATCAATGATGACATCACTGATGACATCATCCATGTGATAATTTGATGCATCTTTTCACACCCTAATATAACTTTGGATACACCCACTGTAAATTACAGACTGCCATTGTCAAAACCATAGACACTCCAACACCAATTACTATATACACACTCACTGATTCTTAGGTCTACACACACACATCTACTCACTCACCCGTACAGTCACACATACTTATAGTCACTCAGTACAGGACTATTATATGCACTCATACACCTATATAAACACTCACACACCGCCACTCATCCATAGAGGTACTCGCACACCTAGTCAGTTATGCAAAAAATTAAGAACACACCCATTTACTCACCTATACAGTTATACACACACCAACTCACTTACTCATACAAATACTAGCACATTCTTCAGTGATGTCACTGACCATGTCGTGAGTGATGTAATATGTGACATCATCAGCAGTGCATTGCGGGGGCGCGAGTTATAGTTACGTGAACTAACTATAACGGGGGAATTTCTATGGTTTTGTACGAGTGAAATGTCCAACTAGCTATAACTGTCCCTAAAACTTATGGTTTTTTAAGTGAATATATATATATATATATATATATCTATATATATATTCACTGAAAAAACCATAGGTTTCAGGCACGTTATAGTTAGAAATTAGCATTTAAAAAACCTTAGAAATTCACTGAAAAAACCATAGGTTTCAGGGGCGTTATAGTTAGTTGGACATTTCACTCGTACAAAACCTTAGAAATTCCCCTGTTATAGTTAGTTCAGCTAACTATAACTTGCGCGCCCGCAATGCACTGCTGATGACGTCACATATTACATCACTCATGACATGGTCAGTGACATCACTCATGACATCACTGATGACATCTCAAATGACATCACTGATGACATCACTGATGACATCATCCTTGTGATAGAGTGGCAGACCTCCTCTCACCCTAATATAACCTTTGATACACACACTCAAAAATACAAACTAACATTTTCAAAACAATGGACATACCAATACCAGTTACAACACACCTATTCAGTAATTCCAAGATCTACACACACATCCACTCATTCACCAACAGTCCCTATACAGTCACTCATACATGTACTCACTCATCATATGTACTCATACACCTATACATCCTGTTACACACCACCACTCATCCATAGAGTTACTCACACACATAGTCACACATGCAAACAAAGTATCAAACATCCATTTACTTGCATATACAGTTATACACACACTACCACACTTACTTCTACAGAAACTTACACATACTTACTCTCTTAAACAATCACTTATAGAAACACCTACTTATTTGTACAGGAACTCTTCCAATCTCTCACTCTCACATATACTCACTTATATACACCAATACTCACATATACTAGTTTAAAACATATGTAGTTACTCATAAAGACACTATTGAGACAGTCATTCACTCACTAACACACCCATACACATACTCATCCACCTATACAGTCCTGCACACATGCTGTCTTCAACACATACAAACAGTGAGTCACTCATTCATGCATCTATGCACTAAGTAATACCCCCCACCGAACCATACAGACACTCATACTGATACTCAAAAAACCAACTAATAACCCATATAGACACTCATGTAGCTACTCACCAACCCATGCAGCCACTTATACACAAAGTGAGAGACTGATACAGATATTTTCATATTTAAACATTACTCACTAACCCATGTATTCACTAAGATACACTTAGTCAGTTATACAATCAATTTTACAAAAAAAATCATCCATTTAGACACTTATATACCCATTTATTCTTCCATCGACCTTGAGATATACATATATAAAACATATTTAATTTTCAGAAAAACACACATTCACTGGATGATGTCATCAGTGATGTCATTTGAGATGTCATCAGTGATGTCATGAGTGATTTCACTGACCATGTCATGAGTGATGTAATATGTGACGTCATCAGCAGTGCATTGTGGGCGTGCGAGTTATAGTTAGCTGAACTAACTATAACGGGGGAATTTCTATGGTTTTGTACGAGTGAAATGTCTAACTAACTATAACGCCCCTGAAACCTATGGTTTTTTCAGTGAATTTCTAAGGTTTTTTAAATGCTAATTTCTAACTATAACGTGCCTGAAACATATGGTTTTTTCAGTGAATTTCTAAGGTGTTTTAAATGCTAATTTCTAACTATAACGTGCCTGAAACCTATGGTTTTTTCAGTGAATATATATATATTTATTATACTATGTATACATGTGAAAATGTCTCGGTCCCCTGTTTGCCTCGGTGGCACGGAAAAAATGGGTGGAACTGACGTCAGCACGCCGACGAGGTCCTCTTATGGCTCCGATGACGTCATACGGTGTCGCGAGCGGAGCCGTGCTCGTTGACGTGGGAGAGCTAGGAAAGAATTTCCGTGGAATGCTGGTGCAGGGGATATTCACCTAAGTGTTCAGGCTAGTCCTTTGGGAGCAACTGTTTACGTTGCCACTCCAGAAACCGAAACCAGTGATCCGAGGGCAGAGGCCCTGCAGATGGCACACGAGGTGGGGTGCCCAGTCGTGTGCACCGGCGGGGCAGCGAAGTGACAAGCACCACAACCCACAAAAAAGGTAACAAGGGCACTGAATAACACAGGATCTTCTCTTTGTATCTGGCAGGAACAACGAAGTTAAAATGCCCTAGTACCAAAATGTAGAATTAGTGCTACAACCGTCTTCAAGAGGACCCGTGATGCCGCTTCTGCCTCCCGTACCCTGGAGGCGGCACATGGGTCACGCGGTACGGTCATACTGCGGTGGGACGCACACTCGTTGACCTCTCATGGCACTGCTCCACACTTCAGGGAGGACGCTTTCCATTAGCTATGTTTTCTGATGACATGCCGCGCCGGCCCCGTCCAACAACAGAACTCCTTTAGATCCAAACAGACTCTTCCACTCTCTCACCGGAAGTGAAACCAGGCCACGCGGACACTTTCACAATACAACAGCCGGGAATGCACTTTTCGGTAAAAAAAACACATTCCTTCCTCCTGATTAATCAAATAAACGTCTCACTGAAGAACAGGGGCCAGCTTCGATCGGTAAACAGCCGTTACAACGACTTTTTTACTTTGCGATACCATTACAACGCATGCATTACCACGCATGCGTTGTACATCATGAAGTCATTACTACGCATTTTTTAGAACGCATGGTCATTTACCACGCATGCCTTTACAACGAATTTTGTTGTAAAGGTATGTATGGTAAATGACCATGCGTTCTAAAAAACATGTAGACGATCCATGTCGTTGTAAGGAAACAGAGGCTGTTCCGTTTCCTCACAACGACGTGCACCGCCCCTCAGAGATGACGTGAAGCAGGAACCACGAGGAGAGAGGAACCATGAGGAGTGAGAGGTAAGGGGGATTGGGCATGGGGTGGGGGTTACTTTTCTAGGGTTTAGGGTAGTGCACTGGTGTTTGGGTGGTGTAGGGGGTCGTGCTGGGGGTAGTGTTTTAGGGTTTAGGGTAGTGCAGTGGTGTTTGGGTAGTGTAGGGGGTCGTGCTGGGGGTAGTGTTTTAGGGTTTAGGGTAGTGCAGTAGTGTAGGGGGTCGTGCTGGGGGTAGTGTTTTAGGGTAGTGCAGTGGTGTATGGGTAGTGTAGGGGGTCGTGCTGGGGTAGTGTTTTAGGGTTTAGGGTAGTGCAGTGGTGTTTGAGTAGTGTAGGGAGTCATGCTGGTGGTAGTGTTTTAGGGTTTAGGGTAGTGCAGTGGTGTTTGTGTAGTGTAGGGGGTCATGCTGGGGGTAGTGTTTTATGGTTTAGGGTAGTGCAGTGGTGTTTGGGTAGTGTAGGGGGTCGTGCTGGGGGTAGATTTAGGGTTTAGGGTAGTGCAGTGGTGTTTGGGTAGTGTAGGGAGTCGTGCTGGGGGTAGTGTTTTAGCGTTTAGGGTAGTGCAGTGGTGTTTGTGTAGTGTAGGGGGTTGTGCTGGGGGTAGTGTTTTAGGGTTTATGTTAGTGCAGTGGTGTTTGGGTAGTGTAGGGGGTAGTGCTGTGGGTAGTGTTTTAGGGTTTAGGGCAGTGCAGTGGTGTTTGTGTAGTGAAGGGGGTCATGCTGTGGGTAGTGTTTTAGGGTTTAGGGTAGTGCAGTCGTGTTTGTGTAGTGTAGGGGGTCGTGTTTTAGTGTATAGGGTAGTGCAGTGGTGTTTGGGTAGTGTAGGGGTCATGCTGGGGTTAGTGTTTTAGGGTTTGGGGTAGTGCAGTGGTGTTTGGGTAGTGTAGGGGGTTCGTGCTGGGGGTAGTGTTTTAGGGTTTAGGGTAGTGCAGTGGTGTTTGTGTAGTGTGGGAGGTCATGCTGGGGGTATATTTAGGGTTTAGTGTAGTGCAGTGGTGTTTGGGTAGTGTAGGGAGTCGTGCTGGGGGTAGTGTTTTAGGGTTTAGGGTAGTGCAGTGGTGTTTGGGTAGTGTAGGGAGTCGTGCTGGTGGTAGTGTTTTAGGGTTTAGGGTAGTGCAGTGGTGTTTGGGTAGTGGAGGGGGTAGTGTTTTAGGGTTTAGGGTAGTGCGCCCAATCAGCCACAATATCCGTGGACAAAGGGGATCCTGACTCTTTGGAACGCTCCATCAATTGAATAATTTGGGTCAAGGGCCCTACCACGTCCAAGACCTATCAATTCCTTTCTTGGGATCCCTCATATACTTGGAGAAAAAGGTACATAGTTTCTCATCAATTTCAGGCGTGTGTGCCACCTTCCCCTTCAGTGAGGGCCTGGGGCATTCTCCCCTCATCCTATTCCTGACCTCCCTTTCAAGGGGTTGATGGATTTTCCCTACCACATACTCTGCCACTTTGGCGTCAGGTGTCCACTCTGCCGACCTAGGATGGTAAATTTGGGTAGGCTCGAACATGTCCGAGTGGACCCCGTCCCCAACCGGGGACTGAGAGGAGTGGGACTCTGGGCGCCAGGGACGCCCCTAGTCCTTATCCTCATTGGAGGAGAAATCGTCCTCCGATACACCCTCTCCCTCTAAGGGAAACCCGCCGTCGGGGTCTACAATAGTGGTGACAGTGTCGCAATTTTCTCCGGGCCCCTCCTCCTCCCGGCAGGGTGCATGTTTTAGCGTTCGCGCACTCTTGAGGAAGGTGTCCGTAAGTTTATCAAATCCTTCCAAGTGGCCCGCGTTATGCTTAACGGCCCTTTTATTCCCCATCTGGTAGCTACTTGGACCCGCCACCACCAGATCTGGGTCACTGAACACCCCAGGGATGCTTTTCGCCAGCTTATCAACCTGATCCCTAAGAGGAGCCAGCGCCCTAGAAATAGCCAGAGAGAGGGCTTGGTCCACTGCTGGAGGGAGAAGTTGGGGGGCCATTCCTCCTCCACTTCCTGGTAGGAGGAGTAAAAATGGTCTTCTGGAGAAGACATGATAGCAGAGGGTGTGAGCACAGAACAAATGCCCTTAAAATCCTTAAGACCGCCCCCTCGCCGGTGCTCCAACAGCTGGGCTTTCCCCGAAGCTGTTATAAGAATAGACTAAGGCGCAATACCAATTACCACCACCAGGTGGCGCTGGTCACTAACGTGGCCGTGTGGGAAAATCACCGCGTAGCGGTGTTAAAATTAGGCAAGGGTTAGTCGGGAATCAAGCGGACACTAAAGGAGTGACCGGATTCCCAAACGCGCGTAAAGACCAGCGGGAGCGCTCGATGGAGCTGCCTCGCTCGGACCAGACGCGCCTGACAGGATCTCACCGCGCGCAGAGCACACAGCGGGAGAAACTGCGAGGGGGAGAACGCGCTCGGGCAAGAGCCTGCTGCGCAGGGAATATGAAACAATACCAAGGCAATAATGCTAATAACGTGCACAAGAAACCGCTATACAAACAGCAACAACGTCAGATTAAGCCAAGAATGTAAGGAATGCACTTAACTGACGAGCAGTGAAGAAAGAGGAAGCGGAAGGGACGTCACGATATTATATACGATGGACTGTGATATGATTGGACTATAGTTGCCTTGGAGACTACCCCCTAATGGTTCATGGGTTGTGTAGTCTTTTGTTTAATGATTGTTGTGTTACGTTTTCTTTGAACTGCTATGCAAATAAAGTGAGGAAAGATATGCATAATCCTCGCCTCCGTCCTGCCATAGAATTCATTAAACTTTATTTGATCTGATTTAGAAACATAGATCATAAAAGTGTACATAAAAACAGTAAATCCTCTTTCCTAATACAATACAGTGAGAATTAATTAAAACCAGTAGGTGAAAACGGGTGTTACAAAGCCCGGTTCAGAGCAACTTCAGGTTAACAGAATCGGAAAGTTCAATGTTTTGCAAGATCAATCTCATGTACTTCATGCAAAATACGCAATAAGGGGTCCAAGTAAGATGTAACGCTCCAATACCTGACCAGTTTGCACTATATAAAACTGCAGAAAAACTAAAAATAAAAAGTGTTTTGCACTATTCTGTCATTGGGCTATATGTGGGCTACATCTGGGTGATATTTGTGCTACATTTGTGCTCTTTTTCTCTGGTGGCCATCTTGGGAGACTTATTTGTTATGAAGTTTCCTAATTTCGTCATTTACTGCAGTCTCCTCAGTAGGAAATGCTTTCAGTTTTTTACTTTGATTCCATCAAGAAGGCATTCAGATGTGTCACACATTTGCCATAAATTCAGAATGTTAGCACTCTAGTTGTTCATTAGATCACTGTAGTAAAGCTACTGCTCACCAGGGAGTTAACTGGAAGTCTACTGCTGGTATTAAAAGGGATTGTTTCAGTCTGCATGTCAGAATTTTCTAATTAAATAGAAGAGGATTTGAGATCTCACTTAAAACATGCCCTAAATTTTCTTTCTGCAGCACTAACCATAATTTCTATGGCAAAATGAACCCCCTCATTTTGTTCCTTTTTAAATTAAATGTTTTAAGTGTTACTAGTTTATTCCAATCAAGATGGCTTCAGGTGTGCCATACTTTTGTCATAAGTAAGACTGTTAGCGCTCTAGTTGTTCTTTAGAACACTCTGGGAAGCTGCAGTAGAACACAAAGGCATCAACTGACAGGCTGCTCCTGTTGAAATATAACAGGAAGATATTTGAGATCTCACTTAAAACATGTCCTAATTTTTCTTTCTACAGCACTAACCATAATTTCTATGACAAAATGAACCCCCTCATTTTGTTCCTTTTTAAATTCAATGATTTAAGAGTTACCAGTTTATTCCAATCAAGATGGCTTCAGGTGTGCCATAATTTTGTCATAAGTAAGACTGTTAGCGCTCTAGTTGTTCTTTAGAACACTCTGGGAAGCTGCAGTAGAACACAAAGGCATCAACTGACAGGCTGCTCCTGTTGAAATATAACAGGAAGATATTTGAGATCACACTTGAAACATGTCCTAATTTTTCTTTCTACAGCACTAACCATAATTTCTATGACAAAATGAACCCCATCATTTTGTTCCTTTTTAAATTAAATGTTTTAAGAGTTACCAGTTTATTCTAATCAAGATGGCTTAAGGTGTGCCATACTTTTGTCATAAGTAAGGCTGTTAGCACTCTAGTTGTTCTTTAGAACACTCTGGGAAGCTGCAGTAGAACACAAAGGCATCAACTGACAGGCTGCTCCTGTTGAAATATAACAGGAAGATATTTGAGATCTCACTTAAAACATGTCCTAATTTTTTATTTCTACAGCACTAACCATAATTTCTATGGCAAAATGAACCCCCTCATTTTGTTCCTTTTTAAATTAAATGTTTTAAGTGTCACCAGTTTATTCCAATCAAGATGGCTTCAGGTGTGCCATACTTTTGTCATAAGTAAGACTGTTAGCTCTCTAGTTGTTCTTTAGAACACTCTGGGAAGCTGCAGTAGAACACAAAGGCATCAACTGACAGGCTGCTCCTGTTGAAATATAACAGGAAGATATTTGAGATCTCACTTAAAACATGTCCTAATTTTTCTTTCTACAGCACTAACCATAATTTCTATGACAAAATGAACCCCCTCATTTTGTTCCTTTTTAAATTAAATGTTTTAAGAGTTACCAGTTTATTCCAATCAAGATGGTTTCAGGTGTGCCATAATTTTGTCATAAGTAAGACTGTTAGCGCTCTAGTTGTTCTTTAGAACACTCTGGGAAGCTGCAGTAGAACACAAAGGCATCAACTGACAGGCTGCTCCTGTTGAAATATAACAGGAAGATATTTGAGATCACACTTGAAACATGTCCTAATTTTTCTTTCTACAGCACTAACCATAATTTCTATGACAAAATGAACCCCATCATTTTGTTCCTTTTTAAATTAAATGTTTTAAGTGTTACCAGTTTATTCCAATCAAGATGGCTTCAGGTGTGCCATACTTTTGTCATAAGTAAGGCTGTTAGCACTCTAGTTGTTCTTTAGAACACTCTGGGAAGCTGCAGTAGAACACAAAGGAATCAACTGACAGTCTCTGCCCTTGTTGGATGTACATGTTTTACTGAGAGTGTCAGACTTCATTCTCACATGACTGAGAAAGATAATGTGAATTTACAGAAAATATGCTCTCATTTTAGCTTCTGGAGCACCTTCCAAAACTGTATGGGACAAGCATGTGAAAATAGTTTTCTCTCAAACATGATTCATGATATCCCAGCAGAAGGTTTTTCACAGGGTAAAATCACCTTAGAACACACCACAATTCCTGAAATTAGTATGGTACCATCAACAAATGAATTCTAATGTAACTAAAGTCTGTTATCCCCCTTTATAGTTCTCCTTTTGGTAACCCTCAAAATCTTCGATTCACTACAATGCATTTCAATGGGGTACTATCATTTATATTGGTCCCAAGATGGCTGCCAGCAATTCCAGGATGAAGTGCTGACAGCCAATCAGATCTCACGATGACATGTGTGGTTAGGCTCCGCCCAGATATATATGTGTTTTCTTTTTCAAATTTCTCAGGAACTACTGAACGGATTTACACCATTTAACCAAAAGGCACGACTCTGAACCAAGGGCTACCTTTTTGCCAAATTTGGTGTAATTCCGTTCAGCAGTTCGGGCTGTAGCTGCGATAAAAGGTTCCTATGGAAAATTGCATGGGGCAAACACGTTTTGGGACCCCCCTTTTTTCTCGGCCCCCACTTGACGAATCACCCCGAGACTTTCAGGATAGGAGCGGACCGGAGCGCCCCACGAGTTTGGAAACTTTTGCGAAGATTCGTCAACCGGCGCCAAAGTTATTTCAAATAGAATGTTGCGGATTTCCTATGGAAAATAGGTCCTAACTATAACTATCTACTGGCGACCGCCAGTAGATAATATATATATATATATATATATATACAAGAAAGACGTGACTCAAACAGATAGAACCAAAGAACAAAAATATATTTCCACTACAACGTTTCAGCTTCCGCCTTCCTCAGGTAGTACAAGATGGTTTGCTCAGTGGCTGCACAGATGACACAGCTGAATTTTCAAAAAGCATCATGAGTGAAGATTCCATTTGGAATGTGGAATCAGTGCAGTCCTGAGAGCTCTTGAGATATGCAGTAATCAGGTTGTATTGTCAGTAATGTTAAGTCCATCTGGATGCAGCGATTTTAAACGGTACATCCAGAAGTTTTCTCTGGAGTCCAGTAGTTCTTCCTTTGAGACATGTTCCACAGGGAAAATCTTCAAATCTGATAGTAAATGATCCACAAGGTTAAAATGATTGGCTACAGGCTGGTCAATTTGCTTATTAATTATTGCCGATTTGTGGTTTCTGAATCGTGTACGGAGGTCATTTACTGTTTGGCCTACATAATGTTTTTTACAGCTTTGCCGTTGGCACTGAATCACATAAATAATGCATGTTGAGCGACATGTAAGATGCTGTCTTATTCCGTAGGTCCTTCTTGTAACAGAACTAGTTACTGATGATGTTTGTAAAAGGTATTCACACGTGATGCACCTTTTAGAGTCACAACAATGAACCCCTGCATTTGTTACAACTTGCTTGAGTTCAGCTCTCACAATAAGAGATCGTAAATTTGGAGCTCTGCGGTAAGCAATGACTGGTGGTTTTGGAAAAACCTTTTGCAATTTTTCACAAGTGGACAGTAAGGGA
Source organism: Calotriton arnoldi (assembly GCA_963921515.1). NCBI lineage: Eukaryota > Metazoa > Chordata > Amphibia > Caudata > Salamandridae > Calotriton > Calotriton arnoldi. The sequence goes on along the minus strand of CAWUFW010007678.1, from coordinate 778,387 downwards.
AATGTTTTTTGCATTATATTTCTGTAGTTGGGAGCTGATGGATGATAGTCAACCACAAATGGAGTTCTGTCACTTTTGTTTCTGCCGTTGGTATTCCAAATAAGTGCTTCTCTGGGTAGCTGCAAAGACTTGTCAATTTGTTGCTGTATGATATGCAGAGGATAGCCTCGCCTTTTAAATAATGTAGCAAGCTCCTGTAGATGGTCTTTACAGGTTTCTTCATTGCTGCAGATGCGTCTTATTCTGAGTGCTTGGCTGTAGATGATGCTCAGTTTAGTGTGGTGTGGGTGACATGAAGTCCAGTTTAGATACAAATGAGCATCTGTAGGCTTGTGGTACAGATCAGTTGTAATTTTTTGTTCATGAATGGTGAGTAGCACATCCAGAAAAGGGAGATGATGCTTCTGTTTAGTATTGCTGCTGGTAAATTTGATGGTAGGATGAATATTGTTGATATAAGCTGTAAATTGTTTCAATGTTCTACTTCCTGCATTCCATATTATAAATGTCATCAATGTATCGTAGCCATACCAGTGGTTTGATGCTAGAAGTAGCAAGTATACAGTTCTCTAGTTTGCCCATGAAGATATTTGCAAAGGATGGAGCCATCCGAGTGCCCATGGAAGTCCCTTGAATCTGCAGATAGTGTTTACCATTGAATGTAAAATTGTTGGATTTAAGGATAACTCTTGCAAAGTTAGTAAGCACATTTGTTGATGGCTTTTTCACAGTTCTTTTATTAAGAGCTTCAGATAATGCCATAAGCCCATCCACATGTGGTATATGTGGTAACTTCCATCATTTGTTAAAGATACCAGTCACTTCCTTCAGATTGTTGAAAAATTAAACCAAACCTACACATTTGATGATGATACTCTGCTGGCTAATGTTAATGTTAATGTTAGACAGATTTATAAAGCGCTCTATCACCCCACGGGCATCCTGGCGCTGAAAGTACTAGTTTAACCATGCACAAAGGTTTCAGTAAAAAGCATTTGCTGGCAAAAACGGGCCTATGCAACACCATTAGGAAAGAGCCAGGTCTTTAATTTTTTCCTAAATTGCAAAAGATCTATTTGTTTGACGCTATATGGTAGTGCATTCCACAACTTGGTGGCTGCCACGCTGAAGGCTCTTCCTCCTAGTTTAGTTCTTTTAAACTTGGGTACTTTTATTAGTTTGGCTGAAGATGAGCGCAAACTTCTGGTAGGAATATACCAGCTAAACTTGTGCTGCAATGGTTTAGGCCCCATCCCATAAAGGGCCTTAAAGACTACACACAGTGACTTAAACTAAATCCTCTGTGCCACGGGGAGCCAATGAAGTTCCTTGAGGGCCAGAGAGGCTGATGATCTGCGTGATTTCCTAAGGGCTAACTTGGCCGCCATCGTCTGACTTCTCTGAAGTCTCTCTATTAAGTACTTTGGGGCCTCCAGCAACAAGGCGTTGCAGTATTCCAACCGGCTCAGGACCACGCTTCTGACTATTTGTGCCCTAGTTGCGTCTGGTAGCATTGGGAGGATCTTCCTTAGCACCCTTATTAGGGAGAGACTGGTTCCAGCCGTTTTGTTAACTTGGGATTCTAAACTCAGTCTATCATCAATTACTACTCCCAAATTGCGTACCGCCTTAGTCGGTGTTAGTGGCTTGTCCACTGGCAGCGGCCAAAAATTTGTCGGGAGTGGGCATGAGATTTTCTTGGCTGCACAGCATACAATCTCAGTTTTTTCCCCGTTGAATTGCAGAGAGTTATCTTTAAGCCAGCGTACAGTTTCCTGCATACATGCATGGACATTTTCCAGAGATGTTGATTGGTCTCCCTCCAGCGACAGGATGAGCGGAGTGTCATCCGCGTAATTCACCGGGCTGACATTGTGGGATTTAATAATAGCGATTAGGGGACTCATGTAGATATTAAACAAAATCGGACTGATTGCTGAGTCCTGCGGAACACCATGCTGGATGCTGATGAAATCTGATTGATATGGGGGTAGTGCTACCGCCTGTTGCCTATTCGCCAGGTATGATTGAGACCACTGCAGTGCCGTGCCCTCCACCCCGGCATCATTCAGTCTCATCAGGAGGATTTTATGGTTTACCGTATCGAATGCGGCAGACAGGTCTAATAGGATCAGTATAACTGATTGTCCCTTGTCTGCTCGCATTCGAAGTTCATCCAATACAGTCACCAAGGCAGTCTCAGTTCCATGTCCCGGCCGGAAACCAAATTTTACATCCTCCAGTTTATTGTTACTTTCCAGAAACTGCGAGAGTGTCCTACTAACCAGGCGCTCTGTGATCTTCACAGGGTAGGGTAAGAGTGAGATTGGTCTATATTTATTAAGGCTCAAGGGATCGAGAGTAGCTTTCTTCAAAAGTGGCGTTATGATCGCTACTGATCCGCTACTTAGTGACTGTCCACAGATCTGTCGGAGCAGCGGAAAAAGTTCAGTTTTTAATTCTTTCCAGATTCTATGGGGTAGCGGATCCATTGGGGAGCCTGAGGAAACACTTAAGGCTAACCTGCTGAATTCCTCTTCTGAAGGTATATCAAAGTGATCCAGAGTTGCCGTTCGTTCCCTATCTAACCATACCTCCTTCTGAATCGCTGGTGGTGAGCCCTTATGAATGCTGCTAGTGTCTTCCACTTTATCTATCTCGCATAATATAAGGCCATCAATGATCTTGTTAATTTTCTCCACAAAAAAGATTGCCAGCTTGTCACAGAGATCCTGTGTGGCAATGATCTTATTTTTTGTGCAGTCTGGATTAGAGAGATCTTTCACTATTTTAAAAACACTTTTAGTACTATTTGAGGCCTTCAAGATAATATCTGCATAATATTCCGCTTTAGTCATAGTGATTTCTTTTTTATAGTTACTTCTTACTTTTTTTAGGGCAACTTTGTCCTCCTCTGCATATTCTTTCCTCCACTTCCGTTCTGCCTGCCTGCAGCCCTTTTTTAAAATTTTTAACCTTTCATTCTACCACGCGGCTGACTGCCGACATGGTTTTTTGTCATTTTTCATGGGGGCAACCTAGTCTAACATACTACTTATTTGCTCACAAAACAGCGTGTAATTTTCATCCACCTGTTTGTTTATGTCTAAAGGACCCAGCGCAGGACATATTGGGGATAGTTTTGCTTTTTCCAAAAGTCCCTTCCAGTCCCTTCTTCTACAATTGTGTCCTTTAGTACCAGTAAAGGTATTGCGTCTAGGTATATATACCAGGAACTTTATCAAGTAGTGATCAGACCAGTCTACAGGTATAGTGTCCTCTATTCCTATAACATTTTCCGCGGAAACGATTAAATCCAATACGTGCCCTCCCCTGTGTTTTGGGTCTGTACCCACTGTTGCAGGTTCAGATTCTCACAAGATTGGAGAAGGTTTTTGAAAGCAGTGTCTAAGCTTCCATTGGGCCAAAGATTGAAATCCCCCAGGATTAACATTTGATGTTACATCATTATACACCAATATACCACATGAGGATGGGCTTATGGCATTATCTGAAGCTCTTAATAAACAAACTGTGAAAAAGCCATCAACAAATGTGCTTACCAACTTTGCAAGAGTTATCCTTAAGTCCAACAATTTTACATTCAATGGTAAACACTATCTGCAGATACAAGGGACTTCCATGGGCACTCGGATGGCTCCATCCTATGCAAATATCTTCATGGGCAAACTAGAGAACTGTATACTTGCTACTTCTAGCATCAAACCACTGGTATGGCTACGATACATTGATGACATATTTATAATATGGAATGCAGGAAGTAGAACATTGGAACAATTTACAGCTTATATCAACAATAACCATCCTACCATCAAATTTACCAGCAGCAATACTAAACAGAAGCATCATCTCCCTTTTCTGGATGTGCTACTCACCATTCATGAACAAAAAATTACAACTGAGCTGTACCACAAGCCTACAGATGCTCATTTGTATCTAAACTGGACTTCATGTCACCCACACCACACTAAACTGAGCATCATCTACAGCCAAGCACTCAGAATAAGACGCATCTACAGCAATGAAGAAACCTGTAAAGACCATCTACAGGAGCTTGCTACATTATTTAAAAGGCGAGGCTATCCTCTGCATATCATACAGCAACAAATTGACAAGTCTTTGCAGTTACCCAGAGAAGCACTTATTTGGAATACCAACGGCAGAAACAAAAGTGACAGAACTCCATTTGTGGTTGACTATCATCCATCAGCTCCCAACTACAGAAATATAATGCAAAAAACATTTCCCTTACTGTCCACTTGTGAAAAATTGCAAAAGGTTTTTCCAAAGCCGCCAGTCATTGCTTTCCGCAGAGCTCCAAATTTACGATCTTTTATTGTGAAAGCTGAACTCAAGCAAGTTGTAACAAATGCAGGGGTTCATTGCCGTGACTCTAAAAGGTGCATCACGTGTGAATACCTTTTACAAACATCATCAGTAACTAGTTCTGTTATGAGAAGGACCTATGGAATAAGACAGCATCTTACATGTCGCTCAACATGCATTATTTATGTGATTCAGTGCCAACGGCAAAGCTGTAAAAAACAATATGTAGGCCAAACAGGGAATGAACTCCGTACACGATTCAGGAACCACAAATCGGCAATAATTAATAAGAAAACTGACCAGCTTGTAACTAATCATTTTAACCTTGTGGATCATTTACTATCAGATTTGAAGATTTTCCCCGTGGAACATGTCTCAAAGGAAGAACTATTGGACTCCAGCGAAAACTTCTGGATGTACCGTTTAAAATCACTGCATCCAGATGGACTTAACATTACTGACAATACCACCTGATTACTGCATATCTCAAGAGCTCTCAGGACTGCATTGATTCCACATTCCAAATGGAATCTTCGCTCATGATGCTTTTTGTAAATTCAGCTGTGTCATCTGTGCAGCCACTGAGCAAACCATCTTGTACTACCTGAGGAAGGCGGAAGCTGAAACGTTGTAGTGGAAATATATTTTTGTTCTTTGGTGAATCTATCTGTTTGAGCCACTTCTTTCTTGGATATTTTATTTCTTTGTGACTCATTGTATCCTTTGGGATCCAGATTTTTGCCCTGGCTGGCTGTTGTTTTCTTGTGATCCTTCATCTTCAAGTATATATATATATATATATCAACGCTCCATAATCTGTGCCCAAACTTCCGCACAAATTGATGCACTCACGGGGGGAGTTCCAATAATCCTTTATTGAACTCGGCAGCAAACAGCTGCTGTGTTCAGTAAAGGATTATTGGAACTCCCCCCCCCCCATGAGTGCATCAATTTGTGCGGAAGTTTGGGCTCGGATTATGGAGCGTTGATTTAAGCACGGGCGCACCCCTGTGGCATAGGGGCACCCGCTCGTGAGTGCATGGATAGAAAGGTGCGGAGAGGAGCTTTGAGATATATATATATATATATATATATATATATATATATATATATATATTCAGAGATTATCCAGTGCCAGTCGCCACTGGGTAGTTATAGTTAGGTCTGCTCTTCCATATACAGAGAGCTTTTTGGTTTGCTAATAACTTTGGCGTGGTTTGACGAATTTTCACAAAACTTTACAAAAAAGTTCACCCACCTCAGCCCTGCCTGGAGTTTTGGGGTGATCCGTCGAGCGGGTGCCAAGAAAAAAGGGTGATCCCAAAACAAAAATCCCCTTGCATTTTCCATAGACTTTTTTGGAAAACGATATCACAAAAACTAGTGAAGAGAATTTCACCAAATTAGGCAGGAAGCTAGATCTCGGTCCGTAAAGTGTGCTTTTTGTGATTTGGTGTGAATCCGTTCAGTAGTTTTGGAGACATAAAGCTAAAAACTATTTGCATATCTGGACGGGTGGGTTTGAGGGACTTGCGAGATTCCCACGGGATCCCAACTTTAAAAAAAATAATAATGTAACAGTCGGAGTTTTTATTTATATATTATTTTGCCACCTCCCCTAAAATATATGTTTTAGCCCCAGGGGATGGGGTCCGGGCATTTTAAGGCTCGGGGAAGAAGGCTATGCGCTTTTCCCTACAATTACTTTATAACCTGGGGGATGGGTCCCCGGAGACCATTTGAGCTTGGGGAGGGTGCCCATATGTCCCCTCCCCTAATATAAATGGTTTTGGACAGGAGGATGGGGTTGATGGTCAGCTACAGGCTCGGCAGGGTGCTGTGTGCACCCCCAATAATATATTTTTTGGCCCCTAGGGATGGGGTCCGCAGGCCTAATAGTGGCTTGGGGAAAAGGGCTGCGCCTTCCCCTCCCCTTTTTAAAAACATAAGGCTCAGAGGGATGGAGTCTCCGGGGCCAATAGTGGTGTGGGGAGTGGGACGGTGTACCCTCCTCCCATAGGAGGGACCACTCTGCAGACGTGCCTCCTGGCACACTACTGGTTGGGGGAAGGATTCCACTTTAGTCCTGAGACCCTTAGGAGGCAAGGGGACTTCATCCCCCAACCATCAGTGCTCCAGGAGACGTGTTTGCAGAGTGGTGGAGAAAGTGAGCGTGGCCTCCGAAGACCTCTCAGCAATCCCGCTGTGTGGGCCTTACTAGAGGTAACAGGATGGCTTGTTGGCCCCCCAGGACCCTGTGGAGCCGAGGGGACTTCATCCCCAACCATCAGTGTGAGGAATGAAGTCCCCTTGGATGTTGAGGGACCTCGGTGGCCAAGAAACCCACCTGATACTTTCTGTGGGTCCTACACAGCGGGATTCCTGAGAGCTGGTCAGAGACCCCGCTCCCTTTCTCCACCACTCTGTAAACGCCATTACTACTTTAAAAACTTTAGAAATTTAAAACCAAAGGTTACAGGGACGTTATAGTTAGGAATTGGCATTTATAAAACCTTAGAAATACACTGAAAAAGCCAAAGGTTACAGGGACGTTATAGTTAGGAAATGGAATAAAAAAATCTTAGAAATTCACTGAAAAAACCAAAGGTTACAGCGATGTTATAGTTAGGCTCAGGTTTCACTCGTATAAAACCAGTGAAATTCAGCAGTTATAGTTAGCTGAGCTAACTATAACTCGCGTCCACGAAATTCACTGCTTATGACCTCACATATTACATCACTCATGACATGGTCAGTGACATCACTGATGACATTCCATATGACATCACTGATGACATTATCCAGTGACTGTGAGTGTTTGGATTGTGATTTAAGATTAGATCCGGAAATGGTGTTGGAACAGTAGGTGCTTCACATCTTTATTTTTTTAACAGTCCGTGAGAACGAGTAGTTCAGATCTGGGAGGCATTTCCTGTGAGGACTGTGGCAGCATTCTTTGATTCTTGTAGGCATTCCCTGTGAAGGACTGTGGCAGCATTCTTTGATTCTTGTAGATTGACCTTTCTAAAAGAGCAGACTTGGATCTCCTTAGGAGTTAAAGCCTCCATAGATCGTCAATTTTTATACTAGGTAATTTGCGGTCCTTGAGCGGAGGGCTTATCCACTAGCCAGTTTGAAAAATCTTCCGACTTCACTGGACAGCCAGCAGAGATTTATGAGCACAGGGGTTAAGTGATCATAATGTTTTGTTCCTGGCATTAGTCTTTCAGAAGCACGGAGAACCACCTTTAGAAGCAAAATGTGTATTTTAAGATCCCCTTCCAAATGAAGGCTATCATAGTCCATCCAAAGTAAGGCTAAGAAATTAAACTAGAATTCATTCTGAATTCTGATCCTAGCATGAAGGATTTGATACCTCAGAAGATTCTGAGCTGATATTGGGCGATATTAACCTGGACATTGATGTGTGCCTTTACATAGTAAATCAGAATGCATGTGTGCTTGATATGTGATTCAGCAGATTTAACCAGATCGCAGTTGAGATGGCCATCTAAGCCTTGATGTACTCCAGAATTTTAGAGAGGGGAATCTTTTCAAGTATAGCTGAGTATTAGCAACATACAGGTGGTATGAAATGTTGAGAGTGTTTTTGTGGATAGCCAAATCAATGTAAAGATTGAAGAGAGTAGGAGAGAGAATGGAGCCTTGAGTCACTACTTGCTGAAGAGCTTTAAGCGCAGAGTATAGCAAGAAATTATGTACTGTTGCTGATTTTTGAGGTGATAAATCCATTTCAAGACCAGAGTTATTGTCCATATCAAAATTAGCTGATAGGTTTAGGAGGATAAGTAATCAGCATTCACCTTTAGCAAGGTTGTGAGGAGCATCATTAAGTAATCTAGTCCCAGTTATACATCTAGTACAGAAGTTTGGTTGAAGGATGTGCAATAGATTGCTGTCTGAAAATACTTCTTTCAAACTGAGCCACCACACAGATTTGAAGGGATGCGAAGTTCATCACAGGTCAGAAGTTGTAAATGCTTACCGCGGCTGCTCCTGCTTTTTAGTAGAAGGGGTTTGAAATACAGTGTTAACACACTCCGGGACCCATACCTTTCTCAGGGAGGAGTTGACCAGGTGCATTGACTAAGGGGTCATCGAGGACACTATTTCTTTAAATAAAGAGGAAGATACTGGGTCAGAGAAATTGGATGATAGTTTGAGATGAGCTGTAGTTTTTTATGGCTTTGAAAAAGTGATATACACACTGAAAGGAGGAATGGTCCTGTCACAGAACCGTTTGCAGGATTAATAATAGAAGTCACAGGAAACTGTGACACAGTCTAGGTGGCATTGCACATAGGTGCTTAAAGCCCTCACCCACATAGTGTGGCATGCTTCGTCACAGGGCTGTCCATCTAGCAATGTGAACAAGCATTTGCAATGCAATAGGTCTCGCATTTATGAGAGTTTGAGCTATTTGCATTGTAAATGACAATGCCTTTTATTTATGTTTGTTTTTAAAACCGATAAATTAAAGCCATTGTTATTTACAATGCCAATAGCTTAAACTCTCGCAAATGCAAGACCTATTGCATTGCAAATGCATTCGGTGCCCGTGCTATGAAAATTAAAAAAGTGTTAGGAGAGAGTGTGTCCTGCCTGCAACGGCAGGCAGGACGAAGCTATTTGAGAAAATAGTGCTCGGAGTGCTGTAATTAAACACATTTAACAGGGGGTGTCGCCTTGGGAGGTTACAAAATGAGACAAGGCGGTACTAAGGAGGGACTGCTAAGCCTTTTGACCAATGAACAGCCACAGTTTACAGTGGACAATGACACAAGCCAATGGAAAATGTGGGTGGAAAGTGGGCGGAGCTTCAAGTCCCTACCTCAATACAGCATGCCTCGCCGAGCAGCGCATGCGCTGCCCAGGCTCGACAAAAAAAGCACTCGTATTTATGACATCAGTGGTGCCTACTTTGTCTAGGTTTCTCCACTGGTGTAAAACTAAAAATGCATGGGGTTTGGCGAAATACATTTTATCACTGCCCGCCTTCGCCATGGTTAAAGTAGATAGATATTGATTTACACTCTTCATGTTCTTGACATCGGTCAACATGTTTTCAGCGCTCTTGGAAATGCTAGCGCTTTCGTCCGGATATAAACGATTTATTCAGATAACAGAGAATACACCAGTTAGCTCAGTTCTCTCCACTTAAAATATTAATCTGCGCCTCACCTGCTAGGTTGCTGGATAAATCTCACTCCAGTAATCTCTGATGCAGATTGATATACTTTTCATCATCATCAGTGAGTTTTCTGTAGAAGAAAGTCTCCTTTCTTGTAGGCCACTCACTGCCAAACATTTGCATCCCAGGAGAAAAGAGGCCTCCTTCTATACATAATGGAAAAGTAACTCCAGTTTTATCCCAGACACAAGTACATAGACTGGCCTTTACCTTGTATATTAGGACTAATCTATACTTTGGAATGACCCTTACATAATAATTGGCTTGGCTGTTATGAACTAAAGGTTGGTCGAAGTAAGTTTTAGTTTTTTAAAGATGTATGGTCCTCCCACTCCATGACATTTGTGTTTTCCCCGATCTATTCAGAAGTTGGGGAACCTCTAGGTTACCGGGAGTGGAAACTTCCTAATCCAGCAGTACATCCACAAAATGGCTGCTAGATCACTGAGGACGTGATGACCATCATTCATATTCCATGCCCGTTTCTGCCAGTCCATGCATGATTTGCTTGGCAGAAATGGGCATGGAAAATGTTAATGGCCACTGTGCTCAGAGAAAAAGCTTGGGGCGTGTTGGGGTGATTTACTTTTTGTTCAGAAAAAAACAAATTCCTGCATTGAGAGTTTGTTTTCTCTTATAAAAAGAGTTTGCCAAGCGGGCTCTATAAACATGTTATACGAAAGAATAACTTGTGAAGTGAGCTGAAGTGGTTCTTTTCACAGCATAGAAACCCTCACCAGGAAGGCGGAGATCTCTAAACACGGCAGATGATCCTCTGCCAGAGTGGGAAAGGTCATTGTTAGACCTGGCATCATTGGCGCGGGTCTCCCTTCCTCTTTTCGCTTCTAACCTTTTATGTTGGCTGGATTTAGATGCTCTGGGCGCTGTGCCACTGCCAATCAGTGACACAGCGCGAATGCTCCCTGTGTAAAGATATCTGTATGAATTGGGATAATCATAATTGGCTTGTTTGGTTTACCTGTCAGTCCCTAGTATCAGTGCACTGTGTGTGCCCAGGGCTGGTAGACCAAATACTGCTGGTGGGCCGGCAGCGCTGATTTGCGCTACCCACCGAAGCAGCTTTTAAAGTATGTCTGTGTAGCATGTTCTAATAGCGAGTTCACCTCCATTTCACTGTTTACTATTGCGAGGCCTCCCGTTCTCATAGGCCAGAATGTGCAGGCTGAGTATTACATGCCTTAATCCTACCTGCCCCCAGGAACCTGATAGGAACGTCGACTTTGATATGTTTAAACTCAGAACATTGAGATGCATCTTTTAGTAAGGATTATTAGCGTAGCCCGTGTTCGAAAATGCCTCTACTAGAAACGAGGTATTTTCTGGCCTGAAGCTTTCCTGTAGGCTTTTGCAGCGGCAGGGCCAGCTGGGTCAGACCTGGCTGGAGAGAGAGATCGGCATTTAGAGTATGGGGAGGGGTGACTCTTTGATCCGAGCAGGGCCGTGCCTGGCAAGGTGAATGATGGCTCCATCTCCCACTGCGCGTCTGATAGCAGACCCCCGAATTCTTAAAGGGCAGGATGTCGCCTCGTAAACCAAGTGCTCCCCGACCCCACCGAACTGGTTCTGGCTGGATGCAGTGATTTGTGACTGCAGAGAACAAAGACTTTTTAGGTATAAAACGCTGCGCTGAAACCTGTTTTAAGTGTGTTCCTTCTGGATGTCAAGACGAAACTCTGTCCGAGCGGACAGAGGAAAGGACTTTGAAACTTTCACCAAGCTTGCTGAAGAAACTACCCAAGGGCCTGAATTGAGAGCGCCTCCTGCTGAAGTCTCAGGGACATTAGACTTCACCCCGTCAGCCACCCGAATTCCCTTGCTAGGAATTCTACTTGCAGGTGAGGCCTCCGTCGAGTAATCCGGAACCTCTAGTCCTACTGTGAAGAACGCGGACTGGTAACCCTTGTGAACTCTGTGTGTGGGCCGCTGCAGCTAAGAGAGAGCTGCCGCCGCTGAGTGCCCGCCTTAATTGGAATCTTCAGAACCTTCGCTGAAACTGTGTGGGCCGCCGCAGCGAAGAGAGAGCTGCCGCCGCTGAGTGCCCGCCTTATTTTGAATCCTCAGAACCTTCGCTGAAACTGTGTGGGCCGCCGCAGCTAAGAGAGAGCTGCCGCCGCTGAGGGCCCGCCTTAATTGGAATCTTCAGAACCTTCGCTGAAACTGTGTGGGCCGCCGCAGCTAAGAGAGAGCTGCCGCCGCTGATTGCCCGCCTTATTTTGAATCCTCAGAACCTTCGCTGAACCTGTGTGGGCCGCCACAGCTAAGAGAGAGCTGCCGCCGCTGAGTGCCCGCCTTATTTTGAATCCTCAGAACCTTCGCTGAAACCCTGTGGGCCGCCGCAGCTAAGAGAGAGCTGCCGCCGCTGGATGCCCGCACTTGTGTTAATTGTGCAACATCGTGAATTGTCCTGTGAGCCGCCGCAGCTAAGGGAGAGCTGCCGCTGCTGAGTGCTCGCACCCTTGCTAACTTTGCATCACCGAGGATTGTCCTTTGAGCCGCCGCAGCTAAGGGAGAGCTGCCGCCGCTGAGTGCTCGCACCCTTGCTAACTTTGCATCACCGAGATTTGTCCTGTGAGCCGCCGCAGCCGAGAGAGAGCTGCCGCCGCTGAGTGCTCGCACCCTTGCTAACTTTGCATCACCCAGATTTGTCCTGTGAGCCGCCGCAGCCAAGAGAGGGCTGCCGCCGCTGAGTGCTCGCACCGTTGCTAACTTTGCATCACCGTGATTTGTCCTGTGAGCCGCCGCAGCTAAGAGAGAGCTGCCGCCGCTGAGTGCTCGCACCCCTGCTAACTTTGCATCATCGTGATTTGTCCTGTGAGCCGCCGCAGCTAAGAGAGAGCTGCTGCCGCGGAGGGCTCGCACCTTTGCTATCTTTGCATCATTGGGGATTTGTCCTGTGGGCCGCCGCAGCTAAGAGAGAGCTGCTGCCGCTGAGGGCTCGCACCTTTGCTATCTTTGCATCATTGGGGATTTGTCCTGTGGGCCGCCGCAGCTAAGAGAGAGCTGCTGCCGCTGAGTGCCCACGTCTTTGTCAACCTTGCACCATCGTGAATCGTCCCGTGGGCCGCCGCAGCTAGGAGAGCGCTGCTGCCGCCGCGAGCCCAACACGGAGCTGCACGACGAGAGTCATCGCCACCACCAGCCCGGGCAGCCGCGTGCTGCTGCCGCTGAGGGCCCGACTGTCCCGGAGTGCCCGAATCATTGCGAGTGCACTTTGCGGACCACTGCCATCGAGAACTGTGGTCGCTGGGAGTCCGCCTGTCACCGTCTCCGCTTCTTCGAGAAGCTATGTACTGTGTCCCCGTTCAACGGCAGGTATCTGGTGCGCAACGGGTCGCGTAGACCCAGGCCTTGAAATCAGTCAGTGCCACGTTCTGGTGAATACGTATTGCCCCTTTTTAAGTCTCTACTGATTTACATGCATGGTAATTGGTTAAAACGCTTTTTGAGAGTCTCGTACTAAACCTTAGATAAAGATACTATTTTTTCTATACCTACTTGAGTTGTGTCCTTTTGTGGTGTCGTTACTGCCTTATTGTACATGGTCATAAATGCTTCACACACTGCCTCTGAGATAGGCCTAACTGCTCGTGCTACGTTACCACAGGGTTGAGCAGGGGTTATCAAAGAGGGTAGCACACTTGCCCTGACTTAGGAAGAAGGGTCCCTATTTGGACAGTGGCGCCAGCCATTGCCAACTAGAGACCCCCATTTCTAACATTGGCGGTCAGCGGTGAGGATCAGGACTTGCATTTATGATCCACGTACAATAACTGGTAGACACCACTAGTGAGTACAGACCAAAGCGCAGAAATGCGCGGATTTTTTTTTTTCTCTCTCCGAATTTGTTTTTAGTTGGTTGTTTTAGTATTGAATTGTTGATCGCAGCCATGAGTACTGCTAACATGGGAAGGCCAACCTCCAATGCTTCGGAGGATCTCGCCTTTGAGGAGGAAAGATTAGATACCTATACTGCCAAATAGCTGAAGTCATTTTGTAGGCAATTCGCAGTCCCCGTGATAGGTCTCTCTAGGAAGGAGGAGTACCACAAGGCGCTGAAGGCCTGGTGGGAAGCGAGAGAGTCCGCTGGGGATGAGGAAGAGAATGCTGGAGGGCAGCAGGATGATGCAGTAGAGGGGGGGGAAGATAGAACACCCTCCAATCCAGGTACTAGTGTATCTCAAAGGAGCCTGACCCCAGAAGAGCTGGAGGACAGGGAGAGAGATAGGAGGCATAGTTTGGAGATGGCTAAATTGGAAGGTCAGAAGGACCTTGAGAGTAAGAAGTTAGACATTGAGAAGAATCGATTGTCATTTGAACTTGAGAAAATGAGAATGGAACATGAGAGAATGTTGAGGGAGATAGAGATCAGGGCGAGGAGTGTCCCGGTCTCCCCCTCTGGTGGCAGCATACCTTTAGTAACTCCTGAGAGTAGAGTTTATATTCCTAAGGATGTCATTAAGGATTTTCACAAGAGTTAGGATATTGGGCAATGGTTTGCCGCATATGAGATAGCAATGGTGTCCCACCGGGTCCCTGAGCAGGATTGGGGAGCGGGATTGTGGGGGCGCTTTGTGAGTGATGGTAGGGATACCCTGTTGGACCTGCCTGAGGAGAGCAGGATGGTGTATGCCCATATGAAAGAAGCTTTGATGACCCGTTATGGTTTGACCCCAGAAATGTACAGGCAGGGGTTTAGAACCTGTAAGAAGTTGGAGGGTACCACGTGGGTTGAATATGTGTCTTTTTTCTGCAGAGCAATGGATCGCTGGGTAAAAGGTAGCAAAGTGGAAACTTTCGAGCAATTATATGATTTGTTTGCGTGGGAGCATTTGTCCAGTAACTGTTTTCCAGAGCTACGCCAGCACCTGATTGATAGCAAGCTGACTAACCCTAGGAAGCTTGTTGAGGAGGCGGACCGCTGGGTGAGCACCCGGGTCCGCAAAGGTTTTGTGGGAGACTTCGCCAGAGGTGGGCAGGGTCCCCAGCAGAAAAGTGGGGGGACAAGGGTAAACAGAGGGAGTTCCAGAGGGGGCCCCAAAGTAATTCCCAAGAGAACCAAGCCGTGGTGTCCCAGCCTCCCCCTGAGAAGAAGCCAGTGTCCCGACAGGTAGGCCTGTTCATAGGGGGCCCCTTACTTGTTTCAAATGTGGTCAAGTGGGCCACCGGTATTATGATCCCCAGTGTCCCCAGAGGGACCCCAATGCATCCCCTCATGCACCACCCCGTGCACCAGCCCGCCAGATTGCCAGTGTAGCCCTGGGGGGGGGGGGGGAAATGGAGGTCCAAGGTGGGTGGGATCCCGTAGAGTTAACCCTTGTCTCGCTAGGGGACTTCGAGAAGGTCCCTAACCCCACACTGCCGACCAACACTCAGAAGTACCGGCAGTGGGTGACCATCAATGGCCATAGGGTGGAGGCTCTCAGGGACACCGGAGCTAGTGTGACTGCTGTCAGCTCCCGGTTGGTGTCCAAAGAGCAAGTTGTCCCCCATGCATTCTGCCCCGTAGTGTCAGCAGACAACTCAGAGAGCCAGTGTGAAGTGGCTTAGGTTCCCTTCGAGTGGGGGGGGGTCACAGGAACTCTTCAAGTGGCTGTGAGGGCCACCATGCCTGTAGACTGTCTTACGATCTGGAGAACTCCCCAGGGGCTACGGTGGAGAGAAAGTCTCATTTGGAAATGTTGGGTTTGCCTGAGTGGGCATGTGTGACCACTCGGTCCATGGCAGCTCAGAAGGATGTTCAAGAGGGTCTGGAGCCTGAAAGTATGGCCCAGGCCCCTGCCTCAAAGAGAAGGAGTAGGGGGCGCGGGAAACCGGCCCCCGCGGTTCCCACGGTCCCGGAGGGAGCAGACCTTGAGGGGGATGCCCTGGAACCTACAGGGGAACAAGTGGCTGAACTGGGGGACCTACCGGGGCTGACCCATTGGCAGCAGGAAGGGGGCCCTCCAGGGAGGAATTTTGCGAGCAGCAGAGAACCTGCCCTTCTCTTGAGGGGTGCGGCGACAGGCCGCCGCCCAAGCAGCAGGTGACCAGACAGGGTCACATTGGATCTATTGGGAGAACGACCTCCTTTACAGCGAGCCTAAGGTTGCTGAGCCTGGGTCAGCCCGTGTGCTGGTGGTACCCCAGCGCTCAGGACCTTCCTACTGGGGTTGGCTCATGATGTGCCACTGGCCGGACATCTGGGGCAGACCAAGACCTTTGAGAGGCTGGTCACCCACTTCTATTGGCCCCAGATGCGCAGGAGCTCCGATGCTCACTGCAGGATGTGTGAGACTTGCCAGGCAAGTGGGAAGAGTGGGGGGAAGATTAAGGCCCCACTACAGCCCTTTCCTGTGGTGAGCACCCCATTCGAAAGAGTGGGCATTGATATTGTGGGGCCTCTGGATCCCAAGACAGCCATGGGCAACAGGTTCATCCTGGTCTTGGTGGACCATGCCACCCGGTACCCTGAGGCCATCCCGCTCAGGACAGTGACGGCCCCCGTGGTGGGACGGGCACTGATGGGGATTTTCTCCCGTGTGGGATTCCCCAGAGAGGTGGTGTCCGATAGGGGAACTAACTTCATCTCCAAGTACATGAAGTCTCTGTGGGAGGAGTTTGGGGTAACGTATAAGTTCACCACTCCTTACCACCCCCAGGGTAATGGGCTGGTTGAGAGATTCAACCGGACCCTTAAGGGCATGATTATGGGCCTAGGCGAGCCCATGAGGCGTAAGTGGGATGTCCTCTTGCCATGCCTGTTGTTTGCTTAGCGTGAGGTGCCACAGAAGTCCTTGGGGTTCAGTCCCTTTGAGCTGCTCTATGGTCACCCGGTAAGAGGGCCTCTGAGTCTGGTCAAGGAAGGCTGGGAGCAATCTCCCAGGAAACCTCCCCAGGATGTGTTTAGTTACATGCTGGCCTTCAGGAACCAGACTCGGCGTTTCAGGAAATTTGCTGAGGCAAACCTGGAAACCAGCCAGGAAGAGATGAATTGCTGGCACGATCAGAATGCCACTCTGATCGAGTTTCAGCCTGGGCAGAAGGTTTGGGTCATGGCCCCGGTGGAGCCCTGTGCGCTCCAGGATAGGTGGACCGGCCCCTTTGAGGTGGTGGAGCGCAAGAGTCCTGTTACCTACGTGGTGGACTTGCAGTCTCCCAGGAACCCCTTGCGGGTCCTGCATGTTAACCGCCTGAAGCCCCACTTTGAGAGGTCTGAAGTGGGCATGCTTCTGGCCACAGATGCTGGGATGGAGGAGGAGAGCGAACCCCTTCCTGACCTCCTGTGTGCAGGGGAGCGAGATGGGTCAGTGGAGGGTGTGATCCTCTCCACCACACTGACCCCTGAGCAGCAGGGTGATTGTCGCCAACTGTTGTGGCAATTCAGTGATCTGTTCTCCCTGATACCTAGTGTCACTGATTGGTGTGTCCATGACGTGGACACCGGGGACAGTCCTCCCATTAAGCACAAGGCTTACCGAGTGATTGACCGGGTAAGGGCCTACATTAAGGATGAGGTTACCAAAATGTTTGCCCTTGGGGTGATTGAGTCCTCTAGCAGCCCTTGGTCCAGCCCAGTGGTCCTGGTACCAAAAGCTGCAGCGCCTGGTACCACCCCAGAACTTCGGTTCTGCATGGACTATCGGGGCCTCAATTCAGTCACGAAGACTGACGCGCACCCCATCCCCAGAGCTGATGAGCTCATAGATCGGTTAGGGGCTGCCAAATACCTCAGCACATTTGATTTGACGTCTGGGTATTGGCAGATCGCCTTGACCGAGTGAGCAAAGGAGAGGTCAGCCTTCTCCACACCTGATGGGCACTACCAGTTCCGGGTGATGCCCTTTGGAATGAAGAATGCCCCTGCCACCTTTCAGAGGCTGGTCAACAGGGTGTTGGTTGGGCTGGAAGACTTCAGTGCCGCCTACCTGGATGACATTGCGGTGTTTAGCTCCTCTTGGGAGGACCACCTGCGCCACCTCTGGGAGGTATTGATGGCACTGCGGAAGGCAGGCCTCACAATCAAAGCCAGTAAGTGCCAGATTGGGCAGGGTTCTGTAGTGTATTTGGGGCACCAGGTGGGGAGCGGCCAGGTGGCGCCCCTTCAGCCCAAAATTGAAACTATCCTGGCGTGGGAACCCCCAAGACTCAGACGCAGGTGAGAGCCTTCTTAGGACTCACGGGGTACTACAGGAGGTTTGTCAAAGGATATGGTAACATTGTTGCACCCTTGACTGAGCTGACTTCTAAGAAGCAGCCAAAGAAGGTAAACTGGACTGACACCTGTCAGAACGCTTTTGACGCCCTGAAGACTGCAATGTGCACTGCACCCGTGCTTCAGGCGCCCGACTTTTCAAAGGAATTCGTTGTCTAGACAGACGCCTCAGAGCATGGTATAGGGGCTGTTCTGTCACAGATCAATGAGGAGGGACTAGACCAACCAGTAGCCTTCCTAAGCAGGAGGTTACTTCCCCGGGAACAGAGGTGGAGTGCAATTGAGCGTGAGGCATTTGCTGTGGTGTGGGCGCTGAAGAAGCTGAGGCCATATTTGTTTGGGACTCGCTTCCGGGTTCAGACAGACCACAGGCCCCTTAGATGGTTGATGCATATGAGGGGTGAGAATCCCAAGTTGTTGAGGTGGTCCATTTCCCTACAGGGTATGGATTTCACGGTGGAACACCGCCCTGGTACAGAGCACGCCAATGCTGACGGTCTGTCCAGGTTTTTCCGCCTTAGTGATGAGAACTCCCAAGCGAATGGTTAGTTCTCCCCACATTTCAGCTGGAGGGTACGTGTGTTAGACCTGGCATCATTGGCACGGGTCTCTCTTCCTCTTTTCGCTTCTAACCTTTTATGTTGGCTGGATTTAGATGCTCTGGGCGCTGTGCCACTGCCAATCAGTGACACAGCGCGAATGCTCCCTGTGTAAAGATACCTGTATGAATTGGGATAATCATAATTGGCTTGTTTGGTTTACCTGTCAGTCCCTAGTATCAGTGCACTGTGTGTGCCCAGGGCTGGTAGACCAAATACTGCTGGTGGGCCGGCAGCGCTGATTTGCGCTACCCACCGAAGCAGCTTTTAAAGTATGTCTGTGTAGCATGTTCTAATAGCGAGTTCACCTCCATTTCACTGTTTACTATTGCGAGGCCTCCCGTTCTCATAGGCCAGAATGTGCAGGCTGAGTATTACATGCCTTAATCCTACCTGCCCCCAGGAACCTGATAGGAACGTCGACTTTGATATGTTTAAACTCAGAACATTGAGATGCATCTTTTAGTAAGGATTATTAGCGTAGCCCGTGTTCGAAAATGCCTCTACTAGAAACGAGGTATTTTCTGGCCTGAAGCTTTCCTGTAGGCTTTTTGCTAGTGTGTGTATTGGCCGTCTGGTTTTGGAGCGGCAGGGCCAGCTGGGTCAGACCTGGCTGGAGAGAGAGATCGGCATTTAGAGTATGGGGAGGGGTGACTCTTTGATCCGAGCAGGGCCGTGCCTAGCAAGGTGAATGATGGCTCCATCTCCCACTGGGCGTCTGATAGCAGACCCCCGAATTCTTAAAGGGCAGGACGTCGCCTCGTAAACCAAGTGCTCCCCGACCCCACCGAACTGGTTCTGGCTGGATGCAGTGATTTGTGACTGCAGCGAACAAAGACTTTTTAGGTATAAAATGCTGCGCTGAAACCTGTTTCAAGTGTGTTCCTTCTGGAAGTCAAGACGAAACTCTGTCCGAGCGGACAGAGGAAAGGACTTTGAAACTTTCACCAAGCTTGCTGAAGAAACTACCCAAGGGCCTGAATTGAGAGCGCCTCCTGCTGAAGTCTCAGGGACATTAGACTTCACCCCGTCAGCCGCCCGAATTCCTTTGCTAGGAATTCTACTTGCAGGTGAGGCCTCCGTCGAGTAATCCGGAACCTCTAGTCCTACTGTGAGGAACGCGGACTGGTAACCCTTGTGAACTCTGTGTGTGGGCCGCCGCAGCTAAGAGAGAGCTGCCGCCGTTGAGTGCCCGCCTTAATTGGAATCTTCAGAACCTTCGCTGAAACTGTGTGGGCCGCCGCAGCTAAGAGAGAGCTGCCGCCGCTGAGTGCCCGCCTTATTTTGAATCCTCAGAACCTTCGCTGAAACTGTGTGGGCCGCCGCAGCTAAGAGAGAGCTGCCGCCGCTGAGGGCCCGCCTTAATTGGAATCTTCAGAACCTTCGCTGAAACTGTGTGGGCCGCCGCAGCTAAGAGAGAGCTGCCACCGCTGAGTGCCCGCCTTATTTTGAATCCTCAGAATCTTCGCTGAACCTGTGTGGGCCGCCGCAGCTAAGAGAGAGCTGCCGCCGCTGAGTGCCCGCCTTATTTTGAATCCTCAGAACCTTCGCTGAAACCCTGTGGGCCGCCGCAGCTAAGAGAGAGCTGCCGCCGCTGGATGCCCGCACTTGTGTTAATTGTGCAACATTGTGGATTGTCCTGTGAGCCGCCGCAGCTAAGAGAGAGCTGCCACTGCTGAGTGCTCGCACCCTTGCTAACTTTGCATCACCGAGGATTGTCCTTTGAGCCGCCGCAGCTAAGAGAGACCTGCCGCCGCTGAGTGCTCGCACCCTTGCTAACTTTGCATCACCGAGATTTGTCCTGTGAGCCGCCGCAGCCGAGAGAGAGCTGCCGCCGCTGAGTGCTCGCACCCTTGCTAACTTTGCATCACCGAGATTTGTCCTGTGAGCCGCCGCAGCCAAGAGAGGGCTGCCGCCGCTGAGTGCTCGCACCGTTGCTAACTTTGCATCACCGTGATTTGTCCTGTGAGCCGCCGCAGCTAAGAGAGAGCTGCCGCCGCTGAGTGCTTGCACCCCTGATAACTTTGCATCATCGTGATTTGTCCTGTGAGCCGCCGCAGCTAAGAGAGAGGTGCTGCCGCGGAGGGCTCGCACCTTTGCTAACTTTGCATCATTGGGGATTTGTCCTGTGGGCCGCCGCAGCTAAGAGAGAGCTGCTGCCGCTGAGTGCCCACGTCTTTGTCAACCTTGCACCATCGTGAATCGTCCCGTGGGCCGCCAGAGCTAGGAGAGCGCTGCTGCCGCCGCGAGCCCACCACGGAGCTGCACGACGAGAGTCATTGCCACCACCAGCCCGGGCCACCGCGTGCTGCTGCCGCTGAGGGCCCGACTGTCCCGGAGTGCCCGAATCATTGCGAGTGCACTTTGCGGACCACTGCCATCGAGAACTGTGGTCGCTGGGAGTCCGCCTGTTACCGTCTCCGCTTCTTCGAGAAGCTACGTACTGTGTCTCCGTCCAACGGCAGGTATCTGGTGCGCAACGGGTCGCGTAGACCCAGGCCTTGAACTCAGTCAGTGCCACGTTCTGGTGAATACGTATTGCCCCTTTTTAAGTCTCTACTGATTTACATGCATGGTAATTGGTTAAAACGCTTTTTGAGAGTCTCGTACTAAACCTTAGATAAAGATACTATTTTTTCTATACCTACTTGAGTTGTGTCCTTTTGTGGTGTCGTTACTGCCTTATTGCGCATGGTCATAAATGCTTCACACACTGCCTCTGAGATAGGCCTAACTGCTCGTGCTACGTTACCACAGGGTTGAGCAGGGGTTATCAAAGGGGGTAGCCCACTTGCCCTGACTTAGGAAGAAGGGTCCCTATTTGGACAGTGGCGCCAGCCATTGCCAACTAGAGACTCCCATTTCTAACAGTCATGATCTCCACCGTTCTAGCAGATCTCAGAACTGTCTCCCATGTTGTAAATGAACCAGTTAGTCTTTTTTGGCAAAACCATGGTGTATTGGATATTGTCTTTTGGAAAGTATTGATATAAACTCTGCTTTGACTTTTGCCTACTTGGTGTTACTTTCAGCCTCCGAATAATTTAATGAACCAGCCTCCACCAGTTTCTCTATCGCAATCCCAGGATACTTCAAGACCACACCAACTGTCAAGCCATCACAGCCATTCATCATTATCAGGTAAGAACTATTGTCATTTCTGTTTTTTTAGTTAGTTAAAACATATGGTATTATTGCATTGTTTTCAATGAAAACCTAATTTTGGATATACTAATCTGTGCCATTTGTTTCAAAAGAATGCAATTAAAATTCATGGCAGTTATTTGACGAGTAACCCCTTAGCTGCTGGGCCCTTTTTTAGCTATTTGGGGTAGTTCACGCTTAGGGCTCCATAACTTTTTTTCAACATAAGTTAGCCACACCAAATTTGCGTCCTTTTTTCCAACATCCTGGGGATTCTAAAGGTACCAGGGTTTGTGGATTCCTGTGGAAAGGGAGCTAAAAATGGCATCAATGAACAGTTTGCTGTAGTAAAGTCCCCATCATACCTGACATCAGGAACTCGCAGAGCTGAATCAAAAAACCTAATTTTGTGCCACAGTTTTGGCATTTTTCAAAGAGGTAGCCCTTTTTTCCTATTTTGTTGTGCTCTCGACCTACTTCCAGTTTGTGGTGGAAACCAGTGTGAAACCCATGGGTGATCCAGGAAAGCTATACATTTCTGAAAAGTAGGCAACATTCTAAAAACAGCAAGGAGTCATATGTGTAGATCCCTCAAGGAAAATGACTGTTGGAATGAAGAAATGTTGAAATTGAGTTGGAAAAAACGGCCATTTGTGACAACATTTTCATCTGTAACTTTTTGTCATGATGGTTGATTTACAAAACCAATATACCATTACGTCCGCTAGACCATTCTGATTGCGGGTATATATAAGGTTTGTAGTTTCTCCAAAAACCCAAGGTTCCCAGAGCCAACAACTGAACTGCAATGTTTTTTCATTGCGTACCAAGTATAGACCAAATTAAATTTGTGGGTACGTGTACTGTCGTATGATTTAGAGGGTATTTTTCAAAATATTTTCTTTCTTAGACACTGGATTACATTTAAAAGGCACAAATGCAGTGAAATCCAATTGGTAATAACAAATGTTCTACTATTCTATTCTCCTACAAGTCTTCTGAAAAAAATGTCACTCCTGTTTTTTTTTACCCAGAATCCCTTGCAAATCTCAAACTTTGGCTAAAAAAACTCATTTTCCTCACATTTCTGTGATGCCTAAGTTCTGGAATCTTCCAACCAGGCAGAGCAATGGGTAGGTTCTCAGCATCGGCTTCCGGACGAACTGACGTTAACTTTTTGTAACGTGCATTCCTCTGCCTGCAAGTCGAGGGAGTCTGACAAGTACCCGAATTGGGTTGGTCAATTCTAAATTCATTCAAAAGGTACCTCAATGCTAGGTCTAAGAGTGCTTGGTTCACTTTTGAGTAGCCAACCACAGTGTAGATGGTGTAGTATTCCTGGTCCTGACGAATCGCCACGTGATTTTCTACACTTCAGGCGAGAAACATGTTGACCATGCACATTTAGCCACCTCTGACCATTATATCAGCGGTGACACTCTCTATGTTTTTAATTGAGACCAGTGGGCTTGCAGATTAAATTTGTTTTGGAGCACCACTGCGCCTCATTTTATCCTTCCACACACCACCCCACCACACACTTTGTTCACATCTACACTACGAGGCCCCACACCCGGCCCACACCCGCACTTCACCTAACGGCTTGGGAAAAAGATCTCCGCCAAAGAGCCCCTCATAGGGTGCCCGTCAGACATTGCAGTGCCGGCCTGAGGAGCAAGCCCTATGATGAAGCATGACACCCAACCGGGTGTGTGAGGGCCCCACTTCCCAAATTGGGAGACACCCTGCCTCCACTTTAGGGTGGGAGTGTTTACCAACCCAGCCTCCTCTTCCTCCTCCTCCTCACATAGGAACTGCATACTCCTTTTCTTATAAGTTCTGGAATCTGCAGGGAGACACAAACATCCATCCACCTGGCATTCCCCCAAGTCTCCTGATAAAAATGGTACCTCACTTGTGTGTGTAAGCCTACTGTCTGCGATGGGAAATTGCTAAAACACAACATGGATGCATTACATTTTTCCACTTAAAACTGATCCTTTTTTCCAATGTGGGTAGCTGTAGATTTTGGACCCTAACTCAGCCAGCATCTAAGGAAATCTAGCAAATCTGTGCATTTTTGAAAACTAGTCACCAGGGTGGGCTGGCCTGCATGGCTCTCACCAGGGTAATTTTTTTACCCAGAATCCCTTGCAAACTTCACTAAAAAAACAGATTTTCCTCACATTTCTGTGATGGAAAATTCTGGAATCTGCAGGGAGCCACAAACGCCCATCCACCTGGCATTCCCCCCCACCCTGAGTCTCCTGATAAAAATGGTACCTCACTTGTGTGAGAAGGCCTAGTGCCCGCAACAGGAAACCTCCCAAAACACCAACATGGATGCATCCCATTTTCCCACTGAAAACTGACCATGTTTTAGGTCGAGCATCAGTGCGCATGCACTGTCTGCAAGACCTGCTGTAATCACTCACATTGAGTGTAATCCAGCCTGCTGCTTGCAATTGGTTTAGTCCCCCATCACTTTTATTTTCTGGCTCCTTAATCGTTAGCGCTCCGATACCTCATTTCCGGTTTTACACAAGGGGCACCGGCAAATTAGAGTTTCCTTACACTCAATAACTGTTGTTTGTTCTTTGGGGACTACTTGCTCAGTTAATTTCATATTAGTGTGTCACGGCGCACTTTCACTTCAGGCATGGTAGCTGCGCCCGATTTTGTTTATGCACGGCACGCTTTCATATGGCTGCCGGCAGCTTTTGTTTCCTTCTCCATGCCGCTTTCAATTTAGGATGGCTTGGCTTCACTTTAGCCACGGTGCACTTTCACTTTTGGTATAGAAGCTGCGCCCGATTTTGTTTATGCACGGCGCGCTTTCATATGGCTGCGGGCAGCTTTTGCTTCCTTCTCCATGTCGCTTTCAATTTAGGATGGCTTGGCTTCACTTTAGCCATGGCGCACTTTCACTTTTGGTATAGTAGCTGTGCCCGATTTTGTTTATGCATGGCACGCTTTCATATGGCTGCGGGCAGCTTTTGTTTCTTTCTCCATGCCGCTTTCAATTTAGTATGGCTTGGCTTCACTTTAGCTATGGTAGCTGCCGCCCGATTTTGTTTCTTTATGTCTTATATAAATTTCTTCAATTGAATTCCTCGGGGTAGTGCAGAATATTATTTCACGGATGTGCAAATACAGATGTGTTGTGCCCCATGTGACTATCACAGGAAGCAAAAATACAACGAGAATGCACAATGGTACACACTTTTGTTTGTTTATGCACAGTGCACTTTCATATGGCTGCCGAACGATTTCGAGTTTGTTTGTTTAGGTCTCATATACAGTTATTCTATTGAATTCCACGGGTAGTGCAGAGTATTATTTCACGGCTGTGCAAATACAAATGTGTTGTGCCTTATGTGACTATTACTGGAAGGTAAAATACGAGAATGCACAATGGTGCCTTGATGTTACTGCTATAAAATAAAATGAAAGCTGGACTGTGCTGCCCAAGCGATTGCTTGAATGCGGTGCCGGAGGTATTTTGAAAGAAGAAAGCTCTATATTTATGAAAGTTGTATAATGTAAGATTATATCATTATAGCTCCAAAAACTGAACGCTTCACAGGTTCCACGCATGATGTCTATGGAAATACAGTGCTACTGCTTATTGTACAATTAGTAAGCCCAGGCTTTTACACTACTGACTTAAAATACACACCAATTAACTGGTGTAACGCTGTGTCACAAACTGCAGATTGGGTGGCATGCTACATGTACACTTGTGTGTGTATTTATGTGTTTGTATATTTTCTGCATGTGTGTGTATGTCTATGTTGGAGATATGTTTTCACTGATAGTTACGTTTATTGTGACTGCTGAATAACATAATATATTCTCAAAAGTACTAAAATATACAAATTAAGCTGCTTTAAAAACACATTAAAACGCCACATAAATCACAAAAATAAGATATATTCAACCCTATCTAACCCAAAAAATGTTTGGTGTCAAGTCGTATCATGTGCTGATAATTATTCAGTATTTTTTACAAATCATTTACTTTTTCAAGTGCATACAAGTGAGTGGGTAAGTAGTGGAGTACGTAGATAAACGTGGGATTGTACAGTTCTAAGAACATAATCTTCACTTGCTTTTTAGTGGTGTTTATTGGCAAGTGGAATATGTATTCTTTTTTAACAAACATAACACTCACTGAATATGAGTCGATTGGTTCTGCAAACTTCCAAATTAATGGCGCATTTTCATCATAGGTAAATAAAAATGTTTCTTGAAAACAACTAGATCAGTTTTCTACTCTTATGCCATTTCTCACACACACACACACACACGCACGCACACGCACACACACACACACACACACACACACACACACACACACACACTCTCTCTCTCTCTCTCTCTCTCTCTCTCACCCCCACCTGCCCATGCACACACTCTCTCTCACTCACCCACTGACTCTGTTAAGGTAATATATGTAAAGCGCACCATCTGCCTGTGCTTTAGCCTACAGTCTTGCTTCAAAAGCATCTTAATTACACTTATCAACATCATCTTTAACAGGTGCAGTACTTAAATCTCCATCCTTTGCCACAGAAATGCCTACACTTGCTTGATAAAAATCATTAGCAAAGACACATCACATGTCTGGTTTTATTATGCAGTGGCATACAAACAAAGGCAACACATAAATGCACACAGGCTACGTAGCACCTCAAGTTTGGGGAATAAAATGTGACGAGTCACAGTAAGCAAAACAGAGGCTTGTTGCTCGTCAACAAAACACAAATAGACTTTGTAATGTTGCATGCCTGTGTTCGCATGTATTACAATGATAAATCTAGTCATCTACGGTTCCCTAATAATTTTTATTATTTTTGCAGTTAGCACAACTCTCAATGTTTAGAGCTCTAGTAAGTATCAGTGGTAATAAAACACCACAAATCCACACACCTAGCGAAATATCTAATTTCTCTTTATTGTGGAATTATCTATATGGTTGAATTCTAACATAAGGAAGCTACTCCTTTCTGAGAGAGCAGCTGGGAATATCTTGTACCACAGCTGTCACCATCTGCATTTGAGTCAACTATAAAGCACAACAATGTTCAACTTGACTTACCATTTCTCCTGGACAAAGTGGAGGCAGCTATTGAGTAAAGTGACCTTCAACAGTGAGTAAGACAGAAAACAACAGTAGCATGTGAAAACAAGTATTTGCAATTAAATAAGGGGCGCATTATGAAAAATTGGAGCTATTTCCGTTGCAAATATTAATGCAACGCCAATCGCTCAAACTTTTCAGTTATGCGAGACCTATTGCATTGCAAATGCTTGTTTCCAAAGTGGGTAGCTGTAGAGTTTGGACCCTAGCTCAGCTGGCACATAGTGAGACCAAGCAAACCTATTCATTTTTTTAAATGACAAACTTCCGCACACTTGGCACTCTCCCGATAAAAAGGGTACCTCACTTGTGTGGATAGGCCTTGTGCCTGCGACAGAAAACGTCCCAAAACACCAACATGGACTCATCACATTTTTCCACTGAAAACTGACCCTTTTTTCCAATGTGGGTAGCTGTAGATTTTAGACCCTAGCTCAGCTGGCACCTAAGGAAACCTAGCAAACCTGTACATTTATGAAAACTAGACACCGAGGGGTATCCAGGGTGGGGTGACTTGCATGGCAGTATTTCTTTACCCAGAATCCCTTGCAAATCTCAAACTTTGACTAAAAAAAATAATTTTCCTCACATTTCTGTGATGCCAAAGTTCTGGAATCTGCAGGGAGCCAAAAACGTCCATCCACCTGGCATTCCCCCAAGTCTCCTGATAAAAATGGTACCTCACGTGTGTGTAAGCCTACTGCCCGCAATGGGAAACGGGCAAAACAAAACATGGATGCATCACATTTTTCCACTCAAAACTGATCCCTTTTTCCAATGTGGTTAGCTGTAGATTGTGGACCCTAACTTAGCCAGGGAAATCTAGCAAATCTGTGCATTTTTGAAAACTAGTCACCAGGGTGGGCTGGCCTGCATCGCTCTCACCAGGGTAATTTTTTTTACCCAGAATCCCTTGCAAATTTCGACAAAAAAAACAGATTTTTCTCACATTTCTGTGATGGAAAATTCTGGAATCTGCAGGAAGCCACAAACGCCCATCCACCTGGCATTCCCCCCCCCCCCCGAGTCTCCTGATAAAAATGGTACCTCACTTGTGTGAGAAGGCCTAGTGCCCACAACAGGAAACGTCCCAAAACACCAACCAGGATGCATCGCATTTTCCCACTGAAAACTGACCCTTTTTTTCCAGTGTGGGTAGCTGTAGAGTTTGGACCCTAGCTCAGCTGGCACATAGTGAAACCTAGCAAACCTATACATTTTGTAAAATTAGACACCGAGGGGTGTTCACGGCAAGGTGACTTGCTTGGCTCACACCAGGTTTTTTTTACCAAGAATTCCCTGCAATCTCAAACTTTGACTAAAAAAAACACATTTTCCTCACATTTCTGTGATGGAAAGTTCTGGAATCTGCGGAGAGCCATAAACTTCCATCCACCGGGCATTCTCCTAAGTCTTACGATAAAAATGATACCTTACTTGTCTTTGTAGGCTTAGTGCCCCCGACAGGAAACGGCCCAAAACACAACATGGACGCTATCACATTTTTTCACTGAAAACTGGCCCTTTTTAGGTCTCGCCTGGCGTTAGCAGCGAGGGCTTCTTGTAATCGATACAGTTTTGGAAGTGGAGTGTAGGCTCAGCCCCCTGTTTCCATTCGCTAGCGTCATTGTGCATGCTAAACCCTTGCTTCCCATTGTTTGTGAGGCTTTTAAGTCCCTCCTGGTTACCACCCTGTCCACTTTTAGCCCCGCCCACTGGGACTGGATGCTTTACTTGCGGCGTGTTACTATGTCCTTTAATTAGAGGGTGAGGACAAAATATCTGGCCTTACATTCCAACTTTGAAAACAGGCCTTGGTTTGCCGTGACGTGTGTGTGAGAGAGCTTTTGGGGTTCGGCGTGTCTGAGGACCGTACCTCATTCTGTGTGTGTCACAGTGGTGATTAACTGTTCATGTGTTTGTCCGCGTGTGTGTGAGACAAAGAGAGATTGATTCTATCTGTCGGTGCCTGTCGTACATGTTGGTAGAGTTCAGTGTCCTCCAGCCTGTGTGTGCAGGAGCAGTGGTGACTTGTGAGATGTTCTGCGCGTGTGTTTGTAGTGTTAAATGTGCCCTAGTATGCTTCTACTTGTGTTTTTGTGTACAGACTACACTGCTCAGGAATGTGATCACAAACAGGGGCTCATTGCCTGCTTTCACAATCCCCCTGCTAACTGCGCACCCCCTCCCGATGAAATATGACCCGTCCCTCCCCCACCTCTCGCCTGCCTTCACAGCCGGGAGCGTAGCCTCGTAACAGGGCGCTCGGCAGCTGCCTGGCCTGCGTGGGTCAGGAGAGGCGTCTGCGCACTTAACCCCCTCCCTATCTCCTATTCTTTCTCTCTCTGTTACTTTCATCGCTTGCTATCGTTCTCCTTTTCTCTCTCCGTTCCTCTCACTTTCTGTACCTCTCCTCTTCTCATCTTTCTGTTACTCTCACCTCTTTCTTTCCCTCCCCCATCATGCTGTCTCCCTCCACTCTCCTTCCTCGTCTCTTTCTCTCTTCTCACGTGTTCTCTTCATTTCTCGCTAGTCCTCTTCTTTTTAACTCCTTCTGTCAGTCTCTCCTTCTTCTTTTGGGTGTCCTTTTCACCCTCTCTGCCCCACACTTCTATGACACTCTCTTTGTCATCTTTCCTCTCCATCCTCTTACCTCTTTTTTCTCTCCATTGCATATTGCGCTATTTCTTTCGCAGTCTCTCGGTACTTTCCAACGCTCATTGTCTTCCCTTGCACTTTCTTTCTCCTTTATTTGTTTCGTTGTGTGCCTATGTGTCCCTTGGTCTGTGTTGCTCCTCCGCCTCCCTCTCTTTCTTTTGCTCTCCTTTCTATTCTCTCTCTCCTCCCCCTCTCTTTCTTTGCTGTTCCGCTGCCCGTCTTCCCTTTTCTCTCGATCCCCACTTATCTCTCCATTCTCCTCGGCCCATCTTGCTGCTGTCTCTTTCTTTCCCATATCCCCCCCTCTCTCTCTCCCCTTCTCTCTTTCTCCACATTCTTTGATTTCTCTTTGCTCTTCTTTCCGTGCTCACTTCCCGCGCCCCTGTTTCCTCATTCTTCGCGGTCTCTTCGCCCCGCTCTTGCTTCTGTCTTTCTCTCTCTCTCCTCTGCCTGCCTTTGTGTCAGTGGGAATGCTGTGATTTGGGAGCCAAGCTCGCCTGCTCAGTTTTTCCAGACCCTCATTTGGAAGGAAGAAAGTAGTGTCAGAATAAGAGTCCTTCCCGCCACATACACCTTCCTTCTCTTCCCTCGGTGTGTCACCCTGTTCGCGCGTGTGTGCATGTCTGCGCGCGCATATCGCAAGTGAGTGCACCCATAGCTGCCAAGGTTTCAGATTGCTATGAGTGACATTTTCAAAATTTAAAGGCAATTATGAGTGACATTTCGACGAGTAAGAGTGACACTTTCTTGCGAGCAAAAAAATCAAGCAATGAAGAAAGGGAAACAAAAAAATGTCAGAAATGAATCAGACCGAGAAACTGTAAGATTTTAAAACTGGTGCAAACAACTGCGATGGCTGACCCCAAATTACAATGAAATTATGAAAATGTCACATATAGTCATCTGAAACCTTGGCAGTTATTGGCAGACTGGCCTGTACCCTCACCTTGGAGAATGCCTGACCAAGAGTTAATGAACGCCTTTGCCTCACTTATGCTTCAGTCCTTCTGAAACAGACAGATGGAATCAGGAGCAGAAATCGAAGCTCTCTGCCGGCGGGGCCCATTCAGCAGTATCCTTACTTAACAAGCATTGAAAATGCAATAGGTCTCGCCTTTGATTAAGTGAAAGCCATTTGCTTTGCTAATGGTATTGTATTCTAGCTTTGCATTATTTAGTGTATATTTGTGATATGTTGTAGTTGTATGTAGTTAGAATTGTTTTGTTAGCTGTGTAGTAGTTTAAAGCATAGCGTTAGTAGGAAAAGAGCAGTGTTTCAGATTTGGGAGGTGAATGAATAGAAGAATAGTATGTGTTAATTTCGTATAGTGAGGATTACAATAGCATGAGGCAGACGAAAGGGGCGAGGGGAGAGCAAATATATGCAAAGATATGCACTTATCACAAATATACACTAAATAATGCAAAGCTAGGATACAATACCATTAGCAAAGCAAATGGCTTTAACTCAATCAAAGGCGAGACCTATTGCATTTTCAATGCTTGTTTCCAATGTGGGTAGCAGTAGGTTTCGGACCCTAGCTTAGTCGGCACCTTGGGAAACCTAGTAAACCTGTACTTTTTTTAAAACTGGATACCTATGGGTATCCAGAGTGGGCTGACCTGTGTGGCTCTCACCAGGATTTTTTACCCAAAATCCCCTGCAAACCTCAACTTTGACTAAAAAAACAAATTTTCTTCACATTTCTGTGATGGAATGTTCAGGAATCTGCGGGGAGCCACAAACTTCCGCACACTTGGCACTCTCCCGATAAAAATGGTACCTCACTTGTGTGGGTAGACCTTGTGCCCCCGACAGGAAACGTCCCAAAACACCAACATGGACGCATCACATTTTTCCACTGAAAACGGACCCTTTTTTCCAATGTGGGTAGCTGTAGATTTTGGACCCTAGCTCAGCTGGCACCTAAGGAAACCTAGCAAACCTGTAGATTTATGAAAACTAGACACCGAGGGGTATCCACTGTGGGGTGACTTGCATGGCTCACACCAGTATTTCTTTACCCAGAATCCCTTGCAAATCTCAAACTTTGACTAAAAAACACATTTTTCTCACATTTCTTTGATGGAAAGTTCTGGAATTTGTGGGGAACCACAAACTTCCACACACTCGACATTCCCCCCAAGTCTTCCAATAAAAATGGTACCTCACTTGTGTGAGTAAGCTTAGTGCCCGCAACAGGAAATGCCAAAACGCAACAATTTTTTTCACTGAAAACTGACCTTTTTTTCCAATGTGGGTAGCTGTAGGTTTTGGACCCTAGCTCATCCGGCACCTAGGGAAACCTAGAAAACCTGTACTTTTTTGTAAACTAGATACTTATGGGTATCAAGAGTGGTCTGACCTGTGTAGCTCTCACCAGGTTTTTCTACCCAGAATCCCTTGCAAACCTCAACTTTGACTAATAAACAAATTTTCCTCACATTTATGTGATGGAAAGTTCTGGAATCTGCGGGGAGCCACAAATTTCTGCCCACCCGGCTCTCTACCGATAAAAATGGTACCTCACTTGTGAGGGTAAGCCCACTGCCCGCGACGGGAAACGGGCCTAAACACAACATGGATGCATCACATTTTTCCACTGAAAATGAATCCTTTTTTCCAATGTGGGTAGCTGTAGATTTTGGACCCTCGCTCTGCTGGCAGCTAGGGAAATCTAGCAAACCTGTACATTTGTGACTTATAGACACCTAGGGGTATCCAGGGTGGAGTGACTTGTATGGCTCTCACCAGGTTTATTTACCCAGAATCCCTTGCAACCTTCAAACATTTCTGTGATGGAAAGCTCTGGAATCTGTGGGGAGCCACAAATGTCCATCCACCCGGCATTCTCCCAAGTCTCCTGATAAAAATGGTACTTCACTTGTGTGAGTAGGCCTAGTGCCCGCGAAAGGAAACAGCCGAAATCACAGCATAGACGCATTGCATTTTTCCACTTAAAACGGACCCTTTTTTCAAATGTGGGTAGCTGTAAATTTTGGACCCTACCTGAGTCGGCACCTAGGGAAATCTAGCAAGCCTGTACATTTTTGAAAACTAGACCCTAGGAGTATCGAGAGTGGGGTGACTTGCTTGGCTCTCGCCGGGAACCTAGGGAAATCTAGCAAATCTCTAAATTTTTTTAAACTACGCACCTGGGGGTATCCAGGTTATCCTGGGTGGGCTGACCTGCATGGCTCTCACCAGGATGTTTTACCGAGAATTCCTTGCAGACCTCAAACTTTGACTAGAAAAACAGATTTTCTCAAATGTCTGTGATAGAAAGTTCTGGAATCTGCGGGGAGCCACAAACTTCTGTCCACCCAGGATTCTCCCAAGTCTCCTGACAAATTGGGTACCTCACTTGTGTGTGTAGGCCTAGTGCCTGTGACAGGAAACGGACAAAAACGCAACATGGACGCATTGCATTTTTCCCCTGAAAACATACCCGTTTTAGGTTTTGTCTGCACTGCGCTTGTGCTGTGCTTTTGAAGTCTATTGTATTCAATATATCCTAAAAGGGATTTACATCCCGCCTTCACTTCTTATTGGTCTGTGTGCTTGCCACTTTACTTTCCCTCCGTATCTATTGGTTGTAGTCTGTTCTCCCTTCTGTGCTTCTCTTATCAGTTCCCCATGGTCCAAGTACTCATTCCCATCCGCATTGGTGGGTAGAACTTTTTTCTTTTGGTTAAGGCTGCCCAGCGTTTACTGTTTACATTTTGTTTTACAGTTTAGCTTTACTTATCTTTCCCTGGTGGCACGCATTTAAAGCGTGCTTGTCAACAGCATTTTTATAGGCTCAGTGATTTGTAAAGGCAACTTTTACTGCTATACGTCACATGTGCCACAGTTTCATTACACAGTGGGCTTTGCCTGGGCATCTCGCGGTCTGTTGCACCAACTGTTCTCTGGTGTGTGGTGGTATTTGACTTTTGTGGATATTACCACTTGATCTGGCTGTGTTGTGTTTTTTAATTAAGCTATGCACTTCAGCACACAGGCCTCTCCGCTCTATGGCATTTCCTAACCCATCTTGCAGTTGGAAGACGTGGGTCCCGATAAGCCAAGCAGTTGCTGGGAAAGTTGCACTTTCATAGGCAGGGTTGCAGCCTCGCTTGTTTTTCTTGTTTATGAAATGTTTAACTCGTGTCTGTCCTGTTTCTGGGCGATCCTGATCCACAGAGAGATGAAACGAACTGCTCAGATTCGCACAGCTTGTTTATGCGGGAGCCAGGATTATAAATTTGGCTCTTAGTTCTAAATCTGTTGTTACCACTTGAAAGCTCGTAGGCAAGACGTTTATTACACCGCTTCCTTCTAATCTCAGACAGCTCATGCTTATTGGAGGGACTGTGTTTTTTAGTTGCTTCAATGTTATTGTTGCCCCTACTCGTATATTGCCCTGTCTTCCTTAATTGAGTTATTGTAGTTCATTAATCTGTACATATAACTAAAATATGAAACTTTGTAGCTCCACAGTATGTGCCGAACGTTCATTCCTTCGGCATGTTGCTTTTAGTGATTAGGGAGCTATAAGCACATTCCTTTTGCTTTCAGCTGGCCCCAGGCAGTGTGTGTGTTTTTTTTATATACTACGAAAGCTTTGGTGACTTTCTACATTTACTTGATTTTTGGTACATTTACTAATGTAGAGGATGTTTTTACTAACGATGCAAATGTTTTCTTAAAAAGAAGGGTTGTTTTAACTTGGTTTATTTGTGTACGATTACATGTCGGACAGAATATTGTATGTGCAAATAACTTTATATTGTATACGTATATGCTTGTTTGTCCACTTTTACTGTTTACTCCTGTTGCTTACTGTGTACATAGTAACAAAAATATGAACCTTTGTAGCGCAGGCAAAGTAAGTCCTCTTTTAGTTGTCACTTTTCTTTTAGTTCGTGTTTCCTGTTCTACAGTAATGTTTTGGACCTGAATAAAATGTTCTGTGCCACAAAATGGTCTGCACAATGACTGTAGTTCAGGGGTGTCTAAAGTAGGTCCATAACAATCAGTTTCATGCCTGAATTTCATTGTATTTTCTTTTCATATAAGTCCCATTTGGATTCACAGTATGTACACCCATTTTATGCCTATCCTGAAAATCTAGTATGGGTCCAGCCCTCATAACTCTGTACTGGAAAACCCCGCTGTAGCACTAATAGCGATCTGCTTGAAGACTGGGAGGGCGGCCAGGATTTAGGGAATGTTGGTATCTGTGATAGACTATGTAACTAACTTAGTCTTCTTCATATTTTTTGAAGGGCTTCCATTAGATATTCGCGGTTTCTTAATTTTATATGCACATATGATCTGTCTGCATCGACAAGCGTCAACAAGACACATGTAGTAGGCATATATTACATAAAACAAATCATAATATTCTAATTTTAGTGCACACCATGTTTCATTTGCATCACTACTGTCTTGGGCAAGTGGGGTGCCTATGAGTAGTGAGGACAAAAGTGTTGCCAGAGTGTGCAGGTGCTTACGCATGAAATGTGACATGTGTGCCATGTATAAGAGCGCGTGTCCAATGATGCAGGCAGGATTGTAGTAGGTGGTGTTCTGGTAGAGCATGGTGAACTAACCATTGTTAATCTGCAGTAACCATCATTCAGGGTAAACCCTGTGTGCCTCTGGTGGTGAGGCATGCACATACCTTCTTATGACGAGTGTTACTGGTATCATTGATCAAATTATTTACTACCTCTGTGGTGACTATCTTTACTAAAATGCATACTCTTTGGTACATTTCTGTTGCAATCTCGACATTTGATCAATTTCTGTTGCATGATGCACATGTGCTTCTACGAAAGTCAACTGTCTAGGATAGTATTGGGCTTTACAACCAATTAATATATCTAGATAAAAGGCGAGTGAAGCATTAACCTGTCGCATGAACTTGCCCTTTGCCCACTTTCACTTCCTTAGACTTACCAGGGCGAAAGTAGTTGTGAGTACATTGAAAATGCCAACCTTTGATTACTTTGCAGATTGGTTTTGTAACTGGAGAGGAGCGTGGCCACAAAGTAAAGTGTTTCCAACTCTTTTGAGTAATTCATACTGTGTCTGATCTCAGCAACACTACGTGTTTCATAATGTAATAGATGTTTTGGCCGTGAATAAAATCTTTTTTGCTTAAAATACGGTTTGTTTCAAACTGGATGTACACATATGGGTCGGAGAGCAAATTGTAGCTCTGCCTCTCTAGAGGATGTATTTATTAGCAGGCGGCTCAAGTATCGTCTCCACAAGCGCAATATGTTTTTGGATAAGAGTGAGGGGTGATTAGTGGTTCACACATTGCGCAGAGATAATCTGATGGTGGCTTCTAGGCTCATGAATGTTGAACATGTGCACCATTGAGTATTGGGAAACGGGACATACTCTTGAAAGGGTCTTCTTCTCTTTGTTATCACTGGAAAAGCATCACTGAATTCATAGAGATAGTAACTGAAACAATCATTGGCAAAGCCAATAGGTCTCTGCTATGTGAGATCTAGTGGCTTTGTCAATGTTTTTTTACCCATGTTGTACAGCAGTGCGACTACTGAACAGCATGGTCAAAAAAAAAAAGTGCTATGACGAAACTAACATTGAGCGCGTAATAGTGTTTTTTTTCCTTTTACTTTCTGCTGCTGTACAACATGTAAAAAAAAATAATTGACAAAGCCAATAGATCTTGCATAGGCGAGACCTATTGGATTTGCCAGTGCTTGTTTTCCTATCTGGATAGCTGTAGATTTTGGACCCTAGCTCAGCCGACAGCAAGGGAAACCTAGCAAGACTGCACATTTTTTAAAATAGACGTCTACGGGTTTCCAGGGTGGTCTGACTTGCATTGCTCTCCCCAGGGTTTTTTGTACCCTGAATCCCTTGCAAACCTCAAACTTTGCCCAAAAAAACATTTTCCTCACATTTCTGTGATGGAAAGTTCTGGAATATGTGTGGAGCCACAAACTTCGTTCCACCCGGAATCCCCCCAAGTCTCCTGATAAAAATGGTACCTCTCTTGTGTGGGTAGGCATAGTGCCTGTGACAGGAAACGGCCCAAAACCCAACGTGGACGCATCACATTTTTCCACAAGAATCTGCGGGGAGCCACATTCTTTCATCCACCCGGCATTTCCAAAGTCTTCCGATACAAATGGTACTTCACTTTTTTGGGTAGGCCTAGGGCCTGTGACAGGAAACTGCACAAAACACAAAATGGATGCATTGCATTTTTTTTCTGAAAACGGACCCCTTTTTCCAATTTGGGTAACTGTAGATTTTGAACCCTAGCTCAGCCGGCACCTAGGGAAACCTAGCAAACCTGTACGTTTTTTAAAACTAGACACCTAGGGGAATCCAGCGTGGGGTGACTTGTGTGGCCCTCACCAGATTTTGTTAACCATAATCGCTTGCAAACCTCAACCTTTGATTGGAAAAAACATTTTCTTTACATTTCTGTTATTAAAAGTTCTGGAATCTGTGGGGAGCCACAAACATCCATCCACCCGGCATTCCCCCAAGCTTCCCGATAAAATGGGTAGGCCTAGTGCTTTTGGCAGAAACTGATCAAACCATGATCAATGGGAGTCCCCTGATGGGGGCTTCCATTGATCTTGGTTTGAGTCGTTCTTGTAGTGGGTGGGCAGTAGGCCAGTCACATAAGTGGGACAGTGTTTTTATCGTCAAGTGGGGTAATGCAGAGTGGTAGGAATTTTGTGAATTCCTTCTGATTCCGTAAGTTTCCATCACAGAAATGGAAGGAAAATGTGTAATTTCAAGCAGAGTTTGAGGTGTGCAGAGCATTATGGGTTAGAAAACCTCATGGGATCCATGCAAGGCACACCACCTCAGACTCCCCTGGTGGTTTAGTTTTCAAACAAATGGCCCTAAATACAGCAGTTACCCCTATTGTTTATCTTTCAACATAGTGATTTTGGGCCTTTTGTGTCTTTTTCTCTTGGCCCACCCACACAATTGGAGAACTGTTCTTATCGGAAGGCGTGTTGAAAGTCAGGGTCGTGGGAAACATGTGGCTTCCCGCAGATTCCATGTCTTTTCATCATAGAAATGTGATGAAAATGTGTGTTTCTTACCAAAGTTTGAGATTTGCAAGGGCTTCTGGGTAAGATTACCTGGTAAGAGCCACACAAGTCATACACCCCTGGACTCCCCTGATTGTCTAGTTTTCAAAAATGTACAGGTTTGCCTAGGTGACGGCTGAGCTAGGGGCCCACAATTCACAGCTACCCACATTGGGGAAAAAACCTAGGAGTTCTTAGTAAGGGCCATATTTACATTTTGGCTGACAAAGAAGACTCCATTGCCCTGGTGGAGGACTTAACATCTGCCATGCTGCGACTACTCCACCCGCCAAATTTTGAAATGACCGCCAAGCTGGTGGTCAATTAAAAAACATTGACAGGAGCCACCGAAACGGCGGTTTCTGTCAATGTCTTTTTATGTTTGACGCGCTACTCCATCAACATGAGAGAGGCGTCCATCAGTTTAAAAAAAAAAGTTATTAAAACAAAATCCCGAAGCCGTATTTAAAAATTTTTTTTTTTAAAAAGCCCCTCTCACTATCCGAGTAATCCTCCTAGACTTCATTCCTCGAACTGAGTGAGCATATCTACCTTTGAAACTAAGGCAGACATACTGGGGAATACTTCCTAAGGGACTGATTTAGATCTTGGCGGACAGGTTACTCCGTCACAACGGTGACAGGTATCCCGGCAGCCGAAATATCTATACAGTGTACTAGAAACAAGTACACTGTGCAGAGAGTTCAGTGGGTTCCCAATTGGTTTACAGAGGCTAAAGTAGATAATACTAACGCTGTTTTTTGTGGTAGTGTGGGCGAGCAGTTAGGCTAATCAGATGGTAGAGCTAAGCATCTGTTGTACTCACAAAGGCAATAAATGAGACACACACTCAAAGAATAAATCCCAGACCAATTTTGAAAAATAACACTTCTTTATATATATGTTTCAAAACCAAGAACTTCTTTCAAAAGTAAGTACTTTTTGTGTTATCAAATTTTACAAGTAAGTAACACTTTTAAAATCACACGCCTTTACGCACAATGCAATCCTGTGGGAGGAAAAGTCATAAACGCAATAAAGGTAAGTACAGTCGGTTTCAGGGGGTTCACCTTCTGAGTTTAGAGTTGTATGGGGCCAATGTCCAAAGTACTACCAGAAGTTCTTCGAGAACTGCCCAGGTTTCACCAGAAGCGGGGTGCTGGTGAGGTTGGTAGCTGGGCGTGATGCAAAGAAGGGGGGCCATCTAAAACAGGCTGCACAGGGGGATTTTGGGATAGGTACAAGAGCTCCCAAACAGGGCCTGGTGTCGCAAGGGGACTTGGAGCAAGGGAGCATATCCGGTTCGTTGGTACCCAGGCCGGGTGGCTCGGGTGCAGATTGGTTAGGTCGGCTGGGCTAGCTGCCCAAAGGTGCTCCGCGTGGTTGGGGACAAACAGCTGGCAGGAGCAAAATCAAGACAGCTGGGCCACTCACGAAGTGGGTCTCAGTGATGCTGACTTCCCTTGATGGCTGCTCAATCATGGTGCAGTGAGAGTTTGGACTGGACTCTCACTGTTGGTGTTTGGTGCAGGGCGTCTGTTACCACGGGGGTTGTTGCTGGACGGCTCTGGTTGGTCCTGGTGTCTTCACACTTGGTGGAGAGACAGATATGGCCTTCCCGAGCATGAGAACCTTCTCCTGGTTGTCGGCGGTGTCGGTCGGGCTGGGAAGCTGCAAGGCGGTGGATCGGACTCTGCTTGTCAGTGCCTGTGGACTGCAGGGGAGTAACTCCTCTACTCCAAGGGAGACTGTGGGCAATTTTCGAAGTGCTGGCAGGCTACCCAGCTTGCAGGACGAGTCACTCTGTCGCGATTGTCGAGAGTGTTTGCAAGCAAGCAGGGTTTTGTGCCAAAAGTTCACAGCTTTTCTGCAGTTCTCGCTGGGCAGTGACTCTTTTTTGTCTTTCTTCTCTTTATCTGTCGAATCTGAGTTCTTGGATTCAGGGGTGCCACCTAAATACTCAATTTAGGGGCATTGAAGGTGAGTGACAGGTAGTAGCCAATGGGCTACCTACCTTTAGGATGTCTATGCCCTGTATATGACCACTTCCTGTGGAAAGTGGGCATTACCCTGACCCTAGAATGCTAATCCGGCCCAAATCAAAATGGGGGAATCTAAAAAGTGGGGTCCACATCAGCTGGTCCACCTTAGGGGTGGTGCTGGCTGAAGGTGGGTTACCTCCTAATTTTACTCATTTTCCCACCTGTTCTGCCACCAACAAGTGGGTTCCGGACAAGGGGGTTGGCATCTCCAGAGCAGGCTTTGTTCCTGACCTCCGAGAGTGAAGTCTCTCAGCTCATGGGGTCAGAAACTTGTCCAGGGTGGCTGGCTGGCCAGGACCAGTCAGTGAACTCACTAGTATTTGGTAGGTTTTCATGGGTCACCTCTAAGGTGCTCTCTGGGTGCATTTCTTAATAAATCCAACACTGGCATCAGTGTGGGTTTATTAAGACAAGATGTTTGGTAACAAACATCTGGGGTCACAGTGAAGCCATCATGTAGCTGGGGAACTTGTAATCACGAGTGTCCAGCCCATGTACTCGGTATGGCTTCCCTGTGCACTTGTGGTATCCAAGGGTGAACTTAGATATCACAGGGACATATCTAATCATGCAGATATGCCGACACATGGGTATAGTGCAACCTGCCTTAGGCTGTTAGGCCTGCTGTAGGGGTGGCTTACCTATACCACATGCAGTGCTGGGTAGGCATGGCACACAGGGATGTGTGCCTTGTCGACTCTTCGTTTTTCCTTGACCCAACATACGCATGCTGCATTGGCAGTTTGCATGAGCTTGGTGAGGGGCCCCTTAGGTAGGCACAATAAGCATGCCCATAATTTCCTCAAGTAGAGAAACAAAATTTTACTGCTGCTTGCGTAGTGAAGTAGTGGCCCATGGAAGGTAGGTATCCATGCACAGACATTGAAAACTTTACCTAATGACAGCGCCACCTCAGTCAATTTCCCAATATTTCCCTTTTGTATGGTACAACATAAAGCAAGTAAGAAAACACAGGGCTGGCTGTGATAGGTACGACTCTTCTACCTTTTTCCTTGCTTAGAGCAGACTCTTTAACGACGACATGATTGAGTCTTTTTAGCTGTTTCTGGAACGCGATCATCAAAGTGTCGATCCTGCAGCCTTGCCACATCCTCCAGAGCATATGAAGTGGAGGCTGCTGATTCTGTAGCAGTAAGACTTTCAGTGACAGACAACTGAAAGTCAAGGAAAGACTTGAGTCTTCCTGTGGTTGTCTGATGATAAACAACATACGCATTGTATGTTGCCATCTGGATCAAGTTGGTAAACAGTTTCTTATACCAAGTGCAAGTTTTCCTACTTGCATTGTATAGCTGAAGAACCTGGTTCTTCTTATGCGCTCCACCCATGCACTTGTAATCAAGCATACAGGTGGGGCTTGTGAACTTCAGCCATCCGACCCCAAACCGTGACGGGGGAAGTGCTTTCATCATGAGTTGTAGTGAGCATGTACACATTACGCCTATCAGGGAGGTTGACTGTGAACAGTTTGTTGGAATGCAACGCAGTGCTCTGGGACTTCTGGAGCTTCTTACAAACAAGCTCTTGCGGGAATCCTTTGCTGCAACAACAAACTATACTGCATGCCATAGTGCCAACTTTGTACAGCTCACTGAACAGCTCTACTCCTGTATAGAAATTGTCCACATAAAGCTAACAACCTTTGTGAATGAGTGGCTGGAAAGGCTCCCATACAATTTTTCCTCTGACTCCTATCGTGGGAGGGCAATCTACAGGGTTTAAAGTAGAGTCCTTCCCTGTATACACTCTCAAGCTGTACACATAGCCAGTAGAGCTCTCACACAGCATGTGCAACTTGATGCCATAGAGATCTCTTTTGCTTGCAATGTACTGCCTGTACAGCAGCCGCCCTTTGTAAAAGATCAAGGACTCATCGTTGGCTATATTCTTTCCAGGAGTATAAATCTCTGGAAACCTGGCAGACAAATGTTCCATGACAAGCCGGATTTTAACAACCTATCATGGTCTGGATGATCCTGGGGCAATGCAGCAGAATTGTCATTGAAATACAGCATACGCTGCAATATCAAAAAGCTATCTCCGCTCATGTACGGTGTGAAAATGGGGGTTACCCAAACCGTACGAGTAGACCAGTAGGACTGCAAGGTTGTTTTCTGCACTAACCTCATTTTGAAGCTAGGCCCAAAAATATCTTCAACTCCTCAAGTGAAGTGGGAGTTCATTGGTGTGACCTAGAATGAGACCATAGAGAGCCTCCATGCTCCCTCAGAAATTGTTCGACACGCAAATTTGTTTGCTGGACAATTTGCTCAAGGAAGTCAACATCCAAAAAGAGATGGACATTGTCAATTGGCAAAAAATTGGCCGTATTGACTTCACATCCAGCGTCTTCAATGAAAGGTGGATTTTGGGGCTGACCTAAATTGAGGGGCTGCCAAGAGAGCACTCTGCCTGTGCTTGCCGCCGTACGTGCCTGCTCTTTGGGTTGGTCTAACCTGCTACGGTCGCCCACTGCACAGGCTATGTCTGCGAACGAACAGTATGACTGGCATCATCGTGTCCCTCAGAATCGCTGGAGGATGAAGACGTCGGATGGATCTCCGCTGACTGAAAAATCACTTCCAGATTCTGCCCCATTTTCCTCTATCCTAGATGCTGTCTCAGTATCTACTGTCTCAGTCTCTGAT
Organism: Calotriton arnoldi; assembly: GCA_963921515.1. Lineage (NCBI taxonomy): Eukaryota > Metazoa > Chordata > Amphibia > Caudata > Salamandridae > Calotriton > Calotriton arnoldi. The sequence continues at coordinate 736,276 of CAWUFW010007678.1, read as the reverse complement.
CCTGTCTCAGAGCTGTCCTTCATAATCCTATTTAGGGCCTGGGCAGCAGTCATTAACCGAGCCGCCATCTCTGCTACTGGCTAAAACCGTCCTTCTAAAACACCGTTCTACATAGATGGCAGAAGTATTGTTCTAAATCAGTCGGTGGGGTGTGCGCGTGAGATGTGTGCAACAGTATATAAACACAAAGTTAACTTTCCTTATCTTCTTTCCTGAATCTGCACGTTCTCCAAAAACAATAAAAAAGACAAAAAGAGACACAGCATTACTTCACCTTGCCACCTACTCAATATCACAGCATACTTCTAGCATGGCTTACACAAAACTTTATTGTTGGGGGAGCTGCTGGACATTTTCCAGCATAAAAGTAATTCCCCAAAGTTGCAAATCTACCTTTGATCTCAAGAAGCACACAATCACATAGTAGCCTCTGCAACGTTATGCTCAGGCGTGCTTCTTGTGAAACTCACAGTACTATTACTAAGGTCATTGGAATTATGCGGCATGAGAGCACCAAATTCTGCAACATGGTTGTCTAAATAATGCAGCATGAAATGGCAAAATATGTGGCATAATAGTATGACTTCATTATTTTAGGATTTGTAGCCATGGTAATACTGTCAGGGGAAACATTTCACCTCAATAATAACAGTTTATCAACCAAATGCAGAAATAAGCAACTGAAAGAACTAATGAACCTGTGCACAGGCCCTTCCACTGCGTGCAAACATTTCGCCACATCCATTACTGTATACTTTATATGCCACATAAATCTACCATCTACTACATAATCTACAGATGGTAGATGGTAGACGTGGGCATCGCATCTTGTGGATTTGTAGCGGCTCGCTCAGCCGCAGAAGAGCCCCGCCGCATATCAGCGGACCCATGGAGGCAGGAATCGGGCCTCCAAATCAATGGGAGGTAGCCCGTATTTGAGGCGCAAGAAGGCAATCCTGGCATGTGGGACCTCACAACCAACCCACTGTGGTATTTTTAATGATGCAAAAAGAAATAACGAGACACGCTCACTGTAGCGAGGAAATATGAACTGCAACAACCAGCATGCCTTACAGGTCACGCCCATTGAGGCGGGAATTGAACATTTAAATCAGGTGAAGGAACTGTCTCACTTTGACTTTTACCGCCATGATGAAGGGAAGAATCCCGAAACGCGTCGGCGAAGTTGAATGGCTGTCCAGGTTCCCACTAGCATGGGGTTGTAGCCTCAAATAAATTGATGGGAAAACGAACCTACCTGCGTGGCTCTTCACTCGTGGGCATCGCATCTTGTGGATATATATATATAATTTTTTTTTAAATGCATGTTTTCCCCTAGGGGTCACAATCTGCCCCAGAGGGGAAAAAACCTATTACCTGAGGGTCGACCCCCTACCTACAGTGCTTTACTTTTTTTTAATCTATATTGTATTGTAATTGCATTTGTATAGCGCTTACTACCCCTGACGAGGCATCGAAGCGCTTTTTCGGCGAGTAGCACGCTACTCCGGGACCCATAGAGGATTAGTGTTGAATTAGTATAGTGAAACATGCAAGTAAATTTTAAGTGGTGGATATGTTAGTCAGTTATTTGGATTCAGAAGGATAGCAGAAGGATAGAAGAGGAAAGAAGGTTTGTATTTATATAGCACTTCTAACCCCTGATGGGGTGTTGAATCGCTTTTTTTGGCGAGTAGCACGCTACTCCGGAAACCCATAAAGGATTAGTGGTGAATTAGTATGGTGAAATATGAAAGTAATTTGAGTGGTGGATATTAGTCAGTTATTTGGAGTGAGAAGGATAGCGGAGGGATAGAAGGGAAAGAAAGGTTTGCAGTCATATAGCGCCTGTTACCCCTGTTGGGGTGTTGAAGCGCTTTTCTGGCGAGTAGCAGGCTACTCCGGAACCCATAAAGGATTAGTGTTGAAAATTAGTATAGTGAAATATGAAGTAATTTGAGTGGTGGATATGTTAGTCAGTTATTTGGATTGAGAAGGGTTAGGGAGGGGTAAAAAAGGAAAAAAGGTTTGCATTTATATAGCGCTTGTAACCCTGATGAGGTGTTGAAACGCTTTGTTGGCGAGTAGCACGCTACTCTGGAACCCATAAAGGATTAGTGGTGAATTAGTATAGTGGAATATGGAATTAGAGAAGTGAACATGCTAGTCTGTTATTTTGATTGAAAAGGATAGTGGAGGGATAGAAGAGTGAAGGATTTCTTTTTTAGGTCATAGCAGTAGGAGGAGGCTTTTGGATGAGTAAAAAGGGTTTTTGGAGGGAAAGAGTCAGAGAGAAGAGTTTATAAAGGTTTGTTTTGGGGGATCGGTACAGTAAAGGAGGTGTCAGAAGATGCAAGGAGGGGTAGAGTAGGAGAGAGTCAAGAAAGGGTTATTTTGGGGAACATAGTAGTGGTATGGCGTTTGGGATAAATGAGAGAGTGGGTGTAGAGGATATAATGATAGATGTATAGGGTGAGATAGGGTAGTGAATTGGAAAGAGTAGTAGAAAGAAGTTTGAGATGAGTCAGAAAGTTGGGCTAGAAGATATATTGAGGGAAGTATAGGCTGAGAATGGGGTAGTGCATTGGAAATGCTAAATTAGAACGAAAGTGATAAATATTTAGATCCATAAGTACATTGAAAGTATATAGATGCATAAAGGAGGTAAGTATATGCAGATTAAAGATATTGATAGAGGTAGCGGATGAGAAATAGGGTAGTGCATTGGATATGCTTTTTCAGGAGAAAAGTAACAGACACACAGATCCAAGAACATGGAGGTACATAGATGCCCAATGGAAGCAAGTACATGTAGACCAAAGAAGATTTTTTTTTTTTTCTTTTGTTTTTATAACAACATAATTATTGTACATGTTCATACAAAGCAATACACGAAGATAGGCACATATCTATAGTGAAAATCAATGCTTATGTACACAGGGACAAATACATAGGGTGGGTATTAATGAATGGGAAAATGGGCAGCATTCTTGGCCCTGGTCCCGACCAGTTTGCCTATTACCTGAGGGTCGATCCCCTACCTACAGTGCTTTACTTTTTTTTAATCTATATACATTGCTTTACTTTTTTTTTTTTTAATGTGTGGTTCCGCTGGGGCCATATTGCGGCCCCCAGGGGAACCAAACATTTCAAATTTGGGGCCCGCAGTGCTTATCCCCTGACAATTTCATTTAAAAAAAAAAAAAAAACATAATTTTTACATTCCCCTTGGGGGATGCGCTCCCCCCCCCCACTACCCCTCAATTGGGAAAAAACTCCTTTTAAAAAAGAAATGTTTTCCCCCGGGTGGAGGCCAGCCCGATGCCATGAGGGCCGACCCCCATAAATATTCCCTGGTGCCTAGTGGGTTTCCTGGCTGTGGATTGCAGAATTTCAGGAAGGCCTCGTTTGAAAGGCAAGACTCTCCCCTTTCTAAACAATGCCTCTCTGAAACCTGGGAATGCCTTTTCGGCCATTTTTTCCCTACCAGATTGGGAGCTTACCTGCTCCTCGAGTCCGCTCCAGTGGGCAAACTGTGATGTCAGCACGCCTTGTGGCACGCTGACACAAAAAAGGGAATCCTCTGGTGCTTACACCAAAGGATTCTTTTCAGCCCTCCCCGGTGTCGGCTGATGGCTGACAAACACACCAGGGAGGGTGTGAGGGTGTCGGCCATTTGCCGACACCCGCACTTATAGGGTTAATGTTGTTGTGGGCCTTCCTTTTGACTGACTGCCCAGCAAAGCCATAGTTAAAATCACCATGAATGATTTAATTCATACTTTTCCTGTGCAGAGTTCTTTTCTTTTCTATTGTGTCATGGTTACAGTCACTACCAAGTTATTCTATTTATGTTTATATTCCTTGTTTTAAAAATAGCCGAAAGAAAATTGCTGCAGAATTAGTAGATATGGATGCTGGATAGCTCTTTTCTCCTTAATAGTTATAAGTTGTAGGTTCTGCTGAAGAAAGGATTCTCCAGCATTAGATCTCTCATAGATTCACATGTTTGAATCATAATACCCCGTCGTCGGAGTGGAGGTCCCTCAGTAACTTCACAATAGCAGTACCAAGAACTGCCTAGTATGCATGGCCTCAAAACCGTGGGACTTATTAGCACATCCACCTTATTGGAAAGTAAACACATTTCAGCCAATTAAATGAGAGTGCAGTCAGCCTCACCCTCCCAGAGGTTATCACACCTCAGATTTCCACTGCACATTGTGTGGAAGGGAGTTCCAGAGCTTAGCTCTCATTTCACATAAGATACGTTCTTCATTTTTCACTGAAATACTTTCTTAAAATTCCCTAACTGAGGTTGTAGATGTTGATTCTTCCACCACTATCTTTGGTGTAGAGTAAAAAGGACTAAATATGCAAACAATCAAAAAAGAAGCCTTTTAAGGCTTGTAATTCTTATGGAAAAGTTTGAATGTTCACGGATGTTCTGTACAAGATGTACATTTATTGCTCTAGCCAGCTCATAAACTGAAAGATTGTAAGATCTGTAGGACATTTTCAGCTAAAACCCTCAACCACTGTGAGGCGAGGCTTCTCAGGTGGGTTAAAAATAATAAGGCTGTCGAACATCCCTTCTCACGAGAAGAGTCTAAGGCAAGGTTTCAGACATCCAGAGAGAACAAATGTTAAAATGCACCTTCTGCCGGTGACTCTTCCTCGGTAAAGGCACTATCATTGATGACTTTATCAATGACTTTGCAGATGATAACTCTATCGACAGAAGACTCCATATCTAAGAAACCACCGGCAGGTTTGTCCCCCAGGAAACTATTGAGAGCCAACCTGTTGATTACACTGTGGACGACTGAGCCGTCAACACAAAAGCCATCAACGACCGATCTGTTGATGAAACCGTTGAATGAGTGCCTGACACATAAACTACAGTTCCTTCGATGACTTCACCGTTGACAAAGGTCCCTTCACAAAAAACAATGAAGGAAAAGGATATGCTGGACTTGTGCCCATAACACAATTTCTCAAGCGAAATACCACCACTACCACCACCTAAGCTTCTTGTTACTGAAGCAAGGAAGATTCAGATCTAGGCGACTCTTATGGAGTAACCTGCAGCCTTGGTCAATTTAGAATAGAAATGTCAAAATACAGAGGAGGAGCAAGTATACTCATCACAGCCCCAGCCCAAATATTTTCATCCCAATTACCCAACAGAGCATTGGGAGGAAAAGAGAGAATACTATGACAGACATTATGATCCGTATGAGAACTATGAGAAACATCCAATTATGAGGGTACCAGTAGATATGGAAAGAATTTATGACATATGATGGTGGGCTATTATACAAGGTTTCCATTCTCCTACCTCTCTTACAAGCATCTGGCTCTAGGAATGGAAGTTGTAGCAGCTGCACCACCCTCTACTCTCCGCCAGAAGAGCCAGTTCTTTTCAGATTTTCCACAAGACCTTATTCTGATAGACTTGTCCGATGAGGACCAATACCCAGAGGTGAAGAAAGGAGAATTGACTAACACAGACAGCCCCAAGGTAATGAGTGGGACAACTGGATCCTTCCAATAATAGATCCAGTTACATTCCCTCCAGTTAATTCTTCACCAAGTGGCATAAGTAAATTTCACAGTCTGGTGGAAAACACTGAAAAACGATTTGGCCTGCCTGTTTCGGTCAGAGAGAATGACTGCTTTTTAAACAATTTTAAAGAGCCAGCGAGAAGATCTGTAGAACCCAGTCCCCTCGTAGACTACATATATCTGAAGGGGGTTAAAAGCATGAAAACTCCAGCTACAGTAGCAGCTGTAGTACCTCAACTGGACAGAAAATATACAATTCTGGAAAACTCACCAGCTTCCTTAATTGGATGTCGAAAAGCAGATTCCATAGTCATGCAGGCTGTTCACCTCTAATTGAGAAATCCAGTAATACCATGAACAACACCACCAGCTAGAGAAGGTCAGAGGATTGATATATCTGATAAAATATTTTACTTTTGGCAGCCATGTTATTTAAGACTGCCAATGCCATTGAAATCATGGGCAGATTCAACAGACAAATGTGATCTGATGTTGCCCCCAAATCTAGACCTACTACCAGAAGAAAACAAAAACGAGGCAAAACTAATTCTTCAGATGGTAGAAAGGTCATCTATGGTGCTAATTGTTTCTGCTATGGACATAGTCAGTTTTGGCTTTAGGCAACTGACAGGAACTGCTGTCCTACGGAGGCACGGTCGGTTATGGGCCACTTTTTTAGACCGGAAGTCCAAAATAGAATTATGGACATGCCGTTTGATGGACAATCATTGTTCGGTAAATGCATGAATAATGCATGCCAAAATATTTGAGCTGACACAGAGGAGGCAATTCACTGGGAACACTGCAGCAGAGGAGAACTCCATTCTTTCACGGAGGCAGAGGAAGATTGTATCCATATCGAGGATCAAATCAACCCTACAGATGCCCTCTGTACCAAACTCAACCATATGGACATTTTTAACAACAGCAATCATACAGACAGCTGCAATCCCAATCCTACACCTGGTCTTCCACAATGCATAGAGAAAGACAACTAAAGAATCCAGATAATCAACGCCATGATGACTTCCAGACACCAAGTATCACATTCCCTTACTGAAAGATCTCTGGCCCGTTGATGGCAAAATCTCTACTTTCTACAAGAGCTGCATAAAGATTACCTCAGACAAGTGGGTACTCCTTGTGATCCAGCTTGGGCACACACTAGTTCAACATCCACCAATCACAACCCAACCCACAGTTAAGCACAAGCATCTACGCTTGTTGAAAGCAGAGATTTGCAACATGTTAGACTAGGGAGCCGTAGAACCACTTTCGAAACATCATCAGACTTTTGGATTATGTTCTAAATATTTACTCATCAAAAGAGTAGAAGCCCATTCTGGACTTAATACAACTAAATCTGTTTCAAAGAAACAATCATTTAGGATGGTCATGCTTCAAGAGGTTCTACAGCTACTCGAGGTATGACTACATGAAATCATTAGACCTCAGGTATGCCTATTTCCATATACATAATCACAGAAAACATCACAAGTGCCTCAGATTTGAGGTCGCCGGTGGCCACTCCCTTGTGTACTCCCTTTGGTCTCTGATCTGCTCCCAGGATATTTACCAAGTACCAGTGGAAGAGGTGTGGTGCAGCGGCCAGGGCAGCTGACTTCGGAGCACAGGGCTCACGGTTCGATCCCCGGCGGCAGCTCAGCTCAGCACCTTGTGACTCTGGGCAATAGCTCACTTAATTTCCACGACGGCCCCCAGCGCCATGAGACCCGTAAGGGTGAGTAGTTCGCGCTTTACAAATACGGATTTACATTTATTTTCTTTATTTACAACCCCTCCATTCCTGCCACCTTCAATCCCTCTCTTGGAAGGTGACATTCCTTGTTGCTATTGCTTCACTCAGGCGTGTCAGTGAGCTGCAGGCATTAACCTTGGAAGAACCCTTCTTCCAAATCCATAGGGATAGGGTTGTCCTTCGTACCAATCCTGAAATTCTCCCTAAGGGGGTTTCTCCCTTCCACCTTCGCCAATCTATTGAACTTCCTGTGTTTTTCCCATAATCTTATTCTGTTGCAGAACGGGCTCTCCATACTTTGAATGTAAAGCGAGCCCTCATGTACTACATTGACAGAACTAAACCATTTAGAAAAAACATAGCAACTCTTTGTTGCTTTCTCCCAACCCCACAAAGGGAAGGCTCTATCCAAGACAGGCATTGCTAGATGGATGATTAAATGCATCCAGACATGCTGTGCCAAAGCTAAAAGGACTCTGCCCATTCTTCCTAGAGGCCACTCCACTCAAAAGAAAGGAGCCTCTATGGCCTTCCTGGGGAACATTCCAATAGCTGACCTATACAAAGCAGCTAATTAGTCCACATCATACACTTTCACAAATCATTACTGTGTTGATGAGCTAGCACTCCAATAAGCAAATGTTGGTCCTGCAGTACTTCATACACTCTTTCAGTCTGCTGCAACACCCACAGGCTATCCACCGCTTTTTGGGAGGACTGCTTTACAGTCTTTGCACAGCATGTGTATCTACAGCCACACATGCTTCGATCTAAAAATGTAACTTACCCTGTAAGCATCAGTTCATGTCATGTAGTGCTGTTGATTCACATGCGACCACCCTCCTCCCCAGATGCCTGTGGCTGTTGCAGTCTCCTTTGCTATCTTCTTTTCGTCTTTTTCATGGACATTTCTCCATACTTCGCTTCGCTTCACATTCCATCCTCTCCCACCATGCAGGAAAACAATCTAACAATGGAGCTGATGACCATGTGCATTAACAGCAAGAGGAGGAGTCACACTGCCTAATGACTTGCAAGACTTTTTAGAAGAAAAACAACTTGCACACATCCAGGCCCAACACTGGATGGCAGCATATGTGTCAACATCACACATGCCACAAACAGATGCTTACATGGTAACAAACATTTTCCTTCTCCAGCGCTGGTGCTTTTCATAATTTCACGTATGGCCCACCCTCCTCCCTAAATAGAGGCTCACCTGATGCACATTATGCTACTTCTACATTTCACTCTTCTGCTAGAAATCCGAGGTGTGATGACCTTTGGGAAGTGTGGGTCTCACTGCACTCTCACCTCATTGGCTGAAGTTTGGTTGTTTTACAATGAGGTGGATGTGCTGATAAAAGTGGCACTGCTCAGAGGCCATGCAGGCAGTGCCTTGTACTGCTATTGTAAAACTACAGAGGGACGACAATGACGGGGAATGATTAAAGCATGTGAATCTTTGAAACATACTAACATTATATAACTACAATTACAGATAAGTAATGCTTTTATAATGCCTTGCCTGTTTAGTGTCCTAATCCTGGTCGACAATGTGAACCCTAGATGAGAGGTTTGTAGGATTTAATGTGTTATTCTTAAATTGGGGCTGTGGTTAAGTTAGACTGTTAGGTAATGTTTTCCTATTTGAGCTATGGAAACACTGACTTCAGCTGTCTCATCAATCCCTCGTTCAAAATGGTCCTGACTGCTTAACCAGCTTCCATCGGAGTTAGGATCATGGGGATCAAGGGACCGTATCACAACATATTTTTTGCTAGCGGGTGTTAAGTAAGGCAGTGCTTACTACAAACACATCTTACCACCTTATTATAGAAGCAGAGTTCTGAAGGTGATAATGTGCAGGATTATTTGTGTTTATTTTTATTGTGCATTTTGCTGGGGTAGTATTGTCTTTTCTATGATTGTATTTGTTTTCTGCTCATTTACATTATGTTGTTTAATTGTACCGAGGTTGTTGAATTACATTCTGTTTTGACAGTTCTTCTGTGTTGTACCCTGTTATATTTTTCATGTGTTGCTGTTTCATTTTGTGTTATGTTATTATATTGTGAACTACTGTGCTCTGTAATCAATTTAGAGATGTCTACTGATGCAGCGCGTACAATAAAAACTATTCTCCTCCTAGGTTATTTATAGGTCATCCAGGGGCAAACTATATTTCTCATATCCACATGACGATGGGGCCCATAAACATCGTCTAACACACACGCACACTCCTGGATTTTCCTTTTACACCTTTATGAAATTCTGTACTCCTAGGAGAAACATGAGAACTAAATGGAGAACACCATTTTGTGTACCGCTGGAAGAGCAAGGATATCTATTTACCTTAATTTGTCACTCTCTTTTAGTTATTTCTTAAGATATTCCTGCTCATTGTTTTGTCGATGAATCATTCATTTAAGAAATTAGTTCATAGTGATTAAGACCAGCTGAATCACAATCAACCAATTACTCAGGTCACAATCATTTAGGAAAATAACCACTGAGTCATTTTGGGTTTAAAGAATCTTAATTTTTATATAATTTTAAAAGCATGGAAAGAATTTAATACTTTATTCAATTATTCATTTTTAAATTCACAATTTTATTAAGCATAATCAATTTATTGCAGAAAAGGAAATTTTGTCATAAAGCCAAAAACCCTAGTTACCTGCCTAGCTTCCTAATTTAGCCTAATGATTTCTAACCTAACTTTGGGATTAGAAATAGCCTGATTCTCATACTCAACTGTAAAGTTAAGACAGCAACAGCAACTTCAGCTCGTCAGCATCAGCTACCTGCAACCCGTCTCCTCTACTGCAACCCCGACTCTCGAACTGCCTGGAACTCTGACTGGAACTCCCGGGAACTTCCCTGGAACAATGACTGGAACTGCCCCCTCCCACTAAGAGTAGGCCCTCTTATACCCCAATTCTAACTTTGCTAACTAACTGTTGCAACATTAATATCACGCTTTTCTTTCATTGGTCCATGCATGTCAGCTTATTCATTCTTTAATCAAGTTCTCTTGGATTCAAGGGTCCTTGGATCATTTCCTTTCCCATACGCTTAAACATTTCCATCCGATTCGATCAGTCCATTTGTATCTTCTTTTGACACATTCAAGAACTCCGCAGTCATTGTCCTTTCTCTTGGGCTCCTTTCCCACGGACTCTCTCCTGATCCTCACGGCACACTATCAGTTCAATTAGGTCACACCAGCCTTGACCATTTCTTGCATCCTAGCCTCTCAGAGACATCACGAGGCTCCAGATTTCTTCAATCTCATCCCGTACCACGTGTCCCCTTGCGCCTGCGCACATCTTCCCACTGGCGGCCATTTTATATCGCCACTCGGTTCTACTTTAGAAGCACTAATTTGAGGCAAATAAAACATAATTAAAATAGAGAAAAATATCCCTTTCGTTTCCCTCCCGTCTACGTACCCCAATTAGTTGTTACCTAGCAGAAAGCGACATTTAAGCTGCTCCTTACTTACCATCACTATTGTTTTTGCAACGACACGTTTTATTTCTATTAAGCACAATAACATGCATTTATTTTATTTAGTACGCTTTTTATTCTTACGTTATGATTAGACACACGGACATTCATTAATAGATTATTTAGCACATACATTGGCATATTACCATTCCCACATATACAATGTTGATTAATACATTTAAACGAACATTTTTAATTAATTAATTATATAATTTGTTAGGGGTTAAAATTTTTATTTTTACTGCTCCATCAATCCCCCTTTGGTGATTTTTAAATCACCACATAAAACCCAAGTCATACTTCTTTTCAGGCAGCATGTCTTTCATCCTTTACTTTCTGTTATTCATATCTCTGTCTCTTCTTCATCTTGCCTTTTAGTCTCTTTATACATGCTTTCTTTCATTTTCTCCAACTCAATTTCACCCATTTCTCTCTCTCTTTCTCTCATTATTCTGTTATTTCTTCTTATCTTATTCTGTCTTACTTTTCTCTTTATACATGTTATTACTATTTTCAATGTCATGGCTAACAATATCACTATAGTTGCTACTATTATAACTTTCCCTATTACTAGTTTACTCATCCTAGTTAACCAATTTGCTACTGAGGAAAACCCTCTACCAAGTTTTCCCAAAACACTTTCAACCTCCAGTGGGACTAATTCTTTGTGCAGACTTGTAATATTTGTAATATACTTCTGTATATTTTCACTGTTATCCGGAATGTAAGTACAACAATGTTGGACTTTCAACATTCCACAGACTCCACCCTCTTTTGCCAAAAGAATATCAAGGGCAAGCCTATTTTGCATTACCATAGCTCTCATGGCAACCATTTCGGTATTTACCATTAAGAACCCTCCCGCAGTATCTGTAGACAAACGATCTACTACTGTGGATAACTTCCGAATTTTAAATGCATTCAAAGATATTCCCACTGCTGGTATTAATGCTCCAAAAATATCACCTACAATTTCTGAAAAACTTTCCCTTTTTCTACGTGTAAATCTATTAATCATCTTGTATGTTCCCTTTTCTTCTCTGTCCATGTGAAAATTTTTGGAAAGACCAGGCCTACATAGCAAGTTCCATACCAATGGTCCGGTAACCTGTAATAAGCTCTATTCCCACAAATATAATAGATACCTGGAAATATTGGGTCCTTTCCACCTTTGAATCCCCAACCTCCCAGAATTTGATAATTGTCATGGCAGATACTGGAACCTACAAAGTAATTGTCATAGACTGTCTTATTTCTCTTAATGCACAACTTTCCTGTTTGTGGCCAATCTAAAGTCATTGCTGCATTTATCCTTTTCCCTTCATGATTTTCTTCCTCAAACGTCCATAAACGTTTTCCTTCCTCTTTTATTGCTTCTTTTTGAAATTTCATTCTTCTTTCTTCAACCATGTCTAAAAATACCTTTTCTTCTTTCTTTAACTCACAGGTAAGGTTGTTACTAACTATTTCTTCTAACGTTAATTTTCTATGTTCTAAAAAGAATTCTCCTAAAACCTTTGCTGGTTTTACTTTGTTAAGTTCTGGTACTACTGGAATGTTTGCAAATATCTTATCTATATCAGTATAATAAGATTCTAATCTACCTGTTTTATAAAATAAACTTGCTATTACACTACATGTTATTCCATAAGTCAAAGGTAAGTGATGATAAGTCACACCTTCCGATACTGATGCAGGCAACTGCATACAAACATAACAATCTCTTACGTCCATTGTCTCTACGTATTCATACAATAATTTTGTAAAAACGTTCTTTGAAAAATCTGTTACTGACTTATCCTTATGCAACTCTGCACTACTTCTTAAAATAACTTGTTCTTTAACACTAGCTTCTCTTTCTAGTTTACTATCATTTTTTGCTTCTATCACAGCCACACTAATTGGAATTGTGATTGCTAAAACTATCCATATGGTCATTAACAACCCTGTACAAAAGCAGCACATTTTGCACCATCTCTTTACAAATTCACATTTATTTCTTCTATTCTCATTATTCTCCATTTTTCTTTTTCTATTTGTTAAATTTTCAGAAAATTGTGTCACTACACCTCAAAATGACTTAGACGCCACTCTGCTTTCAAAAAGTCTTTGCTTGGTACTTTCTTTAATTCTCTCCAGAATTCTTTCGTTGTCACATCCGGTGATTTGTCACATCCAGTAAAATTTGTCACGTCCGGCAGAAGCACTTTAAGTCTTCACTTCAGTTTCGTTGCATCTCACCTTTTCCCATCCGACTTCTCAGTCTCTGGTTTCCGTGAGTGTTTTCTTCTTCTTCTTTGTAATCAGTTAATGCAATATACAGCCACTCAGGTGACTTAAATTTTGAATTCACTTTCTTTGTCCTTTTGGACTTTTGTAATCTTTTTCCACTGGGTTTTTCTTGTCCCTTTTGACTTGTTACCTCATTTACTTGTTCAGCATCTTCATCTTCTGCTCTTATTATTCTATATCTCAATTTTCTTACATAGCTGTTGGGCCAATTATCTCCTTTTCTTGGCCTTTTGACCTCACCCTCTCTTTCTTCTCTTTCCGATCTCCAATTTCTTTTTCTTGATTCAGTCTTTGCTTTTTCCTCTCCTCCACTTTCTTCTGTTTCTGTTTCAACTGTCTCACTATTGTCTCTTATTTTGAAACTTATAATCTCGTCATCTCCTACTGGTGGATCTGTCTTCTCCTTTTTGTTTTCCCTTATCACTGTCCCTCCTCGGGGTTCTTCCGATTTGGTGTTTTCCTCCTTATCTGCTTCTGAATTTCCCTGTTCTCCTGTTTCTCTATCTATCCCTATTGCTCCTCGGGGTTCTTCTCGATTTTCTAACTTTTTGTGTACTTCTTTCCCTACTTCATCTATTAATATTGTTTCTGAAGGATTTCCACCATAACTTGTACTTGGTTGTTCATCTAACTCAATTTCTTGCTCAGTTTCTTCTCTAATTGGTTTATAACCCCAAGTTCTCTTTCGGAATTCTTCCCAGTTTGCAGCTGAATCATCAGATCCTGAAGTTGTGTCAGATATTTCCAGATGTCGACTTACAGGTCGATCTTCAAGTTCTGGAACTTCTGAATTTCTTTCTTCTTCTTCTTCTTGTTCCTCTTCTTCTCTAGAGGTGTTTTCCGTTGGGGTCTCCAGATGTCGACTTTCAGGTCGATCTTCAAGTTCTGGCACCCTTTCTTTTATCTTGGTTGTTCCAGCCGTTAAACTTTTATCCCACACTTCCAGACGCCGACTCACATGTTGATCTGTAGGTTCTGGAATTCTGATTGTGTGGCTGGCATGAACCCAGTTCTTTACTCCTGCACACTTGACAGCAGTCGTTGTTACTAGGATTACCTGTCTTGGCTCATCCCAACGCGGAACTAGACAGTTTCTTCTCCTGTGGACTTTTATGCGGACCCAGTCTCCTGGATTCAAGTCGTGAGCTGGTTTTCTTTCAAGAGTGGTCGCATCCGGTCCAACCTGATGAAACACAGAACGCACCACATCAGCCAGTCCTTTGCAATAATCCAGTATTAGATCATCAGTTATTGTTAATAACTTGTTGACTGGTACGTGGGCTTGTCTCATTGCTCGTCCCATGATCATTTCATGAGGACTGAGTCCCGTTTTCTTTTCAGGGATGCTTCTGATGGTCATCAGAACAAGAGGCAGTGCATCTGGCCATTTGAGTCCTGTAGCTTGACACATTTTTCCTAATCTGTTTTTAATTGTTCCATTTATCTGCTCTACTACCCCAGAAGCTTCGGGTCTGTAAGCACAATGTAGTTTTTGTTTAATACTCAATGCTTCACAAATCAATTGGATCAACTCATTTTGAAAATGTGTTCCTCTATCTGTCTCAACTGTGACTGGAAAACCATACCTCGGAATGAACTCTCGTAGCATAAGTTTTGCCACTGTTGTTCCATCATTCCTTCTTGTGGGGTATGCCTCCACCCAACGAGAGAACAAACAGACGACCACCAGTACATATCTTAATCGGTTACTAGGGGGCATCTCAATAAAATCCATCTGTATCCTTGTGAATGGACCTCCTTCTCGTCCTATTGTTCCTAGACTCACTACTGTTTTTCTTCCTGGGTTAAATTGTTGACAAATAAGACATCTTTGACAAAGACTTTCAGCAATGGCTCTGAATTTTGGGTTATACCAAGTTTGTCTAAAAAGTCTAATCATTGCATCTCTCCCAATATGAGCTTGTCCATGGTACATCCGTGCCATGTCTGCAATCATGCTATCAGGCATAACTGGTCTTTCATCTCTGTATACCCACACTCCATTATCTTCCGGTCTTCTACATCCTGCTTTAATCCAGTAATCCTTTTCCTCATCTCTTGCTGTTTCTTGTAACTGCCTTACTTCATCCCATGTTTCGACTGCATTAGTGAAAAGCAAAGGACAAGAGACATGCTCCCTTTCTCTATTTTTGTTCAGGGACGCCATGTTTTCCGCACAATATCTAGCGATCTCATCAGCATAATTATTGCCGACCGCTATGTAATCTTCGTTTTTCTTATGCGCCTTGCACTTCACTACAGCTATTTGTTTAGGCAGCTGTATCGCCTCAAGCAGTTTTTTAACATAATCTCCATTTCTGATAGGTGTTCCTGCAGATGTCAAAAATCCTCTTTGTGACCAAATCTGACCAAAGTCATGTACGATGCCGAAACCATATTGGCTATCGGTCACAATCGTGATTCGTACATTTTTCCCCAATTTACATGCTTGAATCAAAGCAATTAGTTCCGCAACTTGGGCAGACCTAACTCCTTTCAGACAAGACGCTTCCATTACAGTTGCCACTGTGCATACTGCATAAGCTGCGCTTAACACTCCTTCCTTTGTTCGTAAACATGAACCATCTACAAACATGACATAATCGGATTCCTTTAACGGTTCATCTTTTATGTCAGCTCTTGGTTTTGTGCAATATTCCAGCACATTCAGACAATCATGATCTACTTCATCTTGTTCAATTATACTCTCTTCATCTGGCAATGATGTCGAAGGATTTACATTTATGCATCTATCTATGGTCACATTTTCTGCACTTAAGATGACTTTTTCGTACTTAGTCAGCCGACTATGTGTCATGTACTGTGTTTTTGTTCTTGTCAAAAGAATTTCTACTGAATGGGGAACATATACTCTCAGTGGATACCCCATCACTATACCTTCACTTTGTTCCAGACTTACACAAGTAGCAGCAACTGCTTTCAGACATCCGGGCAATGCTTTTGCTATAGGATCTAAAACAGCTGAGAAGTAAGCTATAGGCCTCTTCATGGTGCCGTGTTTTTGTACCAGTACTGAAAATGCACATCCATCTCTTTCACTGCAGTATAACTCAAAATCCTTTTCATAATCAGGCATGCCTAATGCAGGGGCCTCACACAGTTTCTTTTTCAATTCTTTGAAAGATTTCATTTCTTCTTTGTTTAACTCAAAATGGTCTTTTACATCTTTCTTTGTTAGTTTTTGTAATGGTTTTGCAATCAAAGAAAATCCACTTATCCATTGTCGACAATATCCAACCATTCCCAAAAACATTCTTACCTCTCTTTGAGTCATTGGTGCTCTCATTCCTTGAATCATTCTTACTCTTTCTGTCGCTATTTTCCGCACTCCTTTCTCAATTTTATGTCCTAAATACTGGACTTCTTTCTGACAAAACTGTAATTTTGAAGGAGACACTTTATGTCCTCTTTTCTCTAAGTGTTTCAGCAAAGCAATTGTATCACTTACACATGCTTCTTTTGTTTTCGATGCCACCAATAGGTCATCGATATACTGCACCATCACTGATTTTTCTGGCATCTTCAAATCTTCCAGAGATTTCTTTAGAATCTGATTAAAAATTGAGGGGCTTTCTGTATACCCCTGTGGAATTCGGCACCATGCCAAAATACGCTCTCCAAACCGGAATGCAAATAATGGCTGGCTATCTGGGTGCAAAGGAATAGAGAAAAATGCGTGACATAAATCTATCACAGTGTACCACTCAGCTTCATGCGGGATTTGATATAGAATCACTGCAGGATTTGGCACTATTGGACAACATGGTACCACTATTTTGTTGATCTTTCTCAAATCCTGTACTATTCTGTATGTTCCATTTGGCTTTTTCAGTCCCATAATAGGTGAATTACATGGACTGCTCATGATTTCTTTCAAAATTCCCTGTTCAATCATCTTATTTATCACAGGAGTTATTCCTTCAATTATTTCTGGAGTTAATTTGTACTGTGGCGTGTTTGGATAACTTATCCCTTCTTTCACTGTCACTTTTACGGGATCAACTTCTCTCATTAATCCAATGTCTTCTCCTGTAAAATCCCACACACTTTCTTTCACTGCACTTTTTAATTCTTCTGGAAGTTTTTCTGCATCAAATGCAGGAAACAAACCATTCATTTCAGGTTCCTGATTCATCAAAGTTACTTTATACAAAGCATCTTCATCTGAAGTCTGAAAACCAATTCCATCTGGTGTACAATAAATTGTGCAATTCATTTTACACAAGAGGTCACGACCTAAAAGATTTACAGGACTACAATCGCACACTACAAATTTATGCATTTTACTAAAAGAACCAATTTTTACTTCTACCAATTCAGTAAGTGGGGTTTTAATCTGCTGATTGGCTACTCCTACCACTTGGATGCATTCACCTGAGAGAGGAAGGTTCGGAATTTCCACTGACCTAACAGTAGAACGGGTAGCTCCAGTATCGACAAGGAATGTTACGTTTGCTCCATTCACTTCTCCATCCACAAAGGGACCAGACTGATCTACCTCCAGAGTTGCGCCAAGCACGCACTCTTTCCTCTCTCTTGCGCACCGTCAGAAACTTTCATCCGGGTCATCCTCACTCTGATGCAACCAATACTGGGAAATGTTAGCTGCTCTCGGCAACTGTGTTACCTGCTCTCCTCCGTAGAATCCTGTTTCTGTACTGTATCTTTGCTGGTTAACAGTGTTGGGAAGTGGTGGTTGTGGCACCTGACTTTGTTGAACAACTACCTCATTCTGCACCTGTGGAGTTAATGATTGAAGTTCCGGATTAGGTTTAGGTGGGAACTTACACTCATTTCTCCAATGCCCCAATTTTCCGCAATTATGACATGGCCATTTCTTCTTTGCCTCTTCTAGACTCACTTGTCCTTTTCCTTTACCTATATTTGGTCGCATCTTATTCTGTCCTGATTCGTTTCCATTATTATTATCCAATTGAGCTTCTTGTTTTTCTGCCACTTTCACTTGTGCCCACATTGCTTTTTCTTTCAACTTACGCTGTTTACTCTCTATTTCATCACTACAATACTTAGCATACCTCAGCACCTCATCTACACTTGCATTCTGCCAGTTTATCATATGTTGCTTAATCATATCACTTATTTCTTGTTTCAAGCCAAATACAAATAGGTATACAAAATGACTCATATCCTTCTCACTTAATTCCTCATAACCACTATACTGTTTGAAAACTAACAACAATCGCTCATAATATGCATGTACACTCTCCTTACTTTCCTGTGTAGTTCTATCAATCTTAACCCAATCTGTCTCTTTTGGAGGAATCTTATTTTTCAAAAAGGTAATCACTTTGTCGTATTTCTTCATCACATCTGGTCCTGGAGCTCCTGTCTTAGGATCTCTTGGATATTCTGTAGTTGGCCAGTCAACTGTAATCTTACATTCTGACCACAGATCCGTTGGTACCACTATGTCAAACAATCCATCCAAATCTATCCACAACACTTTCGAGACCTTTACAAACCTTTCTACCTGTCGGTACCACTCAACTGGCTTTTCTCTTAACTTTGGAAAGTCATTTGTAAATGACAGGATGTCCTGCCTAGTCCAGGGAACATGCACATAACTACCACCTGGAGTTTCTCTCATAGGGTACTCTTTAACAACATGTTCCTTTTCTGTTATCATAAAAGCCAATGAACCTTTGTCTACACTTTTCTCATTCTTCTTTGTCCATCTAACCTTCCATCTGTCCACATCACCCCATTTTCTCAACAAAACAATCAACTCTTTTATCTGTGTCAGCCTTCCTGCTGTATTCAAATTTTCAATATCTTTTTCACAAAAATCTACTCTGTATGGTTTCTGCAACGTTTTTACTTTTGCAAAATCTATTCCAATCTCACCGGCCACTTCTTCTAGTTTGTCATGTAAATTCTTTGCCCTCCATGTTATACTTTTGCACAGAAACATTATTTCATCATCCTGATAATTCTTTATCTTTTCTGTACCAATCGTTCCTAGTATTAATTCTTCCATGTCAATTTTCAATCTGATCACATCTAATGGTTTTTCTTCCGTTTCTTTTATTTTAAAAGCTTTCATCCACTCACTTAACTCATCAGGAGTCGGACCTATAGGAGTACTATTTATTTCTGTCCAATTTCCACTCTTTTCAGGTGTCACTGTTGTAGATTCAGTTACCATAGGCATTTTCCTACTGCTACACTCATTTACTGTCAAATTTTCAGGTGGACTTGGTCTGTAAGCACTAGTCAAATTGCTCGTACCTGGACTTGTTTCCATTCTTTCCTTTTCTCTTTGGAATTGCGAACTCAAGGGAATCACCAAAGATCGTTCATCAATTTTCTGATTCTCGAAAACTGGTATTACTGGACCTATTGTTACGGGCACGGTAACTGCTTCCATATTCTTTGTTAATTCTCTAATTTTCTCAGTTAGTTCTTTTGTTGTCCTTGCCAATTCTCTTGCACTATCGTTTTCTATTCCCTCAATTTGGGAAGTTCTTATTTGTTCTTGTGACCTATTTATTTCTTGTCTTTTTCTGGACTTTTATTTCGCATAGCTTCTATTGGTGGCGCATTTGGTGTCACCACTGTAGAATTCTGCTGATACGGAGGTGGATTTTTATTTAATATATCTTCCAGCAACTCGTCATCCGTTTCGCTCTCATGCATATACTTCTCTCTCTCTAAATGTTTCTTTTTCTCAGTCCGTTTTTTCTTAGTCCCTTCCTCAACTGTAAAAGCTGGAAACAAACCTCCTGTCATGTTAGCACATCTCCATCGTTTTATTCTGTCCTCATGATTCATTCCCCACAATCTTCCGGGCACGAACTCATAACCTTTCATACCTCTGAATCTTTCTTTTTCGTACATCTCATCTTCCCATTCTGTTAAAGCCTCAAACTGTGTCGGTCTAGGTCTAGGTTCCAATTTAAGCATCTTTTCTTTTAAATTCCGTAAAATCGCTACATTAAAAGAACCATTTTCAGGAAAAGCCAATGCTCCATCATTCTTGGTATATTTTACCCAATTATCCAACCATATGCACGTATGATATCCATATTTCAGCATCATATGTGAAGCTGCTGATTTCGGCGGAGGAATTACTTGTCCCTCTCTAGTCACAACCTTTTTGTCTTTCTTAAAGAAATTCTTTAATTTCGTCGTCCATGACGTTCTCTCCCTTTCATACTCGTAATACGGCATGTCTTCTATTTTGTTTTCTCTTTACTCTAACACTGTTTCTGTGTACGGAACTTCGTCCAATTACAGCGCGATTCACACTAACGTACCAATCAGAACAATTTCCACCAACCGCGAACCAACCAATCCTAGCGCAGCACTTTTCTACGTCACTCCTGCTCTGTGTTCACGTGGCTGGCGCACTATCCAATCCTAGCGCGGCACTTTTCCACGTCACTTCTACTCTTTACCCCTCCTTTACAAAATTTATCGGCAAGTTTCTTTTCGCTGTTTTCTCCGTTAGTTACAACAAATAAACAATTCCATAGTCTGATTCGCTAAACAAAGTGACAGCTTTGTCCTTTTACACAAGAATCCTGTTTTTCCAGTAGGCAGCGCTTACCTCTACCCTACCACAGAATTATTTACTTTCGCCGATAAAGTAGCACTTCCCTCTACCTTACCCTTCTTTCAAACAAACAATTTACTCGTTTCTCTGGGGATAAGACACATGTGGAGACTAGGCTCCTGAGAATTAAGGCCAAAGTTTCACAAGTAAACGTGATTTGCTATTTCATTTACACACTTTTCACACCGAAAACCCTAACATAACACAACTTGTGTTATAACCAAAATGAATTCAGACCATGTACCAAATTCCATGTGACTTCTCTTGCCACACGTGTTCCACTTCCTACATCCCAGAAGCGTGAAAACTTACATATAACATAACGCGACTCAACATATAGTGTTAGTCATCAAATAATCAATAATCAATAAACAATAATCACTAAACTAATCTATAGAAAACCATAACTCTGCTACCAAGAAATCTGATGCAGCGCGTACAATAAAAACTATTCTCCTCCTAGGTTATTTATAGGTCATCCAGGGGCAAACTATATTTCTCATATCCACATGACGATGGGGCCCATAAACATCGTCTAACACACACGCACACTCCTGGATTTTCCTTTTACACCTTTATGAAATTCTGTACTCCTAGGAGAAACATGAGAACTAAATGGAGAACACCATTTTGTGTACCGCTGGAAGAGCAAGGATATCTATTTACCTTAATTTGTCACTCTCTTTTAGTTATTTCTTAAGATATTCCTGCTCATTGTTTTGTCGATGAATCATTCATTTAAGAAATTAGTTCATAGTGATTAAGACCAGCTGAATCACAATCAACCAATTACTCAGGTCACAATCATTTAGGAAAATAACCACTGAGTCATTTTGGGTTTAAAGAATCTTAATTTTTATATAATTTTAAAAGCATGGAAAGAATGTAATACTTTATTCAATTATTCATTTTTAAATTCACAATTTTATTAAGCATAATCAATTTATTGCAGAAAAGGAAATTTTGTCATAAAGCCAAAAACCCTAGTTACCTGCCTAGCTTCCTAATTTAGCCTAATGATTTCTAACCTAACTTTGGGATTAGAAATAGCCTGATTCTCATACTCAACTGTAAAGTTAAGACAGCAACAGCAACTTCAGCTCGTCAGCATCAGCTACCTGCAACCCGTCTCCTCTACTGCAACCCCGACTCTCGAACTGCCTGGAACTCTGACTGGAACTACCGGGAACTTCCCTGGAACAATGACTGGAACTGCCCCCTCCCACTAAGAGTAGGCCCTCTTATACCCCAATTCTAACTTTGCTAACTAACTGTTGCAACATTAATATCACGCTTTTCTTTCATTGGTCCATGCATGTCAGCTTATTCATTCTTTAATCAAGTTCTCTTGGATTCAAGGGTCCTTGGATCATTTCCTTTCCCATACGCTTAAACATTTCCATCCGATTCGATCAGTCCATTTGTATCTTCTTTTGACACATTCAAGAACTCCGCAGTCATTGTCCTTTCTCTTGGGCTCCTTTCCCACGGACTCTCTCCTGATCCTCACGGCACACTATCAGTTCAATTAGGTCACACCAGCCTTGACCATTTCTTGCATCCTAGCCTCTCAGAGACATCACGAGGCTCCAGATTTCTTCAATCTCATCCCGTACCACGTGTCCCCTTGCGCCTGCGCACATCTTCCCACTGGCGGCCATTTTATATCGCCACTCGGTTCTACTTTAGAAGCACTAATTTGAGGCAAATAAAACATAATTAAAATAGAGAAAAATATCCCTTTCGTTTCCCTCCCGTCTACGTACCCCAATTAGTTGTTACCTAGCAGAAAGCGACATTTAAGCTGCTCCTTACTTACCATCACTATTGTTTTTGCAACGACACGTTTTATTTCTATTAAGCACAATAACATGCATTTATTTTATTTAGTACGCTTTTTATTCTTACGTTATGATTAGACACACGGACATTCATTAATAGATTATTTAGCACATACATTGGCATATTACCATTCCCACATATACAATGTTGATTAATACATTTAAACGAACATTTTTAATTAATTAATTATATAATTTGTTAGGGGTTAAAATTTTTATTTTTACTGCTCCATCACTACAAATGGTGCTGCATTTCATATTAAAAGCAGCACTTTCAGGTTCCAGTGGCAAACAACCATTTACTTCTGACTATACTGTTAAAATAGTCCTGCGGCAGCTCTCCAACTGTTTAAGACACCAGTCCGCCCAAAACTCTGTCAAAGACCATGAGGCCTTATCACATAAAGTAAACTCAGGGAACACTTATTTAAGAGAAAGTGTCTGCCACAGTTTTGGGCAGACTGGTGTTTTAAGTTGTTGAAAAGATGGTGCAGTGCTATTATACTCCCTTAGACAATGGTAAATGGTTGCTTGTCACTGGAGCGTTATAGGCATATGCTGCTTTTGACTGGAAGTATAGCAGCATTTGTTGACGTATCTAAAGTAAATGAAGGAACATAACACAACATACGCAGAGCATCATAACAACACACATAAAACATAGTAGGGCACATCACAAAAGAAACGTTAAAGAGAATGATAAACAACAACCACATTACAACACAAGAAAATCACAATGCAATAATGCATCACAAATAGCAGCTCAAACACACAGCAGAATGCATCACTACAACAACCAAATAAGTACCACATGCATACACATATTTTGAGGTGTTTGGATAAGACACTGCGTTAGTTAACTTGCCACCAAGGACATGAAATGTTTTGTGATTTGATGTCAGTTCTCGCTTTATGTGATACAGCTCTGTATTCGTAAAGTAGCGGTAAGCCACAGTTTGCATGGCTTCCTGTGCAGCACTAAGTGGAGTAATAAGTGCCACATTCTTAATTTAAAAAACTGTGTAAACCTACCCCTGTTAATGCTAATGTTTAGAGATTTTTACAAAGTGATGTATTTTAAAATGACGTTATTGATTGCATTATATAATATGAATTCTTTATAGAACTGTTGTAGGAAAGTGCCCCTTTTTGCATGGTTACCCCCCACTTTTTGCCTGACATTTTATACAACTTGATTTGATGTGCCCTGGGTCCCTGCCAAACAGGTTCACAGGGCCTGTGTTCTTTCCCAAACCTGTGCCTTTGTGCCCACAATTGGCACATCTCTGGCCACAGGTAAGCCCCTTGTAAAATGTACCATGGGTACCAAGGGCGCTGTATCCAGGGAATGCCTCTGAGGACTGCAGTACCTATTGTGCCACCCTTAGAGGCCCTTCACACCCACACACTGTCATTACAGGCTGCTTGTTTTGGTGCAGAGAAAAGTGAACACATGGCACACATCCCTGCGTGCCATGCCTGCAACCCACTGCCTGGCTCCTAGGTAAGTCACCCTTCTAGCAGGGTGCACTATCCCCCAGGTGAGGGTACAGTTGCATGAGCACTGTATCCCTACAGTGTCTAAGTCCATTCTTAGACATTGTAAGTGCAGTAAAGCCATAAAGAGTATATGGTCTGGGAGTTGGTCATTACGAACTCCACAGCTCCTTAATGGCTTTACTAAAAACTGGGAAGTTTGTTAGCAAACTTCTCAGCACATTAAACCCACATTGATGCCAGTGTGGGATGTAATGTAAAATGCACTTAGAGGGCATCTTAGAGATGCCCCCTGAAAAATGACCCACCCTGGTGTGGTTCCTGAATGGCTGCCCGCCATTTGCCACCACCAGACAGGTTTATGGACCCCTGGGCAGAGGGCCTCCGCTCTCTGGGTCCAGAAACAAAGCCCATCCTGGGCAGAGTTGCCATGCCTCCTCCCCCAGGATGGGCTGGGTCCACGCAGAGGAAGCTTCAAAGGCCTGCCGCCTTTGTAAGCTGTCCCTGCCTTTTGCTGCCCCCAGCAACTGGCTCCCTCCGGTTCAGACCCCCAATTTGGGCGGGAAAATCGGCTGCAAAATCAAGTTAGGAGGAGCGGTGTGCCCACCTTTGCCAACCCCACCCCTCAGTTGGGGGAGGCGATGTGAAGCAAACATCTCAGTCCCCTCCATCTTGATGATGAGGGGACCCAGCTAATTAGGGAAAGGCTCATGCCCCCCTCCCACTGGAGGGTGGCATAGAAGGGTGTGTACTCACCCCAAGGAAGGGACCTATCGGTCCTGACCTGCACACCCCTGTAACTCCCCTAAAGTTTGTATTTAGGGGTGACCCTGAACCTTGCCTCCTCAGGTTCGAGGACCAAAGAAGAAGGACCGAAGTGCCATTCTGACCCAGGAAGAAAAGAACACCTACTGCTTTGGTCCCAGCCCTACCGGCCTGTCCCCACCCCGACCTGACTACAGCAGAAACCCTGGCGTGTCCAGCAGCCCCCTGGAACCCTGAGGACCTGCCATACACTCACCTTAAAGACTCTGTCTCCCGTGAGCACCGGATTTGCTCAACAAAGACTCCAACACAGAACCCGGACCCAGGCGGTTCTGCACCACTCTGCATCCCACGCCCACGGACTGAGTTCAAGTGACCCAACACCACAAGGAGGTCTCCCCAGCGATCCTGACCTGGGATCTGGTGACTTAACATTGGCAAGCGCGAGCGAGGAAAAAACTCTGCTCCTGAACTCCACGAATGGAGCAGAGTTCACCACCCAGGCCTACTTCTAATTAAGTTTACTTTTATGTGAAAATGTGCTTTTTATCCCTCAACCTAGCTGAGTATTTCTTTCCCTTTCAGTCGAGATATTTCTATTCTCAGTGCCAGCTCACTTTGACAGACACCATTCGTATTCGCAAAAATATATATATATATTTTTAAAGAAACAACTCACAGGGGTGTCAATTGTTGGAAAATCCCACTTTTGACATGCTCACCCCCACCTTTTGCTCACTGGTACTGATGTTGTTGATTAGTAGTGCACCGGGCCCCAGTTTCAGCGCCTTTTCTCTAAAAACACCTCAGGGGTAGGTAGCTACTGCCCTCACACTCCCCTAAACGCCCCTAAATTCAGTATATAGGGAACCACCTGGCACTAGAGCTTCAGATTCGACTACCTGGGAACCGAAGAAGGACAAAGAAGAGCTGACATTGCAAGAACAGAGGACCTGCTCCAAAACTGGCACTAAATCCTGCCTGGCTGCTGGTAACCTCGACAACTGTTGGACCAACTCGTCTAGAAGCTGAACATTCTCTTCAAACCCTGGGAGGTCTGTCTAGCGCTTCAACAACCACTTAACACCTCCCTTGGGGTGGAGGAGCGGTCCCCCAACATCTGCAGGCACCGACCGCACTTGTCTGGTACTTCGTTTTGCTGGCCATCGGGCCCACCGAGTGAGGAGCTCACCATGAGGAGGTCACTGTGGTTCAAAGAGGTCAGCCCAGTCTCTCCGGAGAGTTTTGGTATGCTAGACCCTCCAGGAGCCCCCCTGCATCAGTACCCAGGGTACCAGAGCATTTTACGGAACCAAGGCTTGTTGAGTGTCCAGTCCTGACACCGCCGCCACCAAAACCGACCTGCACACCGAGGATCGTCATGATCGAAGAGGCTCACACTGAGAGTGGCCCTGCTGTCTGTTTTCTTCCCTCCTGCAGGCCAAGACCGAGAACCATCAGAGCCTCCAACTCAAATGCCCAGCCGACCAAACACCTCTGCACTCAAGTCCCAAAGCCTGGGTTCACGAAAACTGACTGTGTCCCCTTGCTCCAGAGACCCTCACGAGCTGAGCCCCCTTTTGGGTTCCGCCGGACTTGTCCCCAAGTCCCCTCTTGCAGCCTTTTTTTTATAGGTACTTTTAACTAAACAGTGTAGCACTCGAGGCTACCATCGTGACCAGCACCTCTGCACCCAGACACCCAGGTAAACCCGAACTGCTGATGGTTCTTTGGACCTTGGCCCCCAAGCACCTTAAGTCCTAAAGGGCCCCTTCTACAACCGCTTGCAAGTATATGTAGGCTGTATATGTCTTTTCTCCCATAGGATAACATTACCGTGTTCAAGGCTGATACCTCCAAAACCGTTATTTGAGCATTTTACTGTTTCTTTAAAAAATTCCTAACTCTGAAAGTGCTTACCTGATTCTGATTATCTTGGTGTCTAAAATTATATAAAAATCTGTATTCTTTTTCTAAATTGGTCTCAGATTTCTTCTTGAGCACGTGTACCAGTTATTGACTCTGTGTGTGCAACAAATGCTTAACACTCCCCTCTCATTAGCCTAAGCTGCTCGACCACACACTCCACAAATAGAGCACTTGGGATTATTAAAGTGAGCCCTGTAAACCAATCAGGGTCGTCTGCACTTCTTGCATGGTGTGCCCTTACATTGCCCGACTACATAAAAAGCCAGCTTCCTACACGAACATGCACCTGTAACATTACAGACTCAGAGGGAGCTTACCACAGTGTTGGTGTAGTGATATACAGAACATTAGGTAGTCTATGAGCCATCAATACACTTTCAGGTATGTTCATCATCTCCACTGTTTCGCATGGCATTAGGTAATCTCCAATATCAGTGGAGATCCGGCCTCCCTCCTGATGACCCCAGTGTATAGTAGTTTAACCAGCTTCCCCATACCTTGTAGAATTTACAGGACGACCCCAGCTTTTGTAGGTAACGTTCCCTGCGGCCATTTATATGTCCATCCTTCGCCTCCACTGTTGGATGGTTGGGTACTCCTGTTTCCCTATAGCCTGGCCTCATTTCTCTTGGCCAATACCAAGCCCAGGCCACTGAATTTGAGCTTGGGTTTGGGGCATCAACATCATTGGGAATACACAGGAGAACATATTGTGGGTCAAGTGGGACAGTGACCTCCAGAATTGCATTGAGTTCCCATATTATTGCGGGCAAGTGCAGGAAGGTCCCAATGTCCCCTTTGCACCCCACACACAGAGAGGTCGCCCTTCCCATACCATACAGTCTGTGCCAGTCTGTGGCGCAGTGGAGAAACAGACAGACACTGATGTGAGGATTCGGGTTATTTATTCAGGTTTACAGCTCTGTCCTTTGCTTGGGTATCGTTAGTTTACTCAAGGGGGGGTAGTCCTCTTCTTGCTTGATGCTTGGTGGCCGTCTTCCCTCTTTAACCTCAGAGAGGAGTTTTCGTGGGTATGAAAGAAAAAACAAACAAACAAGAAAGAAAAAAAAGAATATGAGGACGTGGCTCTACTGTCCTTCAACGTGGTCAGGGAAAAGGAGTGAGGGAATGGTCACCCGATACCGACACCCGTGCTCACGGTGTCGCTGCTCTGCGCTAGTGATTACGCGCGTTTCCGCCACTCGTGCAGCAAGCGGTTGGTGCCCTTTGTTTTAGGCGTCCCCACCCGACCCGTCCTTGGGAGTCAGCGCTCTCCTACCCCAGGCGGTCCCCAGCCTAGCCCGTACCTTGTGAAGCCACGCCCCTCCTGGGACGTGGCTGGTCTCTGCGTGTTGCCGGACAGGGGCCGGCTCCCTCTCTCGGTCCTCTGCGACGATCGTCTGCTCGTCTCCTGGCCCTGGTGTTCTTCCCTCAGCTTCTCGTGCTCCTGGCGACACGAAGAAGGTCCGGACGCTCTTCCACTCCTTGCGTGGCTCACCTTCTTCTGCTCGCGTCTCCCAAGGTCTGCTGCCGCTTCCTACTGCGCCTTCCTTCATCCGGTAGCTGGTACCGCATGTCCCGGACACATGATCGGGTGGGGAGTCCTGGAGCGAGAGTCCCTTAAAGGCACAGTCTACATCTTGTTCCGACAGAGGAGGCTGAAAATAGAGGAGGGGACAGGGAAAGAGGTAAGGGGGAAAGTTGTCCAACATAGAGTCTTGGTGTTCCGTCTGATGTGGTGACGGGTCGTCACATACCCCTACCCCAGCCTGTTCCTGGTCGGGGAACAGGGGAATGCGTGAGAGGAAGTCCGCATTTCCATTGCCAGTGCCCTTACGATGCCGGACCTCAAATGAAAAGGGTTGGAGCGAGAAGAACCAGCGCAGCACCCGGGGATTATTCCCCTTGTTACGGCTCATCCAGAGTAGGGGCGCATGATCAGTGTACAATAAGAAATGGGATCACTCTAGGTAATACCTGAGCTTATCAACCGCCCACTTAATCGCGAGACACTCCTTCTCAATGATGGGGTATCGCTGTTCCCGTGGGTATAACTTGCGACTGATAAACAGGATGGGATGTTCGGTACCGTCTTGAGGTCTGTGACAAAACAGCGCCGAGGCCGTTTTCAGAGGCATCCGTGTGGAATAAGAAGGGTTTGGAAAAATCAGGTGAACGGAGAATGGAACTTGTGGTGATGGCCTCTTTCAGGGACCGAAAAGCTTCAACAGTTTTTGGTGGGGGATTCACTAGGTCTTTTGTCTTGGTCTCTTTCTTTAGTAGGTCTGTCAGGGTTGCGGCCATCTCTGAGTGCTGTGGGATAAAGCGGCGATAATAGCCCAGGAGGCCTAGGAAAGCCCTGACCTCTTTTTTGGTAGTGGGGAAGGGTGTATTGACTATTGCTTTTATCTCTTCTTGTTGTGGTTCTATGTGGCCGTTTCCAAGGAGATACCCTAGGTATTTTACCTTCTGGAAGCCTGCTCGTGATTTGTTTGCGTTTATGTGCAAACCCGCTGTCTGAAGAGCCTGGAGGACCAGGTGGCAATGGCGAAGATGGTGCTCCCATGTAGGGCTATAAATGACGATATCGTCGAGATAGGCAGATGAGTAAGCTTGGTGTTCTGCCAGTACCCTATTCATGAGCCTCTGGAATGTGTCAGGGGCTCCGTGCAGACCAAAAGGCAAGACGGTAAACTCGTACAAGCCCGTGGGTGTAGAAAAGGCAGTTTTCTCTTGATCTTGTGGTCTGAGGGGCACCTGCCAATATCCCTTAGTCAGGTCAAGGGTCGTGATGTACTGGGCATCGCCGAGCCGTTCGATTAGCTCGTCCACCCGAGGTAGGGGGTAGCCATCACATTTGGATATGGCATTGACTGCCCTGAAATCGATGCAAAACCGAACGGAACCGTCCGGTTTAGGCACTATGACGATTGGTGACGACCAGTCGCTTTGAGACGGCCTAATCACCCCCATAGCGAGCATGTTCTCGACCTCTTGTATTGCGTTTCTGCGTGCAGCAGGGATGCGATAGAGTTTTTGCTTTATGATTTTCCCTGGCTGGGTGGGGATGGAGTGTTCCACGAGGGTGGTTTTCCCAGGCAGATGGGAGAACAGTGAAGCAAAAAGAAGCAGGGTATCGTGCAAGTGTTTTCTCTGCTCTAAGGAAAGCTCGTTGTTGACCACCACTTGACTGACAGTGGTGTCGGTTTCAGGAAATGGGACAGTGGTGTGGACGTCCCTGGGGAGTGGTCCTAGCCACTTCTTTAGTAGATTAATGCGATATACTTGGGTCCTTTTAGGGGACACTTGCAGGCGGTAGGACGTTATTCCTATTTTCTCTGTAATTTTGTATGGTCCTTTCCACTCAGACCTAACCTTCGAAAGGGCTGATGGCATGAGAAGCAAGACCCAATCCCCTGTCTGCAACTGTCTCCATTTTTTTCCTTTATTATAGAACGTTTGTTGTTTGACCTGGGCCCGTTCTAGATTGGCATTGGCGAATTCTCTTAACTTATGTAACCGAGTGCGCAGGGCTCGGGTATAGTCAAGTAATGACTTGGTCTCCTCTTGTTGTTCTTGCTCCCAGACCTCTTTGGTTATTTCCAGCAGGCTACGCGGTTCTCGACCATACAGGAGTCTAAACGGGGAACAGCCCAGACTGGTTTGAGACTGACTCCTGATAACATATAAAGCCAAAGGGAGGAGCATGTCTCATTCCTTGCCTTCCACCGTCAACATTTTCTTTAGGGTCAGTTTCAGCGTAGCGTTGTACCGCTCACACAAACCGTCGGTTTGTGGGTGATATACGGACATTTTAATGTGACTTATGTCAAGAGAGGAACAGATCTGTGCCATGAGTCTGGAAACAAAAGGGGTTCCCTGGTCTGTGAGGATTTCTCGTGGGAAACCGACCCGAGAGAACAATTCCAGTAATCGATCACAAATGTTGGTGGTCGTGGGAGCACCTATGGGGAAGGCCTCAGGGTATTGGGTAGCATAATCAACCACGACTAAGGCGTAGAGATTGCCCTTCTTAGTTCGTGGCAGGGGGCCGATGAGGTCCATGCCTACTCTCTCGAATGGTTTCCCGATAATGGGGAGCGGTTGTAAAGGAATAGGTGGTGGCTTATAGGGGTTCTTCCTTTGACACACCTCACACTCCTGACAGTATTTGGCAACACAAGAGAAGATTCCCAGGCCAATAGAAATGTTGCAGGATCACCTCGGTGGTCTTTTGCGCACCCCTATGTCCTGCCAGGAGGTGAGAGTGGGCAAAGAAGAGGACTTGTTCTCTAAAGGCTTGAGGTACTACCAGCTGAGGGGGGTCCCCAGGTTTCCCAATTCTATACAGCAGGTCATTTTTGATCTGGAAATGGGGATAGGCTAGGGTATGCACCTGACTAGTTTCTCTAGCGTGGTCCCAAGCAGGTTGTAAGGTAGGGTCATGTGCCTGGCTATACCTAAAGTTCCCATCAGAAAGCCAATGGGCTTGTGTAAGCAAGGTCTGCTGGACTGGAGCTTGGGTCTCTAGGGGCTGGATCCAAAGCCTAAGGAGTGACAGAAACATTGGGTGGTCTAGGCCTATGATCAGTTGTTCAGGGAGGGATGACAACACGCCAAGTTTAGCAAGTAGAACATGGCCGTTTGGCAAAGTGACAGGTAAATGTACCAGGGGGTAGCTACGCACGTCACCATGCACGCACCTAATGGGTATGGTTTCCCCTGTGGGAGTGGCCGTGAGACCCAGCAGCGACTGGAGTATAACCGATTGTCGACAACCGGAATCTAAAAAAGCCCTAACGGTCAACCCTCCCACCTGGACACTCACGTAAAAACAAGGTCCCATTTCTGCGGCATAGTAGATGGAGCGAGGCACGCAACTAATGTCCATCGGTTCTTCTTGGGGTTTTTTGTTAGGGCAGGCCCTAGCGATGTGGCCCCACTCTCCGCACTCAAAGCACTGAGGTCCCTTTGCGGGAAGGGGAGCAGGGCGGAGGGTACAGGGCCTTACGGCTTCAGGGATAGGTCTGGGTGGCTTTCTGTCAGTCTTACTAGGGGGACCGGAGGACCGTGTAGTTTTTTCAGAGTCCCAAGGCAAGGACCGCGGTTGGGCCCGGTAAAAAGTAGTGGCCATCTCAACTGCTTGTTCGACCGTTAGATGGGTATGTTGTTTTAACCACCTCTGTGTGGGGAAAGGCAAAGCCTCGATGTATTGCTCCAGATATATGGACGACATGATTTCCTCCTTGGTTCTCTCCTGTGGCTTCAGCCATTTATCTGCTGCGGTCTTCAATTTAAAGAACAGGGTCTTTGGATTGTCGCCTGGGGCGCCCCGTTCTTTTCTAAACCGGACCCTATAAGCCTCAGGATCCATCCCCAGGTGGTCTAACACAATATCTTTTATTTCCTTATAGGGCATGTTCCCATTTGCATTGGCCACTTGATAAGCAGCCTGTGCTTCCCCAGTGAGGAGGGGAGCCAAAAAGAAAGGCCACTTTGCTTCCGGCCAGCCAGACGCCTTTGCGGCCCTTTCAAAATTTAACAAGAAAGCGTCGGGGTCCTCCCCTGGAAGATATTTCTGCAGGGCCACGTTAGGTCCAGTCCCCGGCCGCGTCTGTCGTTGGGGCGGTTAACTGCAGTTGGTCCACTGCCATCTTTTGTATGCAGTCCACTTGGTTACTCATTGAGTCTTTGAATAGATCTCTGTCGGCTTGGGCTGACGCCATTTGTTTTTCGACAGCCCATTCCAGCTTCTCCTGGCCACGAATCAACTGCTGAATGAGGTTCTCCATAACAACAGTCTATGGAGCGATCCCACTTCTGACACCACGTATGGCGCAGCGGAGAAACAGACAGACACTGATGTGAGGATTTGGGTTATTTATTCAGGTTTACAGCTCTGTCCTTTGCTTGGGTATCGTTAGTTTACTCAAGGGGGGGTGTGTCAGATTTATGTACTTCTCAGGATCCGGATGATGCAACAATGGGTCCACCCCTTGATATCCCCAGACTCCAACCGAAAAGTTACGGAGTCTAAAGGCGTTCAAGTGAGGGATAGGAAAGGTTGGGAACAGCAGGGACAAGAACCTGTAAGAGAAAACAACAGATATCAAACATGTATCCTTAATCACGACTACTCTCATAAGGTCTCACTAAAATAGTACAGGTACCTTTTCCTACACCAGATACTCCAAGCCAAGATTCCCAGAAAGAAACAACCCGTTCCTCTTTTCTGATGAACCTATAACAACAACGAGATACGTTATGGATTCATACATACATATCCCATGCCTGCCCATGCAATGACTATAGTGCCTAGCACTCCCTGTAGAATTCCTAACGCTCACCTGATCCTTTTCCTGAACTAGTCCCTAATGCCAGTCAAGCTCAGTCCCCATATTCGAAAGTAGAAGGTCTTGAAGTAAGGTTTAAGGCGTCACCCTCTTTGACCTCTAACTCATAGGACAGAAAAAGGATATCTTTTGCTGAATCAGAACCAGTGGACAGGAGACCTTCACCGCCGTCCACCCAGTCTCTTAATTACTCCAAAAATGAAACTCCCGGTCAAATCCGCGGTTAATTACACCGCCGTCCGAGTGAAATACCAAAATCAGTGGAATACCTGTCGGGCTATCCACGGTGTGTATACCGCCGCCCAGACAAGTACTAATGAACATTTAGAACAAAAAAAACTCGGCGAACGCGGTTCTATTCACCGCCGTCCGCCCTAATACAAGGCAGTTCCTCTGACAGTAAATGCGGCTTCTATGCCGTCTTAGCTTCCCTCTAGAGTCTGCATCCTCACTCACCGTAGGGCACGAGGAAGATCAGTCACCTGAAAGGAAGGCTCTCTCCAACCAGGACGTGCTCAGCCGAGCACTACGAATGTCGCGGAACCTCCAGCCGCGGGAAAACAAAAGAAACAAGACTTCGAATAAAGCAGAATTACGCACGCTTGACGAGCGTGCGTCGCATCTTTATATAGACGCTAGCTCCTCCTCCCTTGGCTTTCTGGGATAAGTAGTTTAAAGGAGCTAGGCAGGCGCCTATGCCTCGCGAAACCTGACAGGGTGGTCCTCTTCTTGCTTGATGCTTGGTGGCCGTCTTCCCTCTTTAACCTCAGAGAGGAGTTTTCGTGGGTATGAAAGAAAAAAAAAAAACAAGAAAGAAAAAAAAGAGTATGAGGACATGGCTCTACTGTCCTTCAACGTGGTCAGGGAAAAGGAGTGAGGGAATGGTCACCCGATACCGACACCCGTGCTCACAGCGTTGCTGCTCTGCGCTAGTGATTGAGCGCGTTTCCGCCACTCGTGCAGCAAGCAGTTGGTGCCCTTTGTTTTAGGTATCCCCACCCGACCCGTCCTTGGGAGTCAGCGCTCTCCTACCCCAGGCGGTCCCCAGCCTAGCCCGTACCTTTTGAAGCCACGCCCCTCCTGGGACGTGGCTGGTCTCTGCGTGTTGCCGGACAGGGGCCGGCTCCCTCTCTCAGTCCTCTGCGACGATCGTCTGCTCGTCTCCTGGCTCCGGTGTTCTTCCCTCGGCTTCTCATGCTCCTGGCGACACGAAGAAGGTCCGGACGCTCTCCCACTCCTTGCATGGCTCGCCTTCTTCTGCTCGTGTCTCCCGAGGTCTGCTGCCGCTTCCTACCGCGCCTTCCTTCATCCGGGAGCTGGTACCGCATGACCCGGTCACATGATCGGGTGGGGAGTCCTGGAGCGAGAGTCCCTTAAAGGCACAGTCTACATCTTGTTCCGACAGAGTTGGCTGAAAATAGAGGAGGGGACAGGGAGAGAGGTAAGGGGGAAAGTTGTCCAACATAGAGTCTTGGTGTTCCGTCTGATGTGGTGACGGGTCGTCACACAGTCATAGTAGACCATGTGCAAGATCTTGAACTGTATCAGCCTCATTCTAGATTTTATCGCCACTTCCCTTGGGTGCATCAACTCCGCCTCCCAATCTATATCCTCCATCACTCCTATGTCTCTTTCCCATCTCTCACTGTCAGCCTACCCAGTGTGTGTGGCATATTATTGTTCAGTGTCTTGTACATGAGTGAAATTACCCCCTTACCCACTTCCTCCATAAGCAACCGTCCTTCCAATGTAGGGTACTCGGGATCTCTAACTCTCCCAATCCCTCCACCCGTCAGGTGTGTCACCGCTGAGGTGATTTCAAGAATTCAGGTTTAGTTGGTATTCACACTGGAGGGAGGAGAAGGACATACTGTCTCAGTTCTCCAGCAGGTCATCCACTTTAGAGATTCCAGTGGTGTCCCATGCCCCACACCCCGTAGTTTCCCCAGGTCACGGAGCAGGAGCTAGCCTGCAGATATCTTCAAATACAACAGGTTGTAGAGAAAGCACACAAAGAAACATTTGAATTAATGGCTATAGATATATAACATATAAATGCATTGAGTACTAGTAAATCATTTTATCTATGTTGAATAAATAATACCTCTAAGATGTGTCTTCGCACCAATATATCCATGTTATTTAAACACTGTGTAATGCAATTTAAAGATATGTACTTTATTGATGCATATATATATATATATATATATATATATATATATATATATATATATATCCACAAAAAATGTCTCCTACGGGGAGCCACCGACCCTACAGGGCAGCTTCAGACAACAGCGTGAGTGGAGCAGCCCGCCAATATGCACTCCACACAAGAAAAACGCTGAAGCACAGCTCTCCACAAGAAGCTTTTATTCTTTCTCCAAGCGGCAACCAATTAATTATCTCCGACGCGTTTCGGCTGGTAAGCCTTAATCATAGAGCAGCAATGATTGCTATACATAGTCCACAGCTGTTTGAACATGGATCTTTACACACCTCTTGGGCTTGGGAACTTCACTGCCCATAATGCGCTTTGATTGTATTTCAAAGTTTTATTTCTTTGTAGTGGACATTCAAACACCCATTCCATTATATCCAGTCTAGTGCTGATTTGCGGGTGTTACCACAGTCCGTACTCCTTTCTTTAGTGCATTGCGGTAGTCCAAGAGGGTGTTTGAATGGCCACTACAAAGAAATACAACTTCAAAATTCAATCAAAGTGCATTATGGGCAGTGAAGTTCCCAAGCCCAAGAGGTGTGTAAAGATCCATGTTCAAACAGCTGTGGACTATGTATAATCATTGCTGCTCTATGATTAAGGCTTACCAGCCGAAACGCGTCAGAGATAATTAATTGGTTGCCGCTTGGAGAAAGAATAGAAGCTTCTTGTGGAGAGCTGTGCTTCAGCATATATATATATATGTATATATATGTATGTGTGTATATATATATATATACATATATGTATGTGTGTATATATATATATATTCACTGAAAAAACCATAGGTTTCAGGGACGTTATAGTTACAAATTAGCATTTAAAAAACCTTTGAAATTCACTGAAAAAACCATAGGTTTTAGGGACAGTTATAGTTAGTTGGACATTGCACTCGTACAAAACCCGTGAAATTCCCCCGTTATAGTTAGTCCAGCTAACTATAACTCGCGCCCCCGCAATGCACTGCTGATGACGTCACATATTACATCACTCATGACATGGTCAGTGACATCACTGATGACATCACTGATGACATCCCCCGGGGCATGGCCTCGATTGTTTTTTTTTTCGTAGGGAGGGGGGCTGCGTGGCCCCCCTCTTCAGGCCATTTAAGGCCCCGGGGACCCCATCCCCCGGGGCCGGCCTTTCCGTTTTTTTTTTTTTTTTGGGGAGGGGGGCCGCGTGGCCCCCTCCCGGGCCACTACTTGCCCCGGGGACCCCATCCCCCGGGGCTGGCCCTCTCGTTGGGGACTGTGGGGGGGTCCCCAATCCCCCCACAGTCCCGCCGGCTCCCCGTGTCCTACGGGAGCCGGCATTGCTTTACACATGGGGAGCAGCTAACATGCTGCTCCCCATGTGGAAAGCTATCGGCTTTGGATATTGGAAGAGAGAGCAGGTTTCCCTGCTCTCTCTTCCAATATCCAAAGCAGTTTGCAATGACAGGACGGGAGCCGCGAGGCTCCCGTCCTGTCATTGCAAGCAGCAGTGTCCCGGGGTAGGCACCCCGGGACACTGCAGGAGCAGGCCCTGGGGGGTGGTGGTCCCCAGGGCCATCAAGGGCTCCAGGAGGGGGCCGCGCGGCCCCCTCCCATTCAGTTCACAGCCCCGGGGAGGTGGTGGTCCCCGGGCTCTGGGGTCCGTAACGGACCCCCATATTTAAATGTTTAGTGCCCCGGGGAGGTGGCGGTCCCCGGGCGTGTGGGGGGCTGGAGCCCCCCCGCACAGGTTTTTTAATTAATAAAAAAGCTCCGGGGAGGTGGTGGTCCCGGGGCTGCGGGAGGGCTCAGAGCCCTCCCGCACCATTTTAAAAAAGCCCCGGGGGTGGCGGTCCCCGGGCTTGGGGGCCCTTGAGGCCCCCACACATTAAATTATCCCCCCACCATGCCCCCGGGACTTGGGCCACCCGGGGCAAATACATCGAAGCGCGGGAGACCGCGCTTCGAATTTTTTTTTTCCGGCAGGATTCGCGCACCCTGAGCGCATCCTGCCGATTTTTTTAAAACATTTTTTTTTTTTTGCCCAGGGGGTCCTTGTGGGGCCCCCTGAGCAAACCTAGGGGGTCAGGGTGTTTCTACCCTGCTCCCTTTGTGCGCTTTGCGCACTTGTTTCTGTCCCTCGGTTCTACCGAGGGACAAAATGGCTGCCAACATTTCCTGAATCGGAATGTTGACAGCCAGCTGACAGCCAATTAACATGCAGCTCGTGATCGGGAGGGTACGCGGACCCTACTCGGCCATAGATATCACTATCTTTTTACTTTTGATTTTCTCAGCAACTACTGAACGGATTTACACCATTTAACAAAAGGGTTCTTTCTGAACCAAGAACTACCTCTTTGCCAAATTTGGTGTAATTCCGTTCAGCAGTTCGGGCTGTAGCCGTGTCTAAAGTTTCCTATGGAAAATTGCATGGGGAAAACGCGTTTTGGGACCCCCTTTTTCTCGGCCCCCGCTTGACGAATCCCCCCGAGACTTTCAGGGTAGGAGCGGACCGGAGCGGGCCACAAAGTTTGAAAATTTTGCTAAGATACGTCAACCGGCAAGAGAGTTATTTCAAATAGAATGTCGCGGATTTCCTATGGATAATAGGTTGTAACTATAACTATCTACTGGCGACCGCCAGTAGATAATATGTATGTGTGTATATATATATACATGTATGTGTGTATATATATATATACATATATGTATGTGTGTATATATATATATATATATATATATATGTGTGTGTATATATATATATATATGTATGTGTGTGTATATATATATATATATATATGTATGTGTGTATATATATATATATATGTTTGTGTGTGTGTATATATATATATATATTCACTGAAAAAACCATAGGTTTCAGACACGTTATAGTTACAAATTAGCATTTAAAAAACCTTTGAAATTCACTGAAAAAACCATAGGTTTCAGACACGTTATAGTTACAAATTAGCATTTAAAAAACCTTTGAAATTCACTGAAAAAACCATAGGTTTTAGGGACAGTTTTAGTTACTTGGACATTGCACTCGTACAAAACCCGTGAAATTCCCACGTTATAGTTAGTTCAGCTAACTATAACTCGCGCCCCGCAATGCACTGCTGATGACGTCACATATTACATCACTCATGACATGGTCAGTGACATCACTGATGACATCACTGATGACATCTCAAATGACATCACTGATGACATCATCCACGTGATAATCTGATGCACCTCCTCACACCCTAATATAACCATAGCAAACTACAGTGTCCCGGGGGTAGGCACCCCGGGACACTGCAGGAGCCGGCCCTGGGGGGTAGTGGTCCCCAGGGCCATCAAGGGCTCCAGGAGGGGGCCGCGCGGCCCCCTCCCATTCAGTACACAGCCCCGGGGAGGTGGTGGTCCCCGGGCTCTGGGGTCCGTAACGGACCCCCATATTAAAATGTTTAGTGCCCCGGGGAGGTGGCGGTCCCGGGCGTGTGGGGGGCTGGAGCCCCCCACACTGGTTTAATTTTTAATTTAAAAAAGCCCCGGGGAGGTGGTGGTCCTCGGGGCTGCGGGAGGGCTCAGAGCCCTCCCGCACCATTTTAAAAAAGCCCCGGGGGGTGGCGGTCCCCGGGGCTTGGGGGCCCTTGAGGCCCCCACACATTAAATTATCCCCCACCATGCCCCCGGGACTTGGGCCACCCGGGGCCAATTAACATCGAGCGCGGGAGACCGCGCTTCGATTTTTTCGGCAGGATTCGCGCACCCTGAGCGCATCCTGCCGATTTTTTTTAAAAAATGCTTTTTTTGCCCAGGGGTCCTTGTGGGACCCCTGAGCAGGCCTAGGGGTTAGGGTGTTTCTACCCTGCCCCCTTTGTGCGTTTTGCGCACTTGTTTCTTTTTTTTCTCGGCGGGATACGCGCACCCTAAGCGCATCCCGCCGATTTAAAAAAAAAAAAATCTTTTTCTGCCCAGGGGTCCTTGTGGGACCCCTGAGCAGACCTAGGGGGTCAGGGTGTTTCTACCCTGCCCCCTTTTGCGCTTTGCGCACTTGTTTCTGTCCCTCGGTTCTACCGAGGACAAAATGGCTGCCAACACTTCTTGATTTGGAGTGTTGACAGCCAATTAGCATGCAGCTCGTGATCGGGAGGGTACGCGGATCCGATGCGCCCATAGATATATATGTGATTTTAATTGTGAATTTCTCAGGAACTACTGAACGGATTTACACCATTTTAGCAAAAGGCACCAGTCTGAACCAAGGGCTACCTCTTTGCCAAATTTGGGGTAATTCCGTTCAGCAGTTCGGGCTGTAGCTGCGACTAAAGGTTCCTATGGAAAAATGAATGGGGAAAACGCGTTTTGGGACCCCCTTTTTCTCGGCCCCCGCTGACGTATCACCCCGAGACTTTCAGGGTAGGAGCGGACCGGAGCGCCCCAACAAGTTGGAAGCTTTCGCGAAGATTCGTCAACCGACGCCAACGTTATTGCAAATAGAATGTCGCGGATTTCCTATGGATAATAGGTTGTAACTATAACTATCTACTGGCGACCGCCAGTAGATAATGTATGTGTGTGTATATATATATATATATATATATGTATGTGTGTGTATATATATATGTATGTGTGTGTATATATATATTGTGTGTATATATATATGTATGTGTGTGTATATATATATGTATGTGTGTGTATATATATATGTATGTGTGTGTATATATATATATGTATGTGTGTGTATATATATATGTATGTGTGTGTATATATATATATGTATGTGTGTGTATATATATATATATGTATGTGTGTGTATATATATATATATGTATGTGTGTGTATATATATATATATGTATGTGTGTGTATATATATATATATGTATGTGTGTGTATATATATATATGTGTGTGTGTATATATATATATTTATGTGTGTGTGTATATATATATATTTATGTGTGTGTGTATATATATATGTGTGTGTATATATATGTATATATATATATATGTGTGTGTATATATATGTATATATATATGTATGTGTATATATATGTATATATATATATATATATATTCATTCACACGACTCCACCCAGGATGCCGAAAACACAGCGGGTGCTTCCGTAAATGGGAGGTGGAACCCGTTTTGTTACACAACAACTTGAAAAAGATAGGAGCACTCTCGGGGTCACTCAATTGATTTAATTATGCAGACGCGTTTCGGCGGGGTGCCTTCTTCAATGCGATTAAATCATAATAAAACACAGCGTGCGGTTGGTTTAAAAAGTCCAGCTGTTGCTCCTATTGGTGGAACTCCAACCAATAGGCAGGCAGCACAGTTCTTACTCAGTTTCTTGTAGACCCAAGCGTTGACACACATGCGTCAGTGTTTCCCTCCGATGTGGTTCCATAACATGGGCCTCAATGCCCCATAAGCCATCATTCTCCAATGCACTGGGAAAACAACATTCGCATGCCCCACTCAGGAATTGCAGCCTCATAATGTTGTCCATAGGGTCTCTTCGCCGCTGTGTATGGGCCCCTTGCCTGCTGCTGGCTGTAATTTGCAGAAGTCCCGCAGGTGTCCATCATATGGAAGGGCATCCTGGATTTGGATAATCCACGAACTGCGTGGTCGACGGGCTCTGGCAGCGGCGGTTCTGACATTCCAAATAAATTCATTCACACGACTCTACCCAGGATGCCAAACACACGGCGGGTGCTTCCGTGAACGGGAGGTGGAACCTGTTTTGTTACACAACAACTTGAAAAAGATAGGAGCACTCTCGGGGTCATTCAATTGATTTAATTATGCAGACGCGTTTCGGCATGGTGCCTTCTTCAATGCGATTAAATCATAATAAAACACAGGGTGCGGTTGGTTTAAAAAGTCCAGCTGTTGCTCCCATTGGTGGAACGCCAACCAATAGGCAGGCAGCACAGTTCTTACTCAGTTTGTTGTAGCCCCAAGCGTTGACACACATGCGACAGTGTTTCCCTCCGATGTAGTTCCATAACACGGGCCTCAATGCCCCATAAGCCATCATTCTCCAATGCACTGGGAAAACAACATTTGCATGCCCCACTCAGGAATTGCAGCCTCATAATGTTGTCCATAGGGTCTCTTCGCCGCTGTGTATGGGCCCCTCGCATGCTGCTGGCTGTAATTTGCAGAAGTCCCGTGGTGTCCATCATATGGAAGGGCATCCTGGATTTGGATAATCAACGACCTGCGTGGTCGACGGGCTCTGGCAGCGGCGGTTCTGGCATTCCAAATAAATTCATTCACACGACTCCACCCAGGATGCCGAACACATGGCGGGTGCTTCCGTGAACAGGAGGTGGAACCCGTTTTGTTACACAACAACTTGAAAAAGATAGGAGCACTCTCGGGGTCATTCAATTGATTTAATTATGCAGACGCGTTTCAGCGTGGTGCCT
The DNA here is from genome assembly GCA_963921515.1 of Calotriton arnoldi. Lineage (NCBI taxonomy): Eukaryota > Metazoa > Chordata > Amphibia > Caudata > Salamandridae > Calotriton > Calotriton arnoldi. The sequence continues at coordinate 694,534 of CAWUFW010007678.1, read as the reverse complement.
TCTTCAATGCGATTAAATCATAATAAAACACATCGTGCGGTTGGTTTAAAAAGTCCAGCTGTTGCTCCTATTGGTGGAACTCCAACCAATAGGCAGGCAGCACAGTTCTTACTCAGTTTGTTGTAGCCCCAAGCGTTGACACACATGCGTCAGTGTTTCCCTCCGATGTAGTTCCATAACATGGGCCTCAATGCCCCATATGCCATCATTCTCCAATGCACTGGGAAAACAACATTTGCATGCCCCACTCAGGAATTGCAGCCTCATAATGTTGTCCATAGGGTCTCTTCGCCTATATATTTCTGTTCCCTTGTGTCCTTCTACGGCAATAGGTATATTTTGCTCTATGTCTTGTGCTTTTTAAAAAAAAAAAAAAAAAACTTTGTTTATTGGCATTTTTGTAAATTTGACAAATTTAGCAAGGACGGTGCAAAAAGAATAGGCATTACGTTAATCCTGCGTGGTTACATCAATACAGTGTAAAAGTATAGTCAGGCTGTACAGAACCCAGAACACATCATTCGGCACATACTCAGTGAGTTCACACAATAACCCCCTCAGTGGCGGATCCCGGTATCCTATGAGTTGTCTGCCACAGCGGGGCAGTCAATCCGTGACGGGGTAGAGTCACTCTCTGCGTCCCCCGCTGCCATCCGCAATAGGTAGCTGGTGAGAGGTTCCCATATGTCACAGGGTTTCGAACGAGCGGGAAGTAACTCAGCATATACATTATTTTGTTCTTGGCAATACGTGAGGTCAGTTAACCAGTCCTTGAACTTGGGGGCTCTGCCCCTGCGCCATCTGAAAGCTATTCTCCGTTTGGCCACCAAGAGACCCATCGCAAGGAAGTGCCTCACGTGGCCTTTGTAACCTGGGAGGTGTCCCAGGAGACCCATTTCTGGTATAAGTGTTAGGGGTCCTCCCACCATGTCCCCCAAGGCAGTCCCCACCTCCGTCCAGTAGCGCGCCACAGGCTCACATTCCCATGCAACATGTAGAAACCCCGCTCCTTCCCGCTTGCAGCGGTCGCAGCGGTCGCTGTCTCGTAGATGTAATTTATACAGTTTTGCCGGGGTGTAATACATTCTATGGAGGAATTTGAAATGGATGATTCTGAATCTACTATTAGCTGTGATGCGCTCGGTTTGTTGGCAACTAATAGCCCAGGCCTCTTCCGTGAGGGTGTGACCCAGTTCAGCTTCCCATCTGCTTTGCCTTCAGAGTGTTGTGTGTCCCCGCCCCAACTGTAGCTTTATAGATACGGGACACAGCTTGGGGCGCCCCCGCATGGAGCAAGTGGTGAAGTGGAAGCAGTGTGGGGGGTTCCTCTGGGAACTCCGGGGTTGCTGCCTTAACTGCTAGCCTCAAGCGGATATAGAGAAAGTGGTCCATGACGGTGGGGGCGGTGTCGCCGAAGAATTCCGCAGCAGTTTTAAATTGCCCCTCCTGATATCCCCCCCAAGTGTGTATGCCGCGTGTGAGGAGCATGCGTTTGCAAATGCCTTCTTGTGTGACCGGCAAATTATGTTGGTCGCGTATGGGCAGGAGCGGGGAATATAGCATAGGATTTTGGGACCTTTTGGCTAAAGCTCTCCACGCAGTATTAGTGCAGGCAACTGTGGATCTTTTTCCCCCAGCCGAGGTGCCGTCTGTCCCCAGGAATCCAGTAAGTGGGGTAGGGTCCATCAGCCCCTGTTCGACGGCTATATGAGTCATAAAGGGGGGAGGTGTGAACCAATATGCCGCGAAGTGCGCCTGGGCGCTAAGATAATATAATTCAGGGTCGGGTGCTTCAAAACCGCCCTGAGCAAACGGGAGTGTGAGGGTGGACCATTTGATTCGGGGTTGTTTCCCACCCCAGGCCAAGCGGATGAGCTGACTCTTCAACCTAGTGAAAAAGGGGCGTCCAGGGGAATATGGGATGTTTGTGAATAGGTATAAAAATTTGGGTATGATGACCATTTTCATTAGAGCCACCCAAGGAGAGTGGGAGAGCTATCCACCTGGTGATTAACTCCTCCACCTTCGTAAGGACCACTCCATAGTTAACTCGCAACAACTCATCTCTGTCTTTGGTGACAGTGACGCCCAGGTAGCGAACCTCCTCCGCACACCACTGTAGTGGATAGTCCAAGGGGAATGGGGCGGTGCAATTAGTGAGTGACATAATTTGGGATTTTCCCCAGTTGATGGTGATACCAGAGAAGGCCCCGAATTTAATAATTTCTCGTATCATGGGGTTTAGCCCCTCCGCAGGATCCCGCACATAAAGTGTGATGTCGTCCGCATATAGCGAGATTAGTACTGGCCTAGTAGGGTAATCTAGCGCATATTGTTTGTGGTGTTGTCGCAACATGGCTGCAAGCGGTTCCATTGCTATTGCAAACAGCAGGTGAGATAGTGGGCACCCCTGTCGCGTGCCCCTAGAGATGCCGAAGGCGGGAGAGCGTTCCCCATTTAAAAATAGTGAAGCCTGCGCTAACGTCCACCTCCATCTCTGCTGACCGGGCGCGGGTGGCTTGGGGTGCCGATCTAGGTATAGATATTGCGCAGGCTGACTGGTTATACTGCTGTACTCAGGCGAAGAAGCTATCACCAAACTATCGGCTTTGTCTGATCCATTTTAAATATTTGCACAGGCTGTACCGCACCACTGCTCAGCTCCACAAGCTTGGACTAATACCAAGTGACGCTTGCATGCGCTGCGCTGCCCCCGCCGCTGATTTCGCTCACTTAGCGTGGCTTTGCCCCAAGGTATCCGAATTTTGGCAGACGGTGTGCTCTACGATTTCTGACATTACTAGTACCACGGTGCAGCCTGACCCCCCCCCTGTGTCTTCTTGGTTTTGTAAAATTCTGCCCAGACGCCTCACGACGCCTCATTGCAATGCTGCTAGTACTGGCCAGGCGTAGGGTGGACATGTGCTGGGGGCGCAGACCCGCTCCTAGAGTTGAGAGCTTGCTGGAGGACGCCTCTCGGTGTCAGACTTTGTTGTCTGAGTTTTGGGACCTGTTACCTGCCAGATCCCGTCCGGTTGACATCTGGGGCCCTTTGGTAACTTACCTCCTCTCCCGTCCCCATTTCAGTGGCGCTGCCTCTCCCGCGCTCCCCGCTGGCCCTGGGTCCGCAGCGGCCGCCGGTGATGGTCGGTGCCTGCCTCCCGCTTCCACGTAGATTCCCCCCGCCCTGTGGCATTCATTGCTGTTGTCCTGGACGAACATGTGACCCCCCATGAGGGGAGGGATTCCAGTGTTATGATGTAGTGATTCTGCCTTCATGTATCTCTGCTTCTTGCCAGGTGTAGTCGACTCGTTTCCGAACGCTTGACTGGGTTTGTTATGTGTCACTTTGAGCTGTTGTGTAGCACAGTGTAATGTGTCTGACTTGAATTACTTCAATAAAGGTTTTGAAAATAAAAAAAAAATAAAAAAATAGTGAAGCCTGGGGTCGATGGTATAGTAAGTGAATCCATTTGAGGAACCCCGGTGGGAATCCCATGTGCTGTAAGACCGAGAATAAATATTCCCATTCCAAGGAGTCGAACGCTTTGGTGGCGTCTAGAAAGACCGCCACCGCCTGTTCCTCCTGGTCGATTCCCTGCATAATGGAGAAGAGGGTCCTCAAATTGTGTGAGGTGGAGCGATCAGGTTTGAAGCCCGCTTGGTCAGGTCTGATGAGATTGTCCATCAAAAGGGTGAGGCGGTTGGCCACCACTTTAGCGAGAATCTTCACGTCGCAGCTGATCAGGGATAGCGGTCGATACGAGTCCGTGGAATCGGGGGCTTTTCCGGGTTTCAGCAGCGAGACTAACATTGCCTCCCTCATGGTAGGCGGGAGCGTCCCCGCCTGGGCAGCCTCCTCACAGACCGCTTTCAGAAAGGGGGCAAGCTTATCAATATAGGTCTTATAGAACTCGATGCCTAGACCGTCTGGCCCGGGCGCCTTGCCATTCCCTATATGCATGATGGCTTCGCGTATTTCATCCACCTCTAGGTCAGAGGCCAAGAATTCGCGCTGCCGATTGCTGAGCCAGGCCAGTTCTACCTGCTGTAGATATTGTGGGGTCTCGGCTTGACGCGTTGCGCATGTCGTGTACAGTTTTCGATAGTGTTCTATGAACACCCCCGCTATGGCAGCCACGTCGCGGTGGAGCACTCCCGCCTCGTCCCGAATAGCCAGCACGTGGTTCGCCGTTCTGGGTGGGCGGATGGTCTCAGCTAGTGCCTTTCCGGGGCGTTCGCCCTCTCCGTATCTGCGCGCTGTGTAATATTTGCTGCGAAATAGGCATTCCCTCTCTGCCTCGGCTTGATATTGAGTGAGGAGTTTGCGTATCGTGGCTAATGTGGACCCGGCTCCGGCTATGTGCATGTGTGTTTCGTGCTGTTTAATCTGGCGTTCTATATTAGCAATAGACGTGCGTATATCTCTGAGTATGCCCCCAGATTTAGCGATGCAGTGGCCGCGGACTGTGACCTTTCGAGCCTCCCATACCGTAGCCAGAGAGGACACTGAGGCAACGTTAAGTTTCAGAAATTCCTCCAGTATTCCCCCAGTTCTGTCTGAAATACCACGTCAAGTAGCGCCGTGGGCTGTAAACGCCACTGTCTGGGCTGGGATGATAGCCCGGGTGGGTGTACGACCATAAATACCGGAGAGTGGTCCGAGTATGTTCGCGCCAAGTGACACGAGGACAGGGCGTGTAATGCTATATCTGAAAGAGACACGTTAGTGACAGATTCCTTACCTTAGAATATCCCCAGGCGTCAGGCTGGATCCGGAAAGTTTTGCGTAGCAGTACCCCTGCGCGTCGGTAGGCGGCGTCGTGCGGCTCCGCGTCCGTCGTCGGCGTCGTGATCGCCGGGATGACGTCGCGGCCAGTACTTAGACGCCACCCATGCGCGCTGGCGTCAGTTCTTTCTTTTTCTGCGCCAGTAAGCGCAGATTCGGATTGAGCAGTGCCCCAGTCATTTTTTTGACTGAGTATTTTTGTGACTTTTTGTCCAAGTTTTTCGAGTCGTTTCGACTCCAAAGGTGTCAGTAGGGATGCCCGGCTTCAAGCCATGCGGAGTCTGTAGTCGCATGATGTCGATTACGGATCCGCACCGTGAGTGTCTCTTCTGCCTGGGGCGCGGCCACGACCCCCAGTCGTGCCCCGAGTGTCGGTCCCTCGCCCCGAAAGCTTTGCGAGAGCGGTCTCGAAAGCCCCTCGAGGCCCGGCACTCGGCTCCGCGCCGCTCGAGGTCCCGGTCCCGTGAGAGGTCGAGGGGCCGGTCGCGGAGCCGTCATCGTTCGTCGGGGTCAAAGTCTTCGTCCTCAGGTAAGGCGAAGCACCAGAGGTCTAAGAAGCGTCGCTCTAAGACCTCCCCTCGCCGGTCTCGCGACCCGGCCGAGGGTCCAGACGGCGCCGCGCCCGTGGCTCCGGGGGTGCCCGCGCAGTCGACGCCGGCCTACCCGCCTCCTCCGGGTCCGACGTCGACTCCGGCCGAGATACAGGAGTTCCTGTCGGCCATGGCCCGCCTCTTCTGGCCTAAGGGTTCCCCCGGTGCGCCTTCGGGCCCCACGGGCGCCGCAGGACCCCCTCGGATCCAGGCCTGGATCCCGGTCGACGCCGGTTGACCTAACCACACCTCCACCGGCGCCGACCTCACCGGTACCGTTCACGGCGCCGTCCGAGGCCCCGGACGGCGTCGTCCCCAGGTTCTCCCCGGCACCGAACACGGAGCCGGATCAACGTCGCTCGACGCCGATTCCGACGCCGATGGGACCCTTTTTCCCTCATGTCCCTCCTCCTTACTTTTCACCTGTTTTGGAGGACGAGGAAGACTGGGAGGGGTCGGAAGACCCTCTCACAGCTCAATGTGAGCCTTATCAGGACTGGGCTGAGGAACTGGGGGATGCAAGTGGTCTGGACACCTCTCCTGACCTTGGCATGCTGTCTCCTCCTTCCGTGGCTACGGAGGAGGGAGCAAATTAAGCAACGGTGTTGCATAGGGCGGCTGCTGCCTTGCGCCTCGAGCTTCCTACGGTGGCTGTCAGGACTAACCTCCTGACGGAAGTGCTTCAGCCGGCGGCTACCTCTTCGGAGCCATTGCTGCCGTTCAACGACGCACTTTCGGACGTTCTTTTGGGCACCTGGTCCAGGCCCACCACAGGGGCTCCTGTGGACAGGAACGTAGCCCGACGCCATCGCCCGGCCCCGGGCGACCCTCTGTTCCTCTCCCAACACCCCACCCCCGAGAGCTTGGTTGTCCAAGCCTCTGCCTCTCAGAGCGCTTTCCCTACGGCTCCGCCGGATAGGGAATCCAAAAAACTGGACCAATTTGGGAAGAAGGTTTTTTCTTCCTCCAGTGCTGGCTTGCGGTCCATGAACACCGCTTGCCTTTTGGGCCGTTACTTCCACTCTCTGTGGGATTCGGTGGCGCAAGTGCTGCCCCAGTGTCCTGAGGAGGTCCAGGCACATCTCTCCCGTGCTATTGCAGAAGGGGGAGACGCAGCGAAGTTCACTATCAGATGTGGCCTAGACACCGCTGACTCGTTAGGCAGATCGCTTGCTACGACAGTGGTGCTGCGCCGTCATGCCTGGCTGAGGACCACTGGTTTCTCGGGCGATGTCCAAAACACCCTTATGGACATGCCCTTTGATGGTATCCGCCTTTTTGGCAATAAGGCAGACAGCGCGCTGGAGTCCTTTAAGGACTCGCGGGCTACGGCCAAGTCCTTGGGCCTCTCCGCCTCGCGCCCTCCGCAGCAGTCTGCTTTTCGCCCCTTTTGTGGCCACGGAAGGGGCGCCCAGTCACGTCCACTGCCCAGTCACCGGCCCGCGCAGCAAACGCCTTCGCGCGGCAGAGGACGTGGCTCCCGGCGGGTCGGGTAACCAGCGAGCGAGTCAGGCCACCACCTCCGCCCCGTCCGCGGCCTCCAAACCCTCCTAGTCCGTCCTTTCCAGTCCACAGCACGCCAGTCGGGGGCAGGGTTCGTCATCACCTTCCCCACTGGCGCACCATCACATCGGACAGGTGGGTTTTGGACATTGTCCGAAGGGGCTACTCCCTCCCCTTCGAGACTGCCCCTCCAGCCATGCCACCTCAGCACCACCGCATGTCGGGGGACCATTTGGCACTTCTTCGACAGGAAGTTGCGGCCCTCTTGGCCAAGGGGGCCATCGAGCGCGTTCCGACCCCAGAAGTAGGGCGTGGTTGTTATTCCCACTACTTTCTGGTGCCCAAAAGGACAAGGAGGACATGCGTCCTATCTTGGACCTCCGGAACGTCAATCGCTTCCTCCGGAAGGAGAAGTTCAAGATGCTCACCCTAGCTCAGGTCTTGACTGCCCTCGACCCTGGAGACTGGATGGTAGCGTTGGACTTGCAGGACGCATATTTTCACATCCCCGTCCTGCCGGCCCACCGGCGTTACCTGCGGTTCACGGTAGGCCTCCAGCACTTTCAGTTCACCGTGCTTCCCTTTGGCCTTACCAGCGCCCTCGGGTGTTCACGAAGGTGATGGCGGTGGTCGCAGCTCATCTGTGCCGGTCAGGGGTTCCAGTCTTCCCCTACCTCGACGACTGGTTGCTGAAGGCGGGCTCGTCCCAGGCAGTTGTTTCCCACCTCCAGACTACGGCCGGACTCCTGCACTCGCTGGGGTTCTCCATCAATGTGCCGAAGTCGCACCTGGTTCCTTCCCCACAGCTCCTTTTCATCGGAGCGGTTCTGGACACAACACAGTTTCGGGCCTATCCTCCCGAACGGCGAGTCCAGGATATTCAGGCTATGATTCCGATCTTTCAGCCTCTATCCTGGGTTTCGGTACGGATGACCCTGAGGCTGCTGGGCCTCATGGCCTCCTGCATCCTGCTGGTCGATCATGCCAGATGGCATATGCGGGCTCTGCAGTGGGACCTGAAGTTCCAGTGGGCGCAGCATCAGGGGAACCTGTCCGATTACGTCCAGATCTCGGAGGGAACTGCACAACAGTTGCAGTGGTGGCTCTCGAACCGGCAATGGGTCATGGGCAGATCCCTCTCCCTTCCCCAGCCAGAGCACACAGTTGTGACGGATGCGTCCCTTCTGGGATGGGGCGGTCACATGGGAGAGGCGGAGATCAGAGGCCTCTGGTCTCCGGCGGAGTCCCGGCTCCATATCAACCTTCTGGAGCTCCGGGCGATCCGATTTGCACTAAAGGCATTCCTTCCCTCTGTCAAGGGGAAGGTAGTGCAGGTGTTCACAGACAACACCACCGCCATGTGGTACTGCAACAAACAAGGCGGCGTGGGGTCGTGGACCCTATGTCAGGAGGCTCTGCGTCTCTGGACATGGCTGGAACATCAGGGCATATTCCTGATGGTTCAACACCTGGCAGGTTCCCTGAACGCCAGGGCGGACGAACTCAGCCGCAGGTGCATGATGGATCACGAATGGCGTCTTCACTCGGAGGTGGCGCAAGGACTCTTTCTACAGTGGGGAGAGCCTTGGTTAGATCTATTCGCCACCGAAGAGAACGCGCAATGTCAGCACTTCTGCGCGTTGAAATTTCCAAGGCGGCACTCGCTCGGCGACGCTTTTCGTCGCGAGTGGAGTTGCGGTCTGTTGTACGCCTTTCCGCCTATACCACTTCTGCCCAGAGTGTTGAAGAAGATTTGGCGCGACCGGGCCCAAGTCATTCTTGTGGCTCCGGACTGGGCTTGAAGAGTTTGGTATCCCGAGCTACTCAGTATGAGCATCGATCCCCCGATCCGTCTGCCTCTTCGGGAGGATCTTCTGTCGCAGCAGCAGGGGACGGTCCTCCACCCGAACCTGTCCAGTCTCCACCTCCTTGCATGGAGATTGAGCGGCGGCAGTTGATTCCTTTCGACTTGCCTCCCGAAGTTTGTGATCTGATTCTGGCAGCCAGGCATCCCTCCACTAAGGTGGTATACGCCTGCAGGTGGAACACGTTTGTGGCATGGTGCACAGCAAAGGCTGTGAATCCCCTCTCTGCCCCTCTTTCTGAGGTTCTTCTGTTCCTTCTTTCTCTGGCCCAACAGGGTTCTGCCCTGGGTACCATCAAGGGCTACCTTTGTGCAATCTCGGCCTTCCTCAGGCTTCCTGATCAGCCCTCCCTTTTCAAGTCCCGTGTTGTTAACAGGTTTCTTAAAGGCATTACACACCTTTTCCCTCCTGTTCCGTTTGTGATGCCTCAGTGGGACTTGAACTTGGTTCTTACCTTTTTAATGTGCACTCCCTTTGAGCCTCTCCATAACTGTCCTCTTCGTCTTCTCACTCTGAAGACAGCCTTTCTGGTGGCTATCACCTCCGCTCGGCGGGTGAGTGAGCTCCAGGCTCTTTCTTGCAAGCCCCTTTTCTGTCTGTTCATCCAGACAAGGTTGTTCTTAGGACGCGTCCGTCCTTCTTGCCAAAGGTGGTTACTGCCTTCCACATTGGGCAGACCATCACTTTGCCCACCTTCTTTCCGCCTCCGCATCCTTCCAGAGAGGAAGACAGGCTCCACCATCTGGACCCAAAACGTGCGATTTCTTTCTATCTGAACCGCACACAACAGTTCCGGGTGGACGACCAGCTCTTTGTTGGGTACGTGGGCGCCAAAAAAGGTTGGGCGGTACACAAGCGGACCATCTCCCGCTGGTTCGTCTTGTGTATCAAAGCCTGCTATTCTTTGGCTAAGAAGGAGCCCCCTGTTGGGCTACGTGCCCATTCCACCAGGGCGACAGCCGCCACCACGGCTTTAGGACGTGGTGTCCCATTGCAGGACATTTGTCAGGCAGCTACGTGGGCCTCGCTTCACACGTTTACCAAGCATTACTGCCTTGACAGCCAAGTCCGGAGAGACGGCTTCTTCGGCCGTTCTGTTCTCCGAGACTTCCTCGTCTGATCTTTGTTCGCAGACCCACCACCGGGGTTGGTATTGCTGGGGTATCTATTCTAAGGTAAGGAATCTGTCACTAACGTGTCTCTTTCAGATGCACAAGTTACTAACTTGTGTAACGATATATCTGTAAGAGACAGTAGTTAGTGACAGATTCCTTACCGCCCCACCCATCCTCCCCGTTCTGCGAACTGATTTCTAGGGTTAAGGTCATCCCTTTCAGGGCCCTAGTTTTCAGACACCAGTGTCAGTTTCTTGCATGGCTCTGCGTTTCTGGCGTGGAAAGTCGTGTACAGAACTGACGCCAGCGCGCATGGGCGGCGTCTAAGTACTGGCCGCGATGTCATCCCGGCGATCACGACGCCGACGACGGATGCGGAGCCGCACGACGCCGCCTACCGACGCGCTGGGGTACTGCTACGCAAAACTTTCCGGATCCAGCCTGACGCCTGGGGATATTCTAAGGTAAGGAATCTGTCACTAGCTACTGTCTCTTACAGATATATCGTTACACAAGTTAGTAACTTGTGCGTCTTGCGACGTGACCCACATGTCTAACCTAGACCATGTGTTGTGTACTGCAGAGTGAAAGGTTCCCTCCCGCCGTGCTGGATGATGATGGCGCCATATGTCCTCTAGTAAGTTGTCTGCAATGATTTGCTGGAGCTGGCGTTGCGCCTTTGTATAGTGGTGCGGTAGTGGGTGGGAGCGATCCAGCGAGGGTTGCAGCGTGAGATTGAAATCCCCTACCCAGATAAGATGTGTCGATCCTATGCTTATTACCTTCACCCATAATGTTATGTAATAGTCTTCGTCGTCCACGTTTGGCCCATAGCTACATACTAGGGTGACTGAGGCGGAGGCCAGTCTCCCCCATGCCACGCAATACCTGCCCTGTGGATCCACCGAAAAACCGACCTCAGTGTAAGGCACTCCCTTTTTTATCAGTATTGCTGCGCCTCTAGAATAGGCAGAGTATGAGGAGAAGTACCTGTGTGAGGCCCATCGTGTAACGAACTGGGGCTGTTGGGCAGGGAGAGTGTGTGTTTCCTGCAGCATAGCGATTCCGACTTTGTGCCTGTCTAAATAGGCTAGTATGTGACGTTTTTTCCTGGGATCGCCCAACCCTCTGATTTTCCAAGTTAAGAGGCCCAAGTGTGAGGTGGTGTCTAATGTGCAATTCTCGCCCGCCATTTCCTAAGTTCCGGCTGGTATGTAGTGAAAAGGGATCGGTACTTGTATGTGAGTATGTGCTACAACCACGCAGTTATCGTCCATTACTAAATCTACGATGCCTAACATTCTACCCCAACATTCCCCCCACAACGGCGACCCCAACTTGCCGTGCATTGGACCCTCCCTCTGCATCCCTCCCCAAACATCAATAAACCCTTGAGACAATGGTGTCGCCAGGACCCTCATCAAGTAATGCGCTGGCCTTGTTTCGGGGTGAATTGACCATCTAAACAGAAATAGAGTACTGTGCATGAACAGACAAACGCGAAACATCAGAGTCAATACTAGTAAGCAGTTCTCAGGGTAAATGGCAGTCCATGGCGACAATGTCCCTTCAGTAATATAACAAAGACAACTGCCGAACAATAAAGTCCCCACAAGTAGTGGAAAGGGGAGCGCCCTTAGAGACGTGTGTCCTAGGGGGCGTGGCGGCTCCTCCCGCACCCAGGTAGAGTGCAGAAGGGGGCCCTGGAATGTCGATACAATACCCGAAAGGGTCCTCCCCGCCTACCAGAAAGCTAAAGAAGGGTCGGGAAGCGGTATATCAGTTTAACTTCGTGTTACCTGCATGTTGAGATATATGTTCGTGCTGCCTGTGCTATCAGAGCCATCTGTCCCCATTGTCATATCTTACTGTGTACGGCACTCTCAGTCCTCTTCCTGTTGTCCCAAGCCATCTCCGTCTCGCGCCGGGGATCTCTCCGCTCTCTTGGCCGCCAGCACTGTTTTTTTGAAGAAGTCTACCGCTTGTTGCGGGGTGTTGCAAATGTGGTGTTTTCCATCAAAGGTGAGTCGTAGGCGAGCGGGGTAGAGCATTGCGTATTCCACCCCCTCCTGTTGGAGCTTCTTTTTGATAGGAACGAATTTCTTCCGCGCCTCCTGGACGTTGAGGGTGAAATCTGGGTAGAGTGATATGGCATTATTCTCGAATACGACATCTTTCAGTTCCCTCGCCCTGCGCAAGGCTGCATCGCGATCGCAGAAATTGAGGAGCCGTGCCACTATAGGTCTAGGTGGAGCTCCCGGTGGGGGTCTGGGTGCTAATGTGCGGTGCGCCCTTCCACGATGAGCATCCTGGAAAATGCCTCCTGGCCAAAGCAAGTGGTGAGCAACCGCTCCACGTAGTCCTCTAGCCTTCCAGTGTTCGTGGACTCGGGGATTCCTGTTATGCGAATATTATTCCGCCGAGAGCGGGCTTCGATGTCTTCATTTTTGGCGGCGATCACTTTCAGCAATTTGTCAATGTCTGTGAGTTGCCCTGCAGCTTGTGAGTGATCATCCTCCAGGGTAGATATACGCGCTTCAGCCTCCTTGATCCTCCCGTCTTGTTTTTCAATTTTCTGGGTGATTTGATCCATCCTGGCACACATGGAATCCATCTTGCCCTCGATGGAGGCGAAGCTTGCCTTCATTGTGTGGAGCAGCGTCTTCATGTCCACCTCCTCCGTGCTCTGCGACCCTGAGCCCGTACCATCCTGTTCTGCGTCGGGCGGCTGCCCTCTGGGCGTCCTTCGGGTGTCAAAGTTCAATTTAGGCTGTTTTCCGTCCGGTTTCCCCATTTTTTCGACCCGCTGGGCAGAGGGGGAGGGTATCCTCCCGTTCCTGGACGTCCCCGCAGCCGTTCGCTCAGGGGGCGAAGAGTCACACTATGCGTCGTTTTTAGGGCAGCGTAGGTAGTTGCAGCGTCAAGCTATAAGTTGCAGAGGGGGCGGAAGCTCTACGGTCCTCGTGGCTCCCTATATCCGGAGTGCGGCAGGCCTGTGGTTGTGCCGAGGGTCCCAGGGGCAAAGCGGGGCCGCTGCAAACGGTCTCGTATCCCCCCACCGATGGCGGCCAATCCGTGAGAAACCCGTGGCGGAGTAGAGGGCGCGTTGGGGGGGGGGGGAATGGAGACCCCCGTGCCAGTCGAAGGGCGGGCAAGAGGTGAACGGCAGCAGCTACTGCGGTAGACTGTCTGTGCACACTGAGGCGCGGAGGGGTGGAGGAGACGTGGCCACGCGTGTAGGGACGGTCTCGCGTGGTGGCTTCAGGTATCTCCCCCCCGCAGCGGGAACAGCGTGATGTCCGGTTTTATCAGGCAGTGGCAAGAGCCCCGGGTTTACTGGAACCTCCCTCGCACCAGGCTGACGATTTTTCCCCCACTGTGAAGGCGCGTCCCCTCTCCAGCGTCTGTGGCCTGCAGGATTAAGGAGATGTGGTGGCAAGGGCATGGGGAGGCTCGCCGGCAGACATCCGCGTGGGCCCAACGGTGGTACGTGGTAGTGCCCAGTATTTGTTAGCGCCGGTCGCGACGCAATGCCCGCGTCCGCTGTGTAGGCCCCAGCTCCTCACCTTACTGCTCAGTTTTCACGAACGGCCAGTCCAGTCGGAGCCAGTGAGTGAGTGTGGCAGAAGTCGGCTGTGTCCGGTTTCACACTTGCTTTTCTCCCGTCCTCCTCCTGCATGCAAGCGTTTATTTGGTGCTGGTGAGTGGCGCGACCCACCGGGGCAGTGTGTCAGACCGCACCCGTGCGGGGACAGGCCGCGATCCGCGGCCTCGCGTAATGAACAGTCCAGGCCCAGGTCACTCACTGTCGGGATGGGAGGCGCTCCCCCCGTGGCGGGAGGGCGTCGGCGGCCTCGCGTAATGAACAGTCCAGGCCCAGGTCACTCACTGTCGGGATGGGAGGCGCTCCCCCCGTGGCGGGAGGGCGTCCGCTCGTTTCCTCCGCGTCGGTGTGCCACCTGCCAGAGTGTCTGGCTCCGCGGTCACGTCCGGTCGCATCCGCTGGTCCGCTTCAGGCTCTGTCGCCGCGCTCTGTGGGCTGTCTGGTATGCCCGCGAGTCGCGGCCGGATTGGCAGCAGCGTGTTACCCAGGCCCCGAGCGAGTGCAATGCGCAGCGGGGTGATCATGGCTCCCAGCCTCACACTCTCGGCGGTCGCTACGTCTGCAGGTCTTTCCGTGTCCGATAAACCAAGTTTTGGCGGGGATCAACTGTGGATACAGGATAATTATTGAATATTGCTTCCAGGGCTGACGGAGCCTCACTAAGGTACGGCCATCTTGTCAGCCCGCCCCCTAGCGTCTCCCTATGTCTTGTGCTTGCATGGTAATTCTATTTGTATATATACCCGTATATGGCCTTGTCCACATCTGAGGGTTTTACTGGTGACAGCACTTTTTTCCTTATATGAGCTCCCCTGAACATCAGAGCGGGGCAGAAGAAGCTTGTTCCAAGACGTGACACTGGGATGTGCGTCTGCCTTCTGCCTTGGCATGCCAATAAAAGAAGAAAGGTGCAAATACATTTCCTCTGTTTGGAAGCCTGCCTTTTGTCTGTTTTCCTTACGTCGCTCTGGGGAGGGTTGGAAGATTTATTACCCATTACACGCTCCCACCCATTTGGTATTTCCTTAGTAATGTTACGAGTCCAACCAATACACTTAGTGGCTTTTCCCCAAGCTGCTAGCGCCACCTGGGTTGCCGGCAGCAACTGGTGGGTCCCTTTCCCACCATAAAGATAGTGCAAGTGCGATCGTGTCTGAAGCCTTGCCCTTTCTAACCTAAAGATCGAGTGGTACTGGGGGGGGGGCGATGATCCAGTTGTTTATGTTTACTAAGTGTGCCACCAAGAAGTATGCCTCAGTTTCTGGGAGGGCTATCCCTCCATTATATGATTATGTTGGAGTATCTTCAGACCTATTCAAGGGTGCCCCTTGTTCCAGAGCAGGGACCTCACCTCCTCGTCTATTTTAGTAAATATGTTTTGCAGGATATGATAGTACGTGTTCGAGAGAACATAGAGCAGCTTGGGGAGCATGATCATTTTGAAGATGACAGCACATCCCAGGAGGGTAAGAGGTAGCCCATGCCACCTCTCAGCATCCTCCTAGAAGTTCAGCACCACCCTCCCCAGGTTCCTATTCAGACAAAGCTCTCTATGGGGTGTCATATATATTCCCAGGTAATTGAAACCCTCCTGCACCACTACCAATTGCTGCGGGAGCATAGTCAGATCCACCTGTCCACCTGGCTGATAGAACACCGACTTCTTCCAGTTTATCCGGTAAGCTGAGTGTTTGGCGTATTCTTCGAAGATCTTGGAAACAGCAGGGATCGTTATTATGGGTTCGGTGATATAGAAGAGGATGTCTTTCACATAAAGTGACATTTTCTCCTCCTCACTTGTGGCTGAGACCCTCAACCCCCGCACCCGGTCGTGGTCCAGTACTATACATGCCAAGGATTCTATTGTGAGTGCAAACAGGAGAGGGGACAAGGGGCACCTCTGTTGTGTCCCCCCTTTCAATTGGAAACTCCTCTGACAGTTCCCCGTTCACTATCACCACAGCAGTTGGGGCCCAATACAACAATGACACCAATTCCCTGTAGTGAGGGCTTAATCCAAACTTAATGTTAGCCCAAGGAAGGGCCAGTGTACTGCATCAAATGCCTTTTCCGTGAGAGAAAGACATGAGGGGCTGGCCGGTCCTTCATCTCTGACAGCCATCTGTGTGCACGTCGCAGGTTAAATTGCGTTGATCTACCTGGTATAAAGCCAGACTGATCTCTATGTATCAGGGGTGTAATGACGTGCAGGAGCCTAGTGGCAAGTATGGTAGCTGATATTTTAACTTCCATGTTGAGTAGGGAGATTGGACGACAGGTCTCGAACCGGTCACTGGGTTTACTTTCCTTGGGTATCACAGTGATGGTGGCATGCTAGAAGTCCTGTGGCAATGCCCCCTTATCTCTTGCTTCTTTAAATAGATTTAACAAATGTGGCCCCAAGAGTCTGGCGTAGCGCTTATAGAATTCCTGTTGGGCCCCGGGATTTACCCACCCTCATCTTGGCAATGGCTGCCTCGACGTCCTGCAACATGATATCCCCTCCAGTGCCTCACGGGCCTCCGTATCAAGTACAGGGGTGACGCCGTTGTCCAAATAATGTGTAATGTGGGTTGTGCCATGCACTGGTTGTGCCCTGTAAAACAACCCGTAATAGTGGGCAAATTCCTCTGCAATGTGTTGGTCCGTAGTGTGGGACACCCCTGTCTGGTTTATGATGCGCCTCACCCACCGGGCCTCCATTTCCTTCCTGCTCAGCCATGCTAAGAGTTTACCCGCTTTGTCCCCTGTGTTATATAAGTGCAATGTGGCCAGCACTTGTTTCTTTGCCCACTCTTGTGCCAAGTCCGGATACTCAGTTTTCAAGATTGTGATCTGTCTGAGGGTTTGGGGATCGGTGTCCGCCACAAGGGTGCTCTCTAGCAGCAGGAGTTATTCCTCAAGTCTCTCAAGTTCCACCACCTCTCGCCTCTTTTTCTGCATGATTATGTTTTGTGCCCTGTCTCGGAGGACCACCTTATAGGCTTCCCACAGTATTATCTTAGATGAGACAGACCCCTCGTTTTACTCAAAGTAGAGTTATGTGGCACTGTGGAGTTCCATTGCTACCTCCTGCTCCCGCAGGTCTCAGGAGCTCAGTTTCCACCCATCACCCCCCTGCCTTTTCTTCTGACCCATCGTGACCATAAGGGAAGTATGGTCTGACAGCCCTCTCGCCATGTACTCCGCCCGTTCGATTGTGCCGATCTCCCCCCTCCCCCACCCCCCACCCCCAGGGCAAACACATAGTCGAGCCTGGAAAAGCCTCCATGGGCCCCTGAGAAGTATGAGTAATGTCTTTCCTCCAGGTGTGTGCTTCGCCACAGGTCAGACAATCCAATTGTGGTAGTGAACCGTGCAAGAGGTGTGATCTGAGGTGTTGTTGTAAGGGTCCCATCCTGATCCAGGTCTGCTTCCATTACATCATTAAATTCTCCGCCCACTTAGTGTAAAGAGGAGTCAGACTCCAGGAGTATGTCAGCAACTTTATCAAGTGTAGGCACTTGCAGCCTAGGTGGTGCGTACACACTCAGTAAGGTTATGTCTTTTTGTCCCCACTGACCCTGCACCCCAACATATCTGCCATTGGGGTCTGTCCATGTTCTCGTTACCCGGAATGGGGGAGTTCCTTTTTATCAGCATAGCAATGCACCTGGATCCTGATGTGTAGCCAGCATGAGCCAGTGTGGTGTATGCCCCCCTAACCAGGAAGATGCAATGAGTCCCCCGGAGGTGTGTCTCCTGAAGTAGGACCATGTCAGGCTGCAGTCATCGTATATACTGTGTAACTAGGCGTCGCTTGACCTTACTACCCAGGCTGTTAACATTCTGCGTTAAAACAGTGACTCCTATATTGTCTAAGGGTCAGGGCTGTGCCATGTACCTGAAGAAGTGCGTTGTTCGAATGGATGCCCCTGCTAGCTTGGTGCAGGAGCTTCATATTGGCGTCTCTCATCTGTAAGCAGTAGTAACTGGTAAGAACACCCCTGCCACCCCCACCCCCATGAGTATTAAACCAAATTGCTGAACTGAACCACTCGCGTGAGGAGTATGAGAGGTCTGTAGCCCACCACCTCCCTTCAAACTCAACCCCCTAAAATAACTGTTTTAACCTGGACTACTGGCCCCTTGTGGACAGTGGTCTTGTAGTGGAAAACGGAAGTTCTACCCGTAGAGAGCCAGAGGTTGTGGAAGAGTCACTCGTGCCATGTCGCTGGCTCTGACTTACAGTCCTGTCTCAGTTGCGTCTCCCCATAGATCTGGGGCTCGATCTGCCATGTTGCTTGGATATCGAACTGGCTCGTGCTCCAGGGTGGCTATCACTACTGCTATAGGATGTGACTCATCGGAACCTGTTGTTTGTTCCTCTCCTGAAGAGTGAGGAGATGGGTCTCGCTTGTGTCGCCCTTCTGGGTCTTTTTCGGTGCCACCATCTGTTCCTTGTCTGTGGAGGCTCCCTGCCCCTGCGGGGGCTGCAGTCCATGTGCCGAATTCACGCCACCAAAATCTGCCGAACGGCCCCTTCTCTGGACCAACAGCCTACCCTTCGGCCGAGCTCCCTCTTTATGGTTTGAAAGCAGGCCAGGCCACCTGCCTCCACTCCCCAAAAGCCGTGGGCATTCCTCTAGCCATGCCCAGCCTTCCTCTGGTGAGTGGAATAAAAGTGATTTCCCCTGATAGAGGACCTTGAGCTTTGCTGGGAATAATAGCATGTACTGCAGCTGAAGTGCCCGCAACTTGGTTTTAACAGAGTCAGTGGTGCAGTGTTGTTTTTGAACTTCACGTGTGTAGTCTGGGAATACAAGGATTTTCGAGTATTCATGGTGGACCACCCCCTGCAGTCTGACTTCATGTAGGATCATGTCCCGGTCCTGGAAATTCAGAAATTTTGCAATGGTGGGCCTCAGGGGGGGCCCCCCAGAGGTGGTCTCCCACCTAATGCTCTGTGTTCAGTGATGAAACAGGATGAGATTTTGCCCAGTGAGAGGGTCGCCTTCAACCAACAATCTAGGAATGCCCCAATGTTTGTACCTCGACCCCCTCAGGGAAATCCCACGAAGCGCAGATTGTTGTGCCATGCACAGTTTCCGTGTCTTCCAACCACCAGACCACATCCTTGGCGGTGGCTTGGACTCCGGCCATGTTTTTCTGGAGTCCCTGAACAGTATCCTCTAGTTCGGAGATCCTGGACTATGTCACCATCACCCAATCTGTCACATGTTATAAGTCCTGCCGTAGAAGTGACACCTCTGAGCGCACCTCTCCAATTCTCTCCTCAAGGGCTTCCCGGGAGGACTGGATTGCAGAGAGCAGTGCAGCATTGTCTGGCATAGTCTGCAACTCCGTGTCGGTCCTAGCTGGTTGGGTAACCACCTTGCTGCAGCGGTCCATTTTTCCCTGATCCAGGCCCCACCGTGCTGGGAAGAGAGGGAAGCACCAGGCCTGGACAAGGCAGGGAAAGGACGGGGGACATCCGAGAATGCCCTGTGCACAATGTTCCCAAACCGTGTGCACCGCCTCCTCCTCTGGTCTGTCAATTGTGCCCCAGGTGACACCAACACCACTCCTTTGGGGACTTAGGGCCCCCCGGTTCAGGCAGGCAGCTCCACAAAGCCACTCACCATCCCGGTTGGGCAGTGCCTCCCCGCTGCTGTTTTGGTGCCCTGTCCTCGCTAGCCTCATCCCAGTGTCTTTATTCCTTGGCTCCGGCCTCTCCTCCTGCCTCCTTTGGGGTGCCACCGCCCTTGGCATCCAGTGGCATACAAACCCGGGTACACTCTCCCCACTCGCTAGGCAGGCCCTGGGGGAGTCTCACCCCGCTCACTGGTGTCAACCCCTATGTAGGATCACCTCTGTGGGAGCGGTCGCGTCGCTCCATCTGGGGTGGGGGAGACCAAGAATTCAAGCCATCCGGCCCCCGCATCAGGCACACTCCTGTCGATGGTGTTCCTCAGCTGTTCGGCCCTGAGCTCGGGAGGAGCTCATTTCCAAGCGGCCGCAATCTTGGGGAGGCTCCACGTCTGAAGAGAGAGCTATCGCATGTCACCCCTTCTAACCATAGGGCCCAACTGGCCACCTCTGGCACCGTCCGTATGGACACAGCCTTGTCACCCTTGTGTGGGGACGGCAACCACTTGCCAGATACCGCTCCTCTCCCCCACTGCGGACTTTGGTAGGGGAAGCCACCTTTCAGGCGGGATCGTTGCAGCTGGGCCAGCTGTTGCGTTGCTCCATACGGGAAGGAGGGAGAGGAGAGTCGGGCTGCTCGGGTCTTCAGCACCGGCCTCTTGCCGGTCTCCACCGGTAGATCTCCAGTGGGACCTGTACTCTGGAGGAGCTCACCTCTGTGCGGCTGCCATCTTGGAGGAGGCTGCGATCATCTCGCCAAGGGGGGAGAACACCATGCTTCTCTTGGCCAGCCAGTGGGCCCGGTTTGCCTCCTCTGCTGCAGCAAGGATACGCACGGCTATGTCGCTCACAGTTAGGTGAGTTGATGGTCCCTGAGGCGGTAGGATTTAGACAGAATTTCGGTCGGGCCGTCAGAGCTGCAGGAGTCACTGCTGCTTGGCCATCTTGCCAGCCACTCCCCCCCTTCTCAGACCATCCTTGATGTCTGTGCTAATCCCACTCATGGTTGATGTTTTGGTGCTCAACGTAATACTATTCAACTTTAAGATTGTCAGAGGCATTGCATTCAATGTTGAGGCACTATGTACCATTGAGCTCTTTAACATCAATCAGAGTTGCACTGGTGATGCTTTTGACATAGAGTCCACACACTAACGTCAAGGATTAAGTCCTGGAACATGAACGGGAACAGTATGTTATCCATTTGTCTTGATTTTGCAACTATATCGGCTCAAGAGCTCATGCCCATTCCTGTTGCAGAGAATAATCATGTACCCTCACTTTAGTGTGGTATTTTTCTTGATAGCTCCTCATGACTCCATTGCTTCAGAGTTCCGCTATGGATGTCTCCTCTTTCCCTCAGTTCCAAGCTCATGACCTCCCAAGCTTCCGCAGCCCAAAGTTGAAACATATTCTTAAATGCCAGCTTAAAAGCCATGGAATTTGTTCTGCTCCCTCTGGTCCATTGCCTCTCTGACACCCGATGACCATGGTGCAAAACCTGTCATACCAGCACAAGAGGATCAGTCCCTTCAGTGCCAGCCCCCTGTATCTTCTGGCATCTCGAGCTCTGATCCTGCTGCCTCTGGGTACATACCCCAGCAACATCATCAATGACATTTTAGGCTCCAGTTGATCTATCCTCCTAGCCACCTCCATGTTAAAGGATACGATTGAGATATATTGACATCGACACCAAGGCTAAGCAGCATGAGAACCTACACACAACCAATTGGTACTACTCAGTGCTCTAGAGTCACCAAATTCAACACTCTTTAATAAACCCGAAGTCGGCAAGCAGAGCCAGTAGTTAAGGAAGAATCCACACTCCATGCCAGTTTCTTGACAATAAATATTGGGTACCTAGGAGAGCCTTAAGTTTGCTACGGTAGCTCTACAGCTCAGTCTATTAGGGGATGACAGTTTCCCATAGTGCAAGATTTTGTCATTATCAGGGAGGCAAACTTTACTTGTCAGGAGGGCCTCTCACTCAGACAGGCAGTATAATCATAGTGAGCTTCTGGCTACACCTATGCAATGTATTTGACCATTATATTTCCTTGCTCCCTGACAACGTCCAGAAGAATTGCATGTTTATGCTTAGTCTGGGCAAAGAACTGACTGAAGAAATGCTTCTCAGGTACATGACCTTATTTGAAATCACTAAAAGGACCGGAAATCTCTCTACACATGTAGAATGGTGTGCCTGAAGTCTTCAGGCATAAAGCCAGATGTCCAGGAAAAAGTAATTGATCTCCTATTCAATGGGAAGAACCTGTTTGAAGCGTGTGTGGCTCTAAATAAACATAACATTCTCCTGCTATCTAGTTTTGAGCTCAGATATTTGCAAGTTGTTTTTCTTCAAAGAAGTCTTTGGAGTCACAAGATGTTCAGTGACGTCTCCTCTTGGTGTACCTTGAGCATGGGCGCCAACTCTGAGATCGTTTTTTCTGTCATCTAGTTTGGATGTGCACCAAGTGGCTCCAAGACTGTATTGTTCCTAACACGTTTTCAGTCAGGCCTGTTCGATTGCTCTTATCACGCTTATCAGAGCTTCAGCACCACTTTAACACTGATGTGCACTTTGGCACTTTGGCAAGTCAAGAGCTTCTTTCTCTCAGAGGCCAGCACACTTTCCATTCCTCCATCTCCTGAGAATGTTGCACAGGTGATGGAGCGGACATCCTTTCAGAACTGTCCTCGCTGCCTCTCTAAATACCCTTGGGCAGATCATCACGAGGTGTGTAATCTGTCACAGCGACACTTCCTGCCTGTCTTGCTTCGCTTTCCTTTTGAAAAAGGCACTTTGGCACAGAAAAGGACGCAGTGGCAGAACACATTTGGCACCACAACATATTCGAGAAAGAAGATCCCCTTGGTGCCCAAGAACAAGATGGGCCGGGCCTTTTGGACTCCCAGCAGTGCAACTGTCACATAGCCCAGTGACCATGTCCTCCAGCAAATCTAATGATCAGCACATAGAGGATGTCAACCCAGTTGCAAAGACAGGCCCCTCGCATGAAGACCATGAATCATTCCTCAAAGAGAAGTTGCATAAGAAATCCCACACCAAAACAGAACATTGCTCCCGCGGGAGTTGGGAGTTCAGCCTCTAGCTCAGGGCATCCTTGGGCCCCAGCTGCCTTTTGGCTCTGGTCAGCACTGATAAAAGGCTTCGAACACTTTCAGGCTTCCAGCCAAGGGTGTTGATGCACATCACCCATCGAGCCCCAACCGTTTAAAGGACACCGAGCACCAGTGTACTCACACCAAGGCGCAAACTATGCTTCCTTCAGGATCCACCCACAAGCCATTATTGACGCCAAAGCCTCCCTCGTCTCTGCAATCTTCCTTGGCACTGAAATCTTCATTGGCTGCAAAACTCTCCTTGGATCCTAAAGAATGAGAGAAACCCAACCAGGTGACAAGGAAACGGGGACCCCAAGTGGTTTCAGCATGGGTTGGACACTAGGCAAAAGCGCTGCTTCATCCCCCCGGGCAAGGGCAAGAACTCCGCGAAGCAGCCTCCACCAGCTCCACGGCCTCCTTTGAACCCTAACCCTCGAAAGAAGAGGCTCACGTTTGAGGCTCCTTCGAGGTCCCCCAGAGCTAACACCCAAAAGGCGCTCGGACACAGCCACTAGTCCCGTCCCCTTACCACACATCCCACCTCCAAAACCTTCTACAGCACCTCCACCAACTCCCCACTACCATGCCAATGCACTCCTCCACTACCTCCGCCAGAGTCACCTGAGGGGTCCCCCTTCTCGGATTCTAAACTGGACATCCCCTATGGGGCCTTTGACCCATGCAACCAAACCACAGGCAAGGGTACCACCAATGATCCCCTGGGACAACTGCAGTGTCCATCCCCTGGATGATCCGCCTCACCTCCCAATGACACTAAAGCCTACCACAAGGTCATATAAAGGGCAACAGTTTTCCATAAGGTATACATGCATGTCATCCAAGAGGAAGAGGATTTCCTTCTAGAGGCGCTCTCTAAATTGTAGTGTAGCGTGCAATTTTACCCCATGATCCAGAGCATGTTAAAATCTCCCCCTAATAATTCTAAAGAATCTGTCAAAGCCAGGTTGGTCACCTCAAGGGTAGAAAGGAAGTGCAAGCCCTCTCTCACTGACCCTGTGTACATTAAGGTGCAGGTTTCCCAGACTCCCTAATGGCGTACACTGCTTGCAAAATGTGCCACCACTTAGGCCAGAGGCAAGGGTTCTCCTCCAGATAAGCAGTGCAAGAAAATAGATGCGGCGTTCAAGAGGGTGGCTGTAGGAGCATCTGGCACTCTTGTCACGTTAAGACAGGTGTTAGACTTGGCATCTTTTGGCGTGTTTCCCCTGACTTTTTGCTTTCTGACCTCCCGGTTTAGACTCTGTTTTTGCTGGTGTAATGATTCTGCGCACTTTCCTCACTGCGGTCCAGTGGGAAAGTGCAAGTGCTCCTGTATAAAATGTGTTATGGATTGGTGTTTCCATGATTGGCCTATTTGGTTTATGTGTCAGTCCCTTGTAAAGTGCACTGCGAGTGCCAGGGCCTATAGACCAAATGCTGTTGGTGGGCTGCAGCACTGGATTGTGCCACCCACGCAAACAGCCCGTAAGTGTAACTCGGGCCTGCCATCGCAGAGCCCGTGCGCAGCCTGGGGCTGCCATGTCGACTTGGCAAGTGCACACACTTGCAAGTCCCTAAACCTTCCCTTTGCTACATGTTAGTCACCCCTAAGGTAGGCCCAAGGTACCCCTGTGGGCAGGGTGCGTTGTACGCGAAAGGTAGGACATGCCCGGGTGTGTGCGGCATGTCCTGATAGTGAATTACAGCCTAGTTCGTTTTTCACTATTGCAAGGCTACCTGTTCCCCCTAGGCCAGAACGGGCAGTTTTGATTATTACAGCTTATAATCCTAACTGACCCCGGGAACATGGTAGAAATTCAAGTTTAGTATGCCTGGACTCAGAATGATAAAATGCAGCTTTTAGTGAAGTTGGTTTTAACATTCTGTGTTTGAAAATACCACTTTTAGAAAGTGGGTATTTTCTTGTCTAACCATCCAAGCCTGCCTCTGCGAGGTTGTGTATTCCTTGTCTGGAGTGTGAGTGACAGGGGCTGGGGATGCCAGGAGACAGGGTGAGTCAGCGCAGGGCTGAATAGCAAGATCTACATGTAGATGGGTGGGAGGGGTCGCACCTGGGCCCTGAATAGGACAGTGCCTTCCCTCCACAATGCTGGCTCCACCTCCTGTGGTGCGTCTGATGTCCCTGGCCTACTCACTGAAAGAAGGGACGGAGACTTGTCAACAAAGTGCTCCAGAACTGGTTTGGACTAGGCAAAGGCCTCTCTGCCTTCAGAGAACAAAGGAATTTGGGATATAAATATTGGGGCCCTGACCCCATGAATTTAGATCTCGCTGGAATCAAGGAACCTGCCAAGACGAAGAGCTGGAAGAGCTGCCAGGAGGAGTACTGCCCCTTTGCGGTGTTGTTGCTTTGTTGGGTTGGCCTGCAGCTGCTGCTTCTGCCTTGGGCAGTGAAAGGACTGGACTGAACTTTCTACAAACTTGTGCTGAGTATCTCCAAGGGCCAGAAACCGAGCTGGCCTCCTGTTAAGAAGTCTCAGGGACTACAAAGACTTCACAAGCCTCTGGGTACCGCTTCTGGAACGCTGTTTCAGTTGCCACAGAGGAAGGGAACT
Source organism: Calotriton arnoldi (assembly GCA_963921515.1). Lineage (NCBI taxonomy): Eukaryota > Metazoa > Chordata > Amphibia > Caudata > Salamandridae > Calotriton > Calotriton arnoldi. Next base: position 669,735 of record CAWUFW010007678.1, on the reverse strand, counting down.
GCAACCGACTCCGTCAACCGAATCCATCCCTGGCCGGTGACCTGTTTGCACCGCAGACCGCATCGCCCCGCTTCGCATCGCAACCCTGGTCTCACCGTGGGCGACGTCCGACGCCGCCAACATCGAGCCGCTGCTTGCACCGTGTGACCTGTGGGCACCGCAGTTCGCATCGCATCGCTTCACTGGGCCAGCCGGACCAGACCGACACTGTCGCTGCAACTGGCTCAAGAGTCGAGACCGCACCGCATTTGGGGCACCGCTCGCACGTCTGCGACGCACCGCTCCGACTCGCACCGCTGTCCGACGCCAGCTCCCGCACCCCGGCTTGGTCGCCTGCATCGCAACCTGTCAGCACCGCATCGAGCACCGTCTCGCCCTGCATCGCACGCCTTGGACTCACCGACTCCGTCTGCACGACGCTCATCGAGCCGCTGCCTGCACCGCATCGAGGGACACCGCACCTTGCATCGCTCCGTCTCGCACCGCAACCGCGACGAACGCCGACCGGCTCGTACACTCCGTACCAGCCACAACGAGAAAGGTACTGTAACCGAGTCTGTCCATGACTCTGCTGGCCCGTATCGACGCGGTCGGCTGGAACTGTTAGACTCTGTGGTTTTCAGCATCACGGTAGGCTCGGACGGAGCTACCGACTCGTACGAACTTTGCTTTTGTGCTATTCCTGCAAAGAAGAAGTTAACGTATCAAGTATTCATTCGTAAAGTATAGTATTGTGGATTTTTGTCGTAATTGGTCTTGTCTTGAGTATATAAAATATTGGTTATTTTTCTAAACTGGTGTGGTGTCCGTTTGTAGTGCTTACACTGTATTACTGTTGGTTATGTGCAAATGCTTTACACACTGCCTCTGAATTAAGCCTGACTGCTCGTGCCAAGCTACCACGAGGGTGAGCAGGGGTTACTTCACGAGTGTAACAACCCTTACCCTGACTAGGAAGAAGGGTCCCTACTTGGACAAAGGTGCAAGCCCTTGCCAACTAGAGATCCCATTTCTAACATTGGTTGTCAGCGGTGAGGATAGGACTTGTGTTTGCACTTGACTTACAGTGATTGGTGTGCACTACTACCATATCGCAGACCATTACGTACCACATACTGGTTCTTTTTCTTTTGGCCTATTTTTGATCTTGCCAGTTTTCAACTCACGACTTTTGTCATGCCTGAATCAATTGCATCATCCGTTGCATCTCTGGAAGTTATCTTTGAGGAGGACAGGTTGGAATCCTACGCCGTAAAGGAGTTACGAGCGATTTGTAAAAACCTGAAAGTCCAAATTAAAGGCCTCACAAGGAAGGAGGAGCTACAGAAGGCGCTGAGGGCCTGGGTAGCAGCCAGACATGCCAATGGGCAGCCTGGTGATCTCAGTGAGGAGGTGGAGGAGCCTATTTCCAGGGTGGATGTGCTTTTGGGTAGGGGGAACCCGCCAGGTCAGGCAGCAGCAGTCTGTCCCCAGAGGAGCTGGAGGACAGGCGGGAGGCAAGGCAGTTTGAGCTGCAGAAGCTCAGACTGGAGAGTGAGCGGGAGGAGAAGAGATTGGCCATAGAGGAGAGGAAGATGCTCTTAGAGCATGAGAGAGAACTGAAGGAGCTAGAACTTAGGAGTAAGTCAGGCTCAGATGGTGGCAGCAATTCGTCCAGAAAGGCAGACAGGATTGTGCACATTCCCAAGAACGTAGGCAAGGAGTTCAAGAAGGGGGATGACATACAAAGGTGGTTTCAGGGTTATGAGGCAGCCATACACATGAATGGGGTCCCTGAGGAGAATTGGGGAGCAGGATTGTGGCCAGTTTTCCCGGAAGAAGCAAGGGATGCTCTGATAGCTTTGGGTAAGGGGTATCACCTCACCTATGCTGACATGAAGGATGCCCTTCTCACAAGTATGGTCTTACTCCTGAAAAGTACAGGGATCAGTTCAGGTCCAGTAAGAAGTCTGATGCCAACACTTGGTTGGAATGGGTGGATGTGTTCTGCAGGTCGCTGGATGGTTGGGTGAAGGGCAGTAGCGTAACAGATTTTCAGGGGCTCTACAACTTGATTGCATGGGAGCACTTGTCTAGTCTATGTTTTGCAGATCTGCGCCAGCACCTAGTGGATAGTAAGCTAACTGACCCCAGGAAGCTTGCTATGGAAGCGGACCGCTGGGTGAGTACCAGGGTCCACAAGAAAGCGTTTGGGGGAGACTCAGCCAAAGGTGGGCAGGGTCCCCAGCAGAAAGGTGGGGGGGACAAGGGTAAAGCACAGGAGTTCTCTAAAGGGCCCCAAACTAGTACCCATGGTAAAGGTTCCCAGCCCCCGGTGATAAGAAGAAAGGGGTCTCTACAGGGAAGCCTGTTGAGACCGGCCCCCGCAAGTGTTATGCATGTGACCAGGTAGGTCACTTTAAGGGGGACCCCAAGTGCCCGAAGGGGACACAGCCACCCACCGGTGGACAGTCCAAAGTGTTGGCTAGTGTAGCGCTTGGGGAGGAGGGGTGCCCACAGGAGGGTGGGGATCCCGCAGAAATTACCCTTGTCTCACTAGGGGACAGTGAGATGGTCCCAGGAAACCAGGTGCCCCTAACACAAAGAAATATAGCACCTGGGTGACCATTAATGGGAACAGGGTAGAGGCTCTCAGAGATACTGGAGCCAGTGTGACCTCAGTCCGGTGTCACCTGGTGTCTGAGAAGCAAGTAGTCCCAGGAGCATTCCACCAAGTAGTTGCTGTCGACAACTCTGAGCGCCAGTGTATGGTGGCGCAGGTTCCCTTTGAATGGGGGGGTCTCAGGTCCCTTGAGGGTGGTTGTGAGCCCTACCATGCCTGTAGATTGTCTGCAAGGAAACGACCTGGAGCAGTCCTCATGGAAGGAGGTTGAGCTCAGGTCTCACTTGGAGATGCTTGGGTTGCCAGAGTGGGCATGCGTGTCTACTCGGTCAATGGCAGCCAGAAAGGGTGATCAAGAGGACTTGGAGCCTGAAACAGTGGCCCAAGTCCCTGCCAAGAGAAAGGGCAGGGGCGCGGGAAACCCGCCCCGAAGTTCCCACGGACCGGGAGGAGGCGGACCTCGAGGGGACGCCCGGTGCCTACAGGGGAGCAGGTAGCCGAACTGGGAGACATCTCTGAGCTGACCCATTGGCAGCAAGAAGGGGGTCCCACCAGGGAGGAGTTCTGCAGGGAGCAGAACGAGTGCCCTACTCTGGAGGGTCTGCGGCGGCAGGCTGCAGACCAGGCAGCTGGTAATCAGTCCGGGTCACATCTGATCTACTGGGAGAGTGGTCTCCTATACAGTGAGCCTAAGGTTGCTGAGCCTGGGTCAGCCCGTGTGCTGGTGGTACCCCAGCGCTTCAGGACCTTCCTACTGGGTCTGGCTCATGACGTGCCTTTGGCAGGACATTTGGGGCAGGACAAGACCTTTGACAGGCTTGTCACCCACTTCTTTTGGCCCCAAATGCGAAGGCAGTCAGATGCACACTGTAGGTCTTGCCAAACTTGCCAGGCAAGTGGTAAGAGTGGGAGGAAGGTCAAAGCTCCTCTCCAACCTTTTCCGGTTGTTGGAACACCCTTTGAAAGGGTAGGGATGGATATTGTGGGGCCACTGGATCCCAAGACAGCCATGGGCAACAGGTACATCCTGGTCTTGGTGGACCATGCCACCCGGTACCCGGAGGCAATCCCTCTCAGGACAACGACGGCGCCAGTGGTGGGCCGGGCGTTAATGGGGATCTTTTCCCGTGTGGGATTCCCCAGAGTGGTGGTTTCTGATAGGGGGACCAATTTCATATCGAAGTATATGACATCCCTGTGGAAGGAGTGTGGTGTAACCTACAAGTTCACCACTCCTTACCACCCACAAGGAAACGGTCTGGTGGAGAGATTCAACCAGACCTTGAAAGGCATGATCAAGGGTCTAACAGAACCCATGAGGCGTAAGTGGGACGTCCTCTTGCCATGCCTACTCTTTGCGTACAGGGAGGTGCCTCAGAAGTCTCTTGGGTACAGCCCCTTTGAGCTCCTGTATGGCCACCCTGTCAGAGGACCTCTGAGTTTGGTAAAGGAAGGCTGGGAGGCAGCTCCCAGGAAAACTCCCCAGGATGTATTTAGCTACATGCTGGCCTTTAGAAACCAAACTGCCCGCTTCAGGAAACTCGCTCAGGCGAACCTAGAAGCAAGCCAGGAAGAAATGAAGAGATGGTATGACCAGAATGCCACTCTGGTCGAATTTCAACCTGGGCAAAAAGTGTGGGTCATGGCCCCAGTGGCCCCTTGTGCCTTGCAGGACAAGTGGACTGGGCCATATGAGGTAAAGGAGCGCAAAAGTGACGTCACCTACCTGGTGGATTTGCAGGCTCCAAGGAACCCTTTGAGGGTCCTTCACGTGAACCGCCTCAAGCCCCACTTCGAGAGGTCCGAAGTGAGTATGCTCTTGGCGACAGATGATGGGGTGGAAGAGGAGAGTGAGCCTCTCCCTGACCTCCTGTCTACCAAGGAGCATGATGGGTCAGTAGAGGGTGTGATCCTCTCCCCTACTCTGACTCAGGAGCAGCAGGGGGACTGTCGCCAGTTGTTGGGACAGTTCGCCCCACTGTTCTCTCTGACCCCCGGTGTTACTCACTGGTGTACCCATAACGTGGACACCGGTGACAGCCATCCTGTGAAGCACAAGATTTACAGGTTGACTGACCGGGTCAGAGCCAGCATCAAGGAGGAGGTCTCTAAGATGTTGGCGTTAGGGGTGATTGAGCCCTCCCACAGTCCTTGGGCCAGCCCAGTGGTCTTGGTCCCAAAGGCTGCGGCGCCCTGTGCCACTCCAGAACTCCGGTTTTGTGTGGACTACCGTGGGCTCAATGCCGTCACCAGGACTGACGCGCACCCCATCCCCAGAGCTGATGAGCTCATTGATCGGTTGGGAGCTGCCCGGTTCCTCAGCACGTTAATTTAACGTCTGGGTACTGGCAGATTGCCTTAACCGATGGGGCCAAGGAGAGATCAGCATTCTCAACCCCAGAAGGTCATTACCAATTCCGGGTGATGCCCTTTGGGTTGAAGAATGCCCCTGCCACCTTTCAGAGGTTGGTCAATCAGGTGTTGGCTGGGCTGGAGGATTTCAGTGCCGCCTACCTGGATGACATTGCTGTGTTCAGTTCCAGCTGGGAAGAACATTTACAGCACCTTGAGAAAGTGTTGAGGGCTCTGCAAGGTGCAGGCCTCACGATCAAGGCCAGTAAGTGCCAGATCGGGCAGGGTTCTGTGGTGTACTTGGGACACCAGGTAGGAAGCGGCCAGGTGGCGCCCCTACAACCCAAGATTGACACCATTCTGGCTTGGGAGCCCCCAAGACCCAGACAGAGGTGAGAGCCTTCTTAGGTCTCACCGGTTACTATAGGAGATTTGTTAAGGGCTATGGCACCATCGTTGCCCCCTTAACAGAGCTGACCTCTAAGAGGCAGCCCAGGAAAGTGATCTGGACTGAGTCCTGCCAGAAAGCTTTTGATGCCCTGAAGGCAGCCATGTGCACGGCGCCCGTGCTCAAGGCACCTGACTTCTCCAAGGAATTCGTCGTGCAGACTGACGCTTCAGAGCATGGTGTGGGAGCAGTGCTCTCACAACTGAACGAAGAGGGCCTGGATCAGCCTGTAGTCTTCCTTAGCAGGAGACTACTTCCCAGGGAACAGAGGTGGAGTGCCATAGAAAGGGAAGCTTTTGCTGTGGTCTGGGCACTGAAGAAGTTGAGACCATACCTGTTTGGGACTCACTTCCGGGTTCAGACAGACCACAGGCCCCTCAGATGGTTGATGCAAATGAGGGGTGAGAATCCAAAACTGCTGAGGTGGTCCATCTCCCTACAGGGAATGGACTTTACGGTGGAGCACCGTCCTGGTACAGAACACGCCAACGCAGATGGTCTGTCCAGGTTCTTCCGCCTTAGTGAAGAGAACTCCAATGGGGTTGGGTAGTTCTCCCTACTTTCAGCTGGAGGGGACATGTGTTAGACTTGGCATCTTTTGGCGTGTTTCCCCTGACTTTTTGCTTTCTGACCTCCCGGTTTAGACTCTGTTTTTGCTGGTGTAATGATTCTGCGCACTTTCCTCACTGCGGTCCAGTGGGAAAGTGCAAGTGCTCCTGTATAAAATGTGTTATGGATTGGTGTTTCCATGATTGGCCTATTTGGTTTATGTGTCAGTCCCTTGTAAAGTGCACTGCGAGTGCCAGGGCCTATAGACCAAATGCTGTTGGTGGGCTGCAGCACTGGATTGTGCCACCCACGCAAACAGCCCGTAAAGTGTAACTCGGGCCTGCCATCGCAGAGCCTGTGCGCAGCCTGGGGCTGCCATGTCGACTTGGCAAGTGCACACACTTGCAAGTCCCTAAACCTTCCCTTTGCTACATGTTAGTCACCCCTAAGGTAGGCCCAAGGTACCCCTGTGGGCAGGGTGCGTTGTACGCGAAAGGTAGGACATGCCCGGGTGTGTGCGGCATGTCCTGATAGTGAATTACAGCCTAGTTCGTTTTTCACTATTGCAAGGCTACCTGTTCCCCCTAGGCCAGAACGGGCAGTTTTGATTATTACAGCTTATAATCCTAACTGACCCCGGGAACATGGTAGAAATTCGAGTTTAGTATGCCTGGACTCAGAATGATAAAATGCAGCTTTTAGTGAAGTTGGTTTTAACATTCTGTGTTTGAAAATACCACTTTTAGAAAGTGGGTATTTTCTTGTCTAACCATCCAAGCCTGCCTCTGCGAGGTTGTGTATTCCTTGTCTGGAGTGTGAGTGACAGGGGCTGGGGGATGCCAGGAGACAGGGTGAGTCAGCGCAGGGCTGAATAGCAAGATCTACATGTAGATGGGTGGGAGGGGTCGCACCTGGGCCCTGAATAGGACAGTGCCTTCCCTCCACAATGCTGGCTCCACCTCCTGTGGTGCGTCTGATGTCCCTGGCCTACTCACTGAAAGAAGGGACGGAGACTTGTCAACAAAGTGCTCCAGAACTGGTTTGGACTAGGCAAAGGCCTCTCTGCCTTCAGAGAACAAAGGAATTTGGGATATAAATATTGGGGCCCTGACCCCATGAATTTAGATCTCGCTGGAATCAAGGAACCTGCCAAGACGAAGAGCTGGAAGAGCTGCCAGGAGGAGTACTGCACCTTTGCTGTGTTGTTGCTTTGTTGGGTTGGCCTGCAGCTGCTGCTTCTGCATTGGGCAGTGAAAGGACTGGACTGAACTTTCTGCAAACTTGTGCTGAGTATCTCCAAGGGCCAGAAACCGAGCTGGCCTCCTGTTAAGAAGTCTCAGGGACTACAAAGACTTCACAAGCCTCTGTGTACTGCTTCTGGAACGCTGTTTCAGTTGCCACAGAGGAAGGGAACTGCAACCGACTCCGTCAACCGAATCCATCCCTGGCCGGTGACCTGTTTGCACCGCAGACCGCATCGCCCCGCTTCGCATCGCAACCCTGGTCTCACCGTCGGCGACGTCCGACGCCGCCAACATCGAGCCGCTGCTTGCACCGTGACCTGTGGGCACCGCAGTTCGCATCGCTTCACTGGGCCAGCCGGACCAGACCGACACTGTCGCTGCAACTGGCTCAAGAGTCGAGACCGCACCGCATTTGGGGCACCGCTCGCACGTCTGCGACGCACCGCTCCGACTCGCACCGCTGTCCGACGCCAGCTCCCGCACCCCGGCTTGGTCGCCTGCATCGCAACCTGTCAGCACCGCATCGAGCACCGTCTCGCCCTGCATCGCACGCCTTGGACTCACCGACTCCATCTGCACGACGCTCATCGAGCCGCTGCCTGCACCGCATCGAGGGACACCGCACCTTGCATCGCTCCGTCTCGCACCGCAACCGCGACGAACGCCGACCGGCTCGTACACTCCGTACCAGCCACAACGAGAAAGGTACTGTAACCGAGTCTGTCCATGACTCTGCTGGCCCGTATCGACGCGGTCGGCTGGAACTGTTAGACTCTGTGGTTTTCAGCATCACGGTAGGCTCGGACGGAGCTACCGACTCGTACGAACTTTGCTTTTGTGCTATTCCTGCAAAGAAGAAGTTAACGTATCAAGTATTCATTCGTAAAGTATAGTATTGTGGATTTTTGTCGTAATTGGTCTTATCTTGAGTATATAAAATATTGGTTATTTTTCTAAACTGGTGTGGTGTCCGTTTGTAGTGCTTACACTGTATTACTGTTGGTTATGTGCAAATGCTTTACACACTGCCTCTGAATTAAGCCTGACTGCTCGTGCCAAGCTACCACGAGGGTGAGCAGGGGTTACTTCACGAGTGTAACAACCCTTACCCTGACTAGGAAGAAGGGTCCCTACTTGGACAAAGGTGCAAGCCCTTGCCAACTAGAGATCCCATTTCTAACAACAGGGTTCCGTGGAAGGAGATGGAGGAGCTTCTAAAGCACCTTCCTGAGCAATATTGGAAGATGAGTACGAGAGGGGTAGGATATAGTGTCTGAGAGCAAGGTCATCTCTAATGACAGCATCCGCTGCACATTGGATTCCATAGACACACCTTATGGGGGCATTTACATGGAATCATTCTGTGTCATCACACTTGGCTTCGTATCTCTGGTTTCAATCCCAGTGTGCAACAGCATCTCCGCCTGTTTGACAAGAGAATTCCTTTTTGAACCTCAGGTTGCCGAGGTGCTTGAAAAGCTCAAAAAAGATATGGAGACAGTGAAATCCATGGGGCACTTCAGTGCATATCCTTTTGGAGGCACCAGCTCAGAGGGGGGCGCAAAGACCAACTTGCGAAGCAACCCCACTTCTATAGCAGTAGGCACACCACCACCAGGCCAGTAGAGGGTACAGTAGAGTTTCCTGCAGAGGCAACAACCGGATAAAGGACAAGGGTGGCTCTAACAAGGGAGCTACCACCACCAAACATTGATATGCCCCTCCTTCTCCTTCTCCTGATAACATGTTACCTTTCAGGGGAGATTGCATGTTTTCCTCCCTCGCTGGGTGGAAATCACGTTAGATAAATGGGTCCTAGCTGTTGTCCAACACAGCTATTGCCTGAAACTACATACCACCCCACTCAACATACCACCCTAAACTTACACCCTCAGTCAGGAGCACCACTCCCTTCAAGAGAAAGTGCAGGCCCTTATGCGAAAGGCCTGCATATAACCGGTGCCCCCAGCACATCTCAGATACCTTCGCTTCATAGTAAGTGGAAACCCTACCAGTTCATCGTACTCCCCTTCAGGGTCGCTATAGATCCAATGGTGTTTACCAAGTGCCTAGTTGTGGTGGCACCACAGCTGTGAAGGGAGTGCATTCACATCTTCCCATGCCCCATTGATTGGCTGATCAAGAGCAGCAGCAAGCTGCAGTGCCTCACACTCTTTTAAACAGCAGTGATCCTACTGCACAGCTTGGGTTTCACCATGAACGCTACCAAGTCCTACTTGTAACTGTTGCAAATACAACCCTATCTAGCACCTACTTCCACTTTTTCAGCCCAATTGTCAACTAACACTTTGTGTTGTCATTCTAGGGATGATGGCCTCTTGTATCACCATGGTCCCTCTTGCCAGGCCGCACATGCGCCCTGTCCATGATTGTCTCATGTCTCAATGGTCTCAAGCAGAAGTTCATTGGGAACATCTTCTGTTGGTACAGGTATACGTGCACCACTCTCTGCAGTGGTGGAACACCAACAACTTGGTACAAGGCAGACCTTTTGCAGACCCCATTCCACAGATGGCCATTACAACAGATGCTTCTCTTGTGGCATAGGACGCACATCTCAACAAGATCACAGTTCAGAGAATGTGGCCATCACACCACTAGGGTCATCACATCAATTACCTCGAACTGAGTGCCAACCACTTAACCCTCAAAGCCTGTCTACAAGTCATTCTGTGCAAGGTAGTCCTCATCAGGACGGACAACATGACTGCCATGTATTACATTCAGAAGCAGAATGGCACGCACTTCTCTCAACTTTCCTACTTAGCGCAATGGATCTGGTATTAGGCTGTCTGCTTTGACATTCACCATGGGGGTAGACAGCGACTTTGCCGACCTGCTCAGTAGGACGCATCAACAAGTCCACGAATGGGAACTCCACCCCCAGGTTCTTCACATATACTTCCATTGTTGGTGCACACTTCAGATAGACCTGTTCACCACCACAGAGAACACAAAGTGCCCAAACCTTGCTGCCAGGTACCTGCATCCACATTCCATTAGCAATGCACTATGGATCAATTGGTCAGGGATATTTGCCTACACTTTCCTGCCTCTCATCTCCTTCCTTTCATTTTGAGCAAACCTAACTAACCGTCATGCTTGTGGCGCTTACCTAGGCCAGACAGCCTTGGTAATCCGCGTTCTTCGAGATGTCACTCAGCCCCCATGAGAGGCTTCCACTCAGGCCGGACCTACTCACGCAGAGACATAGGCCAGTCACCCCAATTCTGGGCAGCTCTCCCTTGGGATATGGTGCCTGACGTTGTAGAATTCAGCTACCTTAACATTCCACAAGATTGTATGGCTATTCTATAGGAGGCCCAGCAGTCTACAACTTGGCCAGAATGTTGTGGGGCGTACATCCTACACTTTCAAAAGGCTTGCCTTGCCTACATGTCTATTTGTCTGCATTTAGCCGTTGTCATGTCCTCCAGGCAGAACAGGGAACACAAGTCCCTCTTTAGCATCCTTGTAGTCAAAGTCTTTTTGGTGGGCCTTAAAAGGGTCATACCTTCTAGGATATCTTCGGCTCTGGTGTGGAATTTCAACGTAGCCCTCACCAAACTCATGCATCCTCCCTTTGAGCCAATGCACTCCTGACACCTTCAGTTCCTCGCCTGGAAGGTGGCTTTTTTCACGACCATTACCTCTCATAGACACGTTAGCGAGCTAAAAGCGCCGACCATACAGGAACCATTTCTTCAGGTCCACAAAGATATGGTCATGCTTAGTACCAATCTTAAATTCCTCCCTAACATGGTATCTCCCTTCCACCTCAACCTAGCCATAGATCTCCCCGTTTTTTACCCACAACTGGACTCTGCTACAAAAAGAACACTTCAAAGTTTGGATGTGAAGAGAGCTCTCAGTGTACCACATTGACAGGACCAAGCCAGTCCATAAATCAGATTAGCTCATTGTCTCCTTTGCAAAGTCCCAGAGAGGTCACTCCATCTCCAAGGCAATCATAGCCAGCTAGACAATCAAATGCATTCAGACATGTTATCACAAAGCATAGCGGGTTCCACCTGCTTCACCCAGGGCACATTCCACCTATAAGAAGGACGCCAGTATTGCCTTCCTAAGAATCATTCCATTAGTGTATCTCTGCAAAGCTGCCACCTGGTCAGCACCACACATCTTTTCTAAGCATTATTGTATGGACACCCTTACCCATCAGCAGGACCTAGTAGGCCAGACAGTGTTGAGGACATTATTTTAGATAATATACTATACTCTGCTTCTTGTAAGATACTGCAATACAGTCTATGCTAGCATGTGCATCTACAGCCACACATGTTACAAATAGAAAATACTACTTACCTTGTAAACATCTCTTCATAGTGGCTCTGTCGCAGATGTCTTTCATTCACTAGTTTTCCACTTCACATTGCGCTTTATGCACCTTACTGTTTGTTCACACTCCATACATACTCTTACACGCTGTGCTGAAAATAATACAAGATGGAGTTAGTGCCCATGCGCAGTGTACACCAAGAGGAGGAATCAAAGCACATTTCAAGATTTTAGAGACTTATTCGAAGAAAAGCAACTAGCAAATTTCGGAGCCCCACACTTGATGGCAGGAGTATGCTAGGCATGTGACTCTACAGCACTACATGCTACAAACAGAGGCTTACAGGGTAAGTAGCATTTTTCTTTCAAAGCATCCACTGTCAGGTCCACCAGCTCTATATAACTATCAAAGTCAAAACCCTGAGTTTCCTCCAAGGGGTACCTGCCAGACTACAGTTTTCTCTACAGTTCACAAATGCATTTTGTTTTTCAATGACAGTCCAAGAAACGTTTCTTCAATAGAAGACCATACCCATTCACCTGGCCTCAATCAGTGCTAGGATGTCCCCATGACATCCCTCAGGTTCTACCGCCCTTTTTGGCTCTATTCCACGAGGCTCCTTCAACATGTATGGATTGCACTCCATAATCTCCACTGGACCCAAATCCCTGTAGATGCATGTGTGCTTTCAGTCATGCAGAATTGCTATGCTCTAGAGCTTTGTGAACCACATCTGTCCAGATCACCTCTGCCATCCCAGGAACCTCTTCAGGAGGGAAGGGTTCCTCCCCTAAAAATGGGGATTTCAACTAACCAGTCATGTTGTCCCTAAATGCATTAATTCCAATGGTTATGGAGTGGTGAGCCACACAGAGAACGCAACAGACATTTTCTATATAAGAAAGCAAGGGAGCACACATTCCCCACAGCTTTCCATCTGGTGTTAATGTGGGCCATTACCCAGGGCATGTTCCTGCTGGTCTCTGACATCGCAAAAGCGCACAACCAGAAATTCGACTGCCTACCCAATCAGCCATTTGATGCCTCTGTTTCCCACTTGAACTCAAGGTGGGACCGGTTTATCTTGGCATGCAAGGGCCTGAGGTCCTTGGGAGATGGTCTGATCTTCAATTAGAAATGGAAGTTTTTATGCCCCTTTTTTAACCCCCTGATTCCAAGAATCCGACAAACTCTATCATTCCGGTAGTCCCAACTTAACATCTCCAAGTCTTTTTCTTGTATTTCCTACTAGCCTGGGCGTGTATATATAGATTACTCTGGCAGCGATTGTGCTAGAGTAGTTATAGTTTAGTAAGATTTTCCATAGGAAAGGTATTTTTTGTTTTCTTGATAACTTTGGCAGCGTTCAACGAATCTACTTGAAACTTTCCATAAGAAAAGGTCATTTGCTTTAGCTCTTTATTGGAATGTTTGGCGTTAATCCGTCAAGGTGGGCTCAAGAAAATACGGGGTCTCAAAAAAGCACTTCCAAATTTTAATTCCGATAGGAATTGAACAAATGCCTGAATGGAATTATACCAGATTTGGTTCAAAGTTAGAACTTTACTCAGAAAGCCTACTTTTTGTTATTTAGTGTATATCCATTCAGTATTTTTTGAGACATTTGCATTTAAAGGGGTGCCCAGGTTGGGCATTAAGGGGTTAACCTCCTGAAAAAGTTTGTGATATCTGGGCAGTTGGTGTCCAGATATGCTTTAATTGACCAATATAAAGGGGATTGGTCGATCAGCTGGCCATAACATGAGCAATATGTTGTGGTAGTCATTAGAGGACTCAGGGACATGGTCCCTGCTTCCTGAAAATTAATTGAAAAAAATATAAAGGGCAGAATGAACACACCCTGACCCCCAGAACATGTGGAGGTGTCCCAAAGGGGAGCCCCCCCCCCCCCTTGAGTGGCTGACACATCATGGACAATTTAGTGTTGCAGCCATTACAGGACTCCGGCATTGTCCTCACTGAAATAGAATGTAGTGAAAGTCTGTTTTTGGGGGTCACAAAAAGAAACACATACGAAGGGTGAGAACAGGTTTTAGTCACAATAGAAGTTATTTGTTGGTGGTACCATAGTCATTTTATGCATTGTGGTGTGTTCTAAGGTGATTTTATCCTGTGAAAAATGCTGATCCTCTGCTGGGATTTGATTTGCCATGTTTGAGAGAAAAAAGTTTTCTCGTGAGGTTATGGAATGTGCTCCAGAAGCTAAAATAAAAACAAATTTTTTATAGGCTCACTCTTTCTTCCTCATCATTGTTAGAAAAAAGGTCTGGTATGATGAGTGAAATTTATATTTAGGACCAGCAGCAACCTGTCAATTGATTCTACTGGGAGTTTTCTACTTCAGCTTCACCACAGTGGTCTAATGGACAACTAGAGCGATAACATTCTGAATGTATGACAAAAATGCTGCTCACTAGAATGCCATCTTGATGGAAACAAAGTTGTAAAACTGAAAACATTTGACTTATAAATGTACAAAACCAGCACGTTCATTTTGAAATAGAAATTATGGTCAGTGCTATAGAAGGCTAGAATGAGGAGACTTTTTCTATAAATTCTGAAATATTTTCCTCATCAGTGTGAGAAAAGAATTCTAGTATGTGGACTGAAAAGTGTACTTCCATCACTAGCAGCAGTCTCTCAGTTGATTCCCCAGTGTTCTACTGCAGCTTCACCACAATGTTGCAGTGAACAACAAGAGCGCTAAAAAAATGTGTATTTATGCCAGAAATGTGGCACACCTAAACGCCATCTTAATGGAATGGAAGCTGTCAAACATTTCCTACTGAGGATACTGCAGTAAATGAACAAAAGTATTTCATTTCATGTTATTACTTAGTGATATTTCATCTAGTGTGTGTCACTGTATTTACAATATCTGATAGAGACGTCTAGCTGCAGATTCCTTACCTTAGAATTATCCCCAAACACTAGACTTGATCCGGACATTTTTCGACAGCAGTACCTCTGCGCGTCGGTAGAGGCCGCCGGGCGACTCCGTACGACGTCGTCCACCGGATCGGACGTCGTCAGAGTCCATATAAGCCCTCCCTTGACGCGCTGATGTAATTTTCTTCCTTTCTGCGCTTCGACGCTGATCTGGAGTGCAGTACCTCAGGCCATTTTTGGCCTACCTCGACGTTGTCGATGAAACAGTGTGCTTTTTTCTGGATTTCTTCGGGGTCCTGGGGATTACAATGTCGAGCCCTCATCCTATTTACATGTGGTGTCTAGGCGCGCACACTGACTCCGAATGGTGCGGCTCGTGTCTTTAGCTTCGGTCGTTGGCGCTGCAGGAGCGCCGCATGACACTGGTCGCCGCACGCTGGTTGACGACCCCTCGTCGGTTATGGTCATCTTCTTCTTCCGAGGACCGCTCGAAGGCCAGCTCCCCACATCCTTCGTCCTCGCCTGATAAGTCTCGCTGTAGGTGTTCAGCGCCGCAGACTTCCCCGACTTTGCCGAGTACGCGCAGTGTCCCTGGCTCGCCTCCTGTTCCTCCGATATCAGAGTCGGAGCGGGTGTCTGTTCCACACCTTCCTGTTTTTCCCGGCGCCCAGGCGACTGTAGCTCAGATGAGGGATTACTACCTCTCCCTTCATGCTACTTTTGGCTCTCAACCTTCCTCCGGCACGCCTCTCGCCCCTGAGGAGGTCGGTGAGGCCTCCACTGACTCCACGCCGGCGGGCCCTCCCTCGTTGTCAGCGGGCCCCTCCGAATCTGTGCTATACTTTTTTTCGGCTCCTGTGACGTCTATATTGGCTCCGTCAGTGCCGACTCGGGGTCGACAGTACCAATCGCGTCTCCTTTGTCTCTTCTCGACGCCGATCAACGTTGGTAGCGGCACCGGTGGACCAGTCCCCTTCGGGCTACCTTTCTCCGCTTTCAGAGGAGCCCCCTGGTGTTTTCTCTATGGCACACGGATGAGCTGGTGATGTTCGTGCTCTAGTAGGTGAGCCTCCTCCGGAGTTTCATTGGGTTTCTGACTTTGGTGATGCTAGTGGCCTTGTCACTTCCCCATCCTCTGGCCTATTTTCTCCTCCCCGCCTCGCTTCGGAGACTAGCTTGGCTTCTGCTCAGCTTTTGTGGAGAGTTGATTCTGGGGATGCAGCTTCCTTCTGTGGAGGTGACCATTGATCCCCTACTTAGGGTGCTTCAACAGAGCCAGCTGAGAACTGAGCCTGCGCTTCCCTTCAGTGAAACCCTCTTTGATATTCTGTTGGGCACTTGGGCTAAATCTATTTCAAGGGCCTCTGTGGATCGGTCTCTAGCTCATAGGCACAATTCTGCCCCTGGAGACCTGCTCTGCCTTTCCTGTCAGCCTTCTCTACGTAGCTTTGTGGTTCAGGCTGCTACAGCCTCCCCCGACATTGGTGCAGTGCCTGACGTCCCTCCAGACAGGAAGTCTAAAGGTCTGGACGCTTTGGGCCGATATATGTTTTCTGCTACCAGCTCCGCTTTGCGGTCCCTTAATACGACTTGTGTTTTGGGCCATGTATTGTGGGAATCAGTGTCGCGCCTTCTCCTCTCCGTCCCCGATGACTCTCTGGATACTCTTGCTCAGTTGATCCAAGATGGCCGTCAGGATGCTACATTGCTGACTCGGGGCGGTATAGATACCACAGATTCTGTCGAGCAGGCCATGGCCCTTTCGGTAGCTCTTCGCCAGAGTGCCTGGCTACATACTTCCGGCTTCTCTGAGGCTGTTCATTATGCCTTGGTGGACATGCAGTTTGATTCTCAATATCTGTTGGGGTCTCAAGCTGACTCCGCTTTACGCCATTTTTGGGATAGTCGGAGTGGAGCGACATCTTAATACCTGATTGCTATACCATCCTCTTCCTCCCCCCATACTCGGTCGGGTTGGAAATGATCTCCTGCATTCCCTTCTGTGTGGACTGTTATAGGGCAATGCCGGTTAGTCTCTTCTTCTTTGTCGCCTCCGCGTGGCACCTGGTGTGCCCTGCCCATGCAGGCATTTTCTTTTCTTGCATTCTAACCTGTCGATGACAGGTTGTCTTTCTTGTTTTTTTTGGGACGCATCGTACTTTTTGACCCTGTTTGTTGTCAACGCCGGTGGCTGCATGGTGTTCTTTGCTTTCTACTCCAGGTCTGCTTGGGGTATTTTCTTGGTATTGTGCAAATGCACTGTTGCTTTGTTCCCTGTCTGACAGAGTACTTTGTCTGTATGCCTTACAGGTACTCCGCCATCTGTTTCTGATGTCAGAGTACCCCTTGTAGGGGATTCCATTTGCAGTGCTTTGTGCATGTCGGTGGATGGTGCACAGGAGTTCTGCCCCCGTTATTGAGTGTTTCTCCACACTGGCCAGGGGTTTCGTTCCCTCCACTGTGTCTGGTGCTCTTCTTCCATAGCAAACGCGAGGAAAGAGGCATGGTTCTTGACCTAGTGTACATTGTCCGGTACTGTCCTTAGTTGTGTTTATTCTTTCTCTCTTCTGGCGTTAGCACTTCTTGTTCTAGTTCTCATTCTGCACGGGTAGGATGGGCTTTTGCCGTGCTCTTGTCTCTCCAATTCCTTTCGGTCATCCCTTGTCTGTTTCTTGGCCTGAATGGCCTACTCAGCTGCCCTACCTCTTTTGTACCTCTGCTTGGCCTATTTTCCCTTGTTTCTGCCTTGTGCAAAGCTCCAATTGTTTTTCTCTATGATTGGAGATGTTTTCTTGACTCTTCTGCCCCAACGTTTTATTACTAGACTGGCTGTTCTTGGATGTGCCTTCTTCTCCTCCTTGGAGGTATATGGCTGTTTTGTCCATCCTCCGTTCTTTTCGGACATGGGTTCCTTGCCCATCCTCTCTGGGTTTGCTTGTACGGCGACTTGTGATCACTTTGGATTCTTTTCCGGGGTGTTTCCTCCGCTTCTTGCATGTGCGGGCCCGATTCCACCCGTGGGGATTTGTCTCCCTTGTACTGCTCCATATACCGAGTTCGATTTTTGGTGACGTCGCGATCCTCTCTCGCGCTGTTCCTAGGCTTGTTTGCCGCGCCCGGGTTGTCCTGTGCACCCGAGGGTTTTTTCTTGCTTCTGTCCTTCGCACTGTTCGGCTGTGGGTGTGCCTCTTTGTTACTTCAGTTCTTTATACTGGCCTTTGACTAGTCTTTCACTTGTGGCATTGGTCTTCCCATGCTATTTTCGCTTCAAGTAAGGCCTACTCCTTTGCCTAGGCCTCCCCTGTGTCGGCCCGGTTCCACTCTACTCTTTTCCCAGTCATCCATTGTGCTCTTTCTCCTCTCTTCTGGCGAGGTTGTCTCTCCCCTGCAGATTTCTTCTCAGTTGCCTTTCAGCTGCCTAATAGTGCTGTTCAGTTGGCAGTGTTGTTTCTGGGGTGTATGTGTGGTGGATGTATGTGTGGTTTCCACCCCACCACTTCCCTTTCAATAGGCTCTGTTGCTAGTTTCCAGCTCACCGTTCTCTTGCCTTCGCCCCTGACCTCTGTTGTGGTCGCTTGCATGTACCCCTCTTGGGTACATTTTGTTATTCTGTGTATGTTTATGTTTAGATTTCTATGTCTATACATCCTCATACTTATTTATTTATATTATGCCTTCTTTCATGGGATTCTGCATTGCATAGTCCAAGAGGGCTTCCTTCTCCTTCGCTGTGTTTCCTCTACCTCAGGTGGTCTGTGTCCGTGATTGTGGATTTGGCTCACAATGCTTCTTGGGATATTGGCTGGTGCCCTCTGCATTGCCTTCTTCTTCTATGTCTTAGAGCTTTAGCCCATTAGTTATAGCTATTGTCCTTAGCCTCCCGCCATGGTTTCTTGGGCCAGTTGACATTCCGGGAGGCATTGTACTGCTAGGCTTCTTTGGAGTGTTCTCCCACTTGTCTTATTCTCCTGCCAAGGTACCCTTTCCCTTGTTGTGGCACAGCTGTGAATTCGGTTCTGTACGGGGTTCTCCCGAGTTTTCTGGTGGGATGTCTTCTTCTTCTTTTTCTTATGCTGCTGAATGGCCTAGTCAGGGATACTTCTTGGAATCGGTTTGCAGACCCTCCTCCAGGAACAGTATTGCTTGGGTATTTATTTTAAGGTAAGGAATCTGCGGCTAGACATTTCTATCAGATGAATAAGTTATTTTCCTTCGGTAATGCCTTATCTGGTAGAGACTAGATCTAACCGCAGATTCCTTACCTAAACACCCATCCTCCCTGCTCTGCGAACTGATTCTCCCCTTCTTCTGGATCCCTTCTTTGCACCCTTGTGCCTTTCATTTAAAAAAAAAAAAAAAAAAAGACAACATACAGAGGGGAGTAGAGAACAAGGAAGACAATCTAGACTTCCAGTCGTTCTTCTTAGAAGCGTTTTTCAAAAAGACGACTCTTTTTGGGCACACTTTTTCCATAGCAGTTTCTATACGTGGCTCCACGTTTTAGAGCGGAAGGTAGTTGCGGAAAAAACTTATCTCAGCGCATCAGGGGAGGGCTAATATGGACTCTGACGATGGACGACGTTGTACGGAGTCGCCCAGGGCCCTCTACTGACGCGCAGAGGTACTGCTGTAGAAAGAATTCTGGATCCAGTCTGGCGCCTGGGGATAATTCTAAGGTAAGGAATCTGCGGCTAGATCTAGTCTCTACCTGATAAGCAGTTACCGAAGTTAAGTAGCTTATTCGTTTAAGTGAACTGGAATTGCTCTAAATTTTATGAGGAGTTAGAAGCATGAATGAGCGAGGCTTATGAATAAATATTGACATACAAGAGTATTTCTCATTATGGAGGGCCTAATTCACAAAGGTAACATATTTTTGAGTAGGCTTACAATTTTGAGTAGGTTTACTACTGTTTGGTATTTACATATTTGTAGTAAATTACACTTTTGTAGTGTGTGGTCAATAAAACATAGGTTTTGGAAAAAAATGGTAGATGTTGTGAAAGGTTACACAAGATCATGCGTCTGCTTTACCCAAAGTCATATAACGACTATTGTATGGCTATTGCTAGGCTTTTTGAACAGAGGGATTGCCAGTATAGCACGCTGCAAAATAACTGAGTAATAGTCATCTTTGTTGAATTAGGTACATTTTGAAAAGATACTGACACCCACCCAAATGTCCGTGGGAGGCAGGGTGTGCCCACCCTGGCTCCTTATGTGACCTTTCCTTTTGTTTCATGACCTAGTCCCTGAGTCTTGTAATGGCGGCTGCAGCATTTTCTTCATTTTAATTCTGACCAACCGTCCATATACACCCAACCCCTTCATGCCTAACCTGAGCGTCTTTTTAAATTCTAATTTCTTGAAAACGGCTTAAAGTATTTCCAGCAAATTACAAAAAGCATACCTTCTGAGTAAGGGTCTAACTTTTTGCCAGATTTAGTGTAATTTCATTCAGCTGTTTTTTCTGTACCATAGATCAAAGTTTCACTTGGGAATTAACAAGGGTAATAACACTTTTAGGACTCACACTTTTTTGTTGTCCCCACTTGAGAAATGTGTGTGTAGGAGTCAAGGTGGGTGAACTTTTTGTAAAGGTTTTGTGAAGATTCGGTGGAAAAGTTTTTCAAGAAATGAATATGTTCTTCCTATGGACACTCTAACCTAACTATAGCTACACAGTGGTCTACAGAGTACTGCGGTAATATCTACAAATTAAAGCACTACTTACATTTTTTTTTTTAAATGCGAAGTTCTCCTTAAACTGCCGGAAAAAGATATAGAAAATTAGAACTACATTTCTCTACCTATTACCACTATAATAAAGTGGTAATAGGTAGGGCCAACAATGAAACATACTACTTACCTATATCTAAGACCCTAACGCAGAATGCAGCGAAACGCAGAATGCAGCCAAACTGTGCTGAAACTGAAATGACTGCCTTTTGCGTTTGATAAACACAACCATTAGCCAATCACATACTGCCTTATCATGGGCATGTACCGTGGTGTAAGGTGAACTGACCATGGTATACTGCAGTATAATATAGAACTAAGTATTTTAAAACGTATAACTTTAAAACTACTTACATTATTCATGCATACTCCTGCCACATTACATCTACATGCATTCACAAAATTTCCTGCTACGTCTCTTTCAATTACCACACTCTACTCTATGGTACTCTACTCTATGCCACTCCACTCTAAACTATTATACTCTACACCTCTCCACTCTACGTCACTCCTCTATACGCCTCTCCACGCTCTACTAATCCACTGTACGCCACTTCCCTCAACCCCACTCCGATACACAGCACTCCGCTCTACACCACTACACTGAACGTTATTACACTCTATGCTATTAAATTTTACGACACTCCAGTGTATGGCACTCCACTGTACGGCACTCCACTGTACACTCCTTCACTCTACGCTTCTGCACTATACACTATTCCACTGTATGCAACTCTACTCCACGACACTACACTCTACGCTATTCCACTCGATGTCACTCCACTCTATGCCACTTTAGTGTACAGCCCTGCACTGTACGCTATTACACTCTACACCACTCCACTCTATGCCACTCCACGGTACGCCACTCCATTGTACCCTACTCCACTGTACGCCACTACACTATACACCACTCCACTCTATGACAATACACTGTACGCTATTACACAGTACCTCACTCTATTCTACGCCATGCCACTCTACGCTACTTCACTCTACCCTACTACAATCTACGCTATTCCACTGTATGACACCCCACTCTACACCACTGTACTCTACACTGTTCCACTATATGCCACTTCACTCTACATTGCTACACTGTACGCCAGTAACATTCAACGTTATTCCACTCTACACCACTCTACTGTACGATACGCCACTGTATGCCACTCCGCTCTACGCCACTCCACTCTACACCACTCCACCCTGTGCTATTCCACTGTATCCTGCTCCACTCTACAACACTCCATTCTACGCGACTCCACAGTACACTATTTCACTGTACGCCACTACAGTCTACCCCACTACTCTCTACCCCTCTCCACTCTACAAAACTCCATTCTACGCCACTACACTGTACACCACTACACTTTACGCAACTCAACTGTACGCTATCCCGCTGTATTTTACTACACTGTACCTCACTCCACTCTGCACCACTCCACTCTACGCTATTCCACTCTACACCACACCACTCTATGCCACTCCACTCTACCCCACTCCACTCTACCCCACTCCAGTGTACACTGTTCCACTGTATGCCCTCCAGTGTATGCCACTCCACTCTACGCCAGGCCACTCTACACCGCTCCACTCTACACCACTCCACGCCACTCCTTACCTTTCCACTGTGTGCTATTCCATTCTACGTCACTCCATTCTAACACACTCCACTGTATGCCACTGCACTGTACACCAGATCCACTGTACGCTGTTCCACTGTATGCCACTCCACTGTATGACACTCCAGTCTACTCCACTCCACTCAACTACACTGTACACCAATCTACTCTACACTATTTCACTGTACGCAACTCTACTGATCGACACTCCACTTTATGCTTTTCCACTTTATACTACTCCACTCTAGCCACTCTAATATACACTAATCCACTCTACCCCACTTCACTCTATGCCACTCCACTCTGTCACTACTCCACTCCACTCTGTGCCACTCCAGTCTACCCCTCTGCACTGTTCACTGCTCCACTGTACGCCACTCTACCCCACTCCACACCACTATACGCTACTCTACTATACCCCACTCCACTCTATGCTACTCCACTGTATGCTATTTTAGTGTATGCTACTGTACTATAGTTTATTCCACTGTATGCCACTCTAGACTTCGCTGCTCCACTTCCCTCTACGCCACTCCACTCTACGCCACTCCTCTCTACACCACTCCTCTCAACACCACTCCTCTCAATGCCACTCCACTTTACGCCACTCCACTTTATGATATTCCACTAAACGCCTCTCCACTATACCCCACTCCACTGTACACTATTACACACCACTGCAGTCAGCTCCACTCCACTTTACCCCTTTCCACTCTGTGGCACTGTACTCTACGCTATTCCACTGTATGTAACTCCACTCTATCCCACTCAACTTTATGCTATTCCACTCTATGCCACTTCACTATAAGCCACTCCACTGTACGCCATTCCACTATATACTACTCCATTCTTCACCACTCCACTGTGCTCCGCCCAACACTATACTCCACTCAACAACAGTCTACGCCACTCCGCTGTACCACACTATACTCTACTGTATAGCACTGCACTCTACAACCATGTACTCTTGTCAATACCAGTGTACTGCACTCTACTTTACCCTATACCACTTTACAACACTATACTCCCCTCTTCGACACTCTACGCAACTCCCTTTATGCCGATCCACCCCAGTTATTATACTCTGCTCTATGAGATACTACTCCACTGTACTCCGAGAGACACAACTCCACTGTACTCCACTGCTGCACTCTACGCCACTCCACTGTACGCTACTCTATACCACCAAACTGTACAACAGTCTATCCCACTCCACTCTACCATACTGTACTGCACTTTGCTCTACTCCACTCCACTGTACACTTTAATTCACTCTGTGGCACTTTACTCTACTCCACCTTAGAACACTTTCTGACACTCTACAATACACCACTCCACTGTGCCTCACACCACTCCACTTTACAACACGTTACTACACTTTATACTACGCCATTCCACTCTATTCCATGCCACTGTACTCTACAACACATTACTCCCCTCTGTGCTACGCCACTCCACTGCATAATATTCCACTCTACAACACTATACTCTACGACAGTACACTGTACAACTCTCCTCCACTCCACTGTGCCACACTATACTTGATGACACTCCACTCCACAACAGTAAGCTCTACAATTTGAAACACATTTTAATAAAAAAAAAAAAATTACATTCATTTAGAAAAACAAAGGTTGAACCTTTGTTATAATTAGGAAACTTATTTATTCTTTCTATACAAAACAAACCTAAAATATACAGACATTGTAAATTCTAAAGTTATAGTTATACTTTAATTTTATAATGCTCGCACCACCGTTAAATTAATATAACTTTATTTATTCTTTATCTACAAACCAAACTACACAAAAAATGTACATTTCTAAACTTATCCCCTCTCCTTTAATTTATAATTCACGCAACACCTTCAAATTATTATAACTCGCACTCCTCCGTACATAGTGTATTCAACTCAATAGCCACACTACATTAACTATAACTCGCCTCTCTACCATGCTCTATGTTCTCATAAAAGATGTGATTGGCAATGTCATAACTGTTCTTGAAAATACTAACATTTTAAATGGTATAAGTTATATAATATTAAAGGGTATAAGCAGTGCATGGAGAAGGTGCGACTTACAGTTAATATAGTGTGACTGTCGAGTTGTATAGACTATGGACCAAATGTAAGACCCTTACAATTTGCGAGTCGCAAATTGTGTCGCTTTGCGACTCGCAATTTGTGATTCGCAAAATGTAATTTTAGCGATTTCCTAATGGGGTCGCAAATTGCCTGCCTCATTAATATTCATGAGGCAGGTGCAATTTGCGACCCCATTAGGAATGACTAGCACTCCCAGGGATGGTGGCCTGCTGGGGCTGTTGTCGGGACAATAGCAGCCAGGCAGGGTTTAGCACCAAGTTCGGCGCTGGTCCACAGTTCTCACATCTTCGGCTCTTCTTTGTCCTTCTTCCTCTTTCAGGCAGACAAATCTGAGTTCCTGGTGTCAGAAGGCCACCTAAATACTAAATTTAGCGGCGTCAAGGGGAATGAAGGGTAGTAGCCAATGGGCTACTTATCCCTGGGGTCACTACACCCCCTATATGACCACTTCCTGTGAGAAGTGGGCATAGCCCTGTCCCAGAGTTCCTAATTCCACCAAAAACATGACGGTGGAACCCTTCTATCGTAGAGCACATCAGGTAGCCCACCTTAGGGGTGTGACTAGCCAGAAGGTGCAACACGCCTACTGCATGGATAATTTCCCACCTGTCCTGGTGCCAAATGGGCCACAGGGCAGGGGGTGGCATTCTCCAGGTCTGGCACAAGCCAGGGTGGCATTTCTGGCCTTGGTATGCAGATTCACTAGCCATCCTGTTGGAGGAGGTGATAACACCTTCTCCAGAGCAGGCATTGCTTCCTAACCTCAGAGTGCACTGGCTCTCACCTACAGGGGCCAGAAACTTGTCTGTGGTGGCAGGCTGGAAGATACCAGTGAGCCAGCACACTAGAAGACCAGTAAGGTTCAGGGGGTGCCTCTAAGGGGACCTCTGGGTGCCTGTCATAAGAAATCCAACACTGTACTCAGTATGTATTTAATAAGACAAGCTGTTTGATACCAAACACCATAGGTATAGGAAAGTAGGATCTGCTTTCATGGTTACCCCCACTATTTGCTGGTGTCAGTATGTTTTTTGACTAGTCTGACTGGGATCCTGCTAATCAGGACCCTAGTCACTGTGCTTCCTCCCTAAATTGACCATGGTAAATACTGTTGTACCTCCACAATTGACTACTGGTGTGCCCTTGTAAGTCTCTAGTATTTGGTACTAAGGTACCCAGAGCATAGGTACAACAGGGGTCTTCCATGGGCTGCAGCATGCATTGTGCCACCCATGAGAGACCACTCAAAGTGTGACTACAGGCCTGCCATTGCAGCCTATGTGAGTTGGTGCTAGCACCCCTCACGACAGATGTAAGTTTTCTTATATCTGAGGTCACTGCACTTAAAACCTATAAGTCACCCCTCTGGGAGGCCTTTCAGTCTTGAAGGCAGGGTGCTTGGTTAAAAGTGTGAGATTGTCCCCGCAGGCTTTGTAAGTGTGGTCAGCCATTTTTATACATATAGTGGACATCAGTCATTACGAGATGTCTAACTATATAGTGGCTGCACCGAACCCAGTCATGTTTGGTATCAAACATGTTGGAATCATACCCCAACACCGATTCCAGTGTTGAAAGTATGGTCCCATGTACTGGGGGGGCTCCCTTGGGGTTCCCCTCTGCACTCCCAGTTACAGCCTTTCAGGGTTTGACAGCAAGCTAGTGTTCCTGTTGACCACAGACACAATTCTGCCCTCCTGCTGCTGAGCCAAGCTCGAGGAGGGGAAGGTAGCACAAAAGGTTTCCTGTCACAGGGAGGTGTGACCACCTCCCAGACAGGACTTAGTGTATTGGGCTGGGATGGGGCGCTTGCCAGCGCAACCAGACTGCTTTGAAGGGCACATTTGGTGCCCTCTTGCATAATCCAGTTGGAACCAGTTCTGGGAGCCCTTGGCTCCCACTCTGGCATGATACTGGACAAAGGACATGGGAGTATCCCCCCCTCTGTCCAGATCCTCCTCTGGGAGGGACTCCTGAGTCTTTCCAACCCTTTCACTAGGGTACTTTAAGGACGTACCTGTGGGTGGCTCTGCAGATTCGTCACGGGACAAGACTCAACCCTGAAACCACATCACTCTTCGACCGTCCGGAATCACTGGACTTCGCGTGGACCTGAGACTGCATCAGTGAAGACTCCTGCTGCTCCTGGTCTCACTGTTCTGCAAGTCTTCTTCGTTGTCTATGTTTGTGCTTCTTCTACGATCTTCACCAGACCTGTGGGCATCAAGGACACCCGAAGTAGTCACCTGAAGTGAAGGAATCACTCCCCTGCATCTGCAGGCACCGCAACAAAGCTGACCGGTCTGCTGCTCCTGATGTCCCACGGACTTCGAAAGGCTCAGCTACACAGGTGGTGGGCCTGCAACTCCCTCGAAACATGACCTGTTTTCTCTGCAACTTTGAGGCCAGTATCCCTTGTCGGAACCGCTGGGACTAAGCCCCTGTGCACCGCGTCAACTTGCCGTTGCCAAGACTTGTTGCCTCGGCACTCCAGATATCTTCGGGCTACAAGAAGCTCCAGCATCTCTTCCTGCAAAGTACAGTGTCTTCACTGCATCCTCTGCACCATGGGCCTTCCTTCTTGGTGAGTTGCTTAAGGCCCTCTTGCGACTCCTGTGCCTTTGGCCTGTGGATCATCTTGAGGGTCTTCTCCTGCTTCAGTGGGCTCACCTGCTTGGTTGGAGCCTTCTCTGACTCTCCTGCTTGTGGTGAGTCCCTTGGACCATACTGTTCCCAACGTTGCTCCTTCTTCGCTTTCCACGCCTGTTGCAGCTGCCATGGCTTGTTGGTGCTCCCAGTGGACACTGACCCCCTGGTTCTCTACTTCCGACGTGGGACAGCTCGTGCACAGCTCCTGGTCTTGCTCAGCATCGCCTGGTCCTCATAGCTGCAGCGACAAGGTCACCGTGAACTCCTTTGAACCGTCCGTCATCGGTGGGCGTTGCTGTTCCGTGCCTCCTGGTCACCTCCGAGTGGCATAGACACTGTCCCCTCTGCTTACAGGTTCTTCACTTCCAGAATCCACCAATTGATTCCACTAGACACTTGCACAGTCTTCTCCAGCGGCATCTTTCCTGAAATCCTCCATTGTGGTCTACGGCGGTTTCCGATGTCACTTCGCACCTATGCACCCGGCTTCCCTGGAGTAGGTATCCTGGTTCCTGGGGTATCCACGAGTGGGGCCACTCTCAAACCTTCTGTCTTCCACGAGGTTTCTTCAGGGTCCACTGGGAAGTGTCCTTTTTCTTCAAAAATGCAACAGCGACTTCCCCGTTGACTTCTATTGGACACTCGACTGTGTTTCCACTCTGCACACGGCCTCCGTGGGGTTCCTGGGTACTTACCGTGGGTGGTTCTTTTTGTCCACAGCTCCTCTGAGTCTCCTTGTCCAAGTCCCGACTTTGGTCGCAGTTCGCATTCCACTTTCTTAATATATGGTTTGGTCTCCCCCTGGAGACCACTGTATTTTGTGCTTACTTACCTATCGCAAGTGAAGTATTATTATGTATTTGTGTTAGTGAGTGTTGTGTAATAAATAGACATATTTTTATATATACACTGTGTGGTTCTTTTTCGTTTAACCTACACTATATGATTAGATGTGGTAAAACAAGCTGCTTAACACTCCTTCAAGATAAGCCTGAAGGCTTCTCTCCACAGCTACCTCTTAGAGAGCTTTCTGTGGTTGTCTAAGACCACTACAATCACCATAAGGGTTGTCTGGATTAGTGCAAGGTTCTTCACTTAAATAAGTGCTCACCATATACTAAGCCAGCCTCCTACATTGCTGTGCAGCGGTTGGGATTTAAGCCTGCACTGTTTTATCAGCTAGTCTAGGTGTGGTTAGATGAAAAACCATCACTAGCATTAGGCACATATAAAATACTTTTTGTAAGTAGTGAGTTCTACTGATCTTTTTGGATTTGCAATCAAGGGTCTAGCACAACCCTTTCTCCAATCTTTGGAAGTTTAGTTTTCACTAGGGTAGGTAGGTGCAACACCACACTACACCTATTTACAATGTCTGTAGTTGGGGAGGCGAGTGGGTCCCAACCTTCTAGAGTCAGTGGTCCTAAGTTCTAGGAACTTAGGATCTTGGCTGCATCCAGAAAGCTAAAGACAGGTAGTAACCCTAACAAAGAACAAATCCTAGAGATGCTCCTGCAGCATGACCTTCAGAATCCTGATAGGCCAGAAGGGCAGGATAACATTGGTAAGGGTAGGTCTCATGAGGAAAGGTCAGGGGTGGCTCACCCCACTTCTGAGCATAACCAGGAGGAGTCTGAAGATCCCACACTGGTCAACTCTGATCTCCCAGGGAATGGGTCAGATGACCCAGAGGAGGCCCCTTGAGGTAGGTCCCCCTTTGTTCCTCCTAGGAGGGTGAACAGACTTCAGGGGAGGTCTAAGCCCTCCTCTGTCAATTCCGTTGCCTCTAACACTTCCATAGGGACCTCCATCCCTAGCAAGAGGGAGGACTCATTAGAAAGAGAATACCACCTGCTCAAACTTGAGAGAGCTAAGCACAGGCTCAAAAAGCAGCAGTTGGCCCTTGATAAGGAGACCCTGGAAGTACAAAAGGTTAGGAATTATTTGGGACTAGGGTCCCATGGTGGCAGCACTAGTGAGCCGAGGGTCAGGGAGCAATCTTTTGATACTAGCAACCTGAGCGGGATAGTCCCTCCTTACCAGGAGGGTGATGAGAACAATAAATGGATCACTGTCTTGGAGTGGGCCTGTAAATTACAGAAGGTGCCTCAAGGGCAATGGGCAGCTATCCTGTGTCTCTCCTTTGCTAGCAGAGGTAGAGACAAACTCCTCATTGTCAAGGAGGAAGATGCTGACAACTACACAGTCTTGAAGAGTGCCCTCATAGATGGGTTTCTTTTAACCATTGAGCAATACAGGGTTAAGTTTAAACACACACAGAAAGCACACACCCAAGACGGGGTTGACTTTGTATACAGTGATATTAAGGCTCTGGAAGGCTGGCTTCATGGAAGTAATGTACATGACTGTGAGGGACTGTACAATTTATTAATGAGGGAGCAAATTCTTAATAACTGTCCCAATCAGCAGTTGCACCAGTACCTGGTGGACTCTGATCTGACCTCTCCCCAAGAATTGGGAAAGAAGGCAGACAAATGGGTCTGCACCATGGTCAAGCTGAAAAACAATGGTGGTGGTGGTGACCAGAAGAAGCAAGATTCTTCTAAGGTCCAAGTGAATGGTGGGGAGAAAGGTAAAGTCAAAAAGGAGTCTTCACAAGGTACCCAAAAATCTTCCTC
Source organism: Calotriton arnoldi (assembly GCA_963921515.1). Lineage (NCBI taxonomy): Eukaryota > Metazoa > Chordata > Amphibia > Caudata > Salamandridae > Calotriton > Calotriton arnoldi. The sequence goes on along the minus strand of CAWUFW010007678.1, from coordinate 640,553 downwards.
TGGGGGTGGGTCCCAAAACTCCTCTTCCCCTAGCAAGAAACCTTGGTGTTAACCTGTGTAAGGAGAAAGGCCACATAGCAAGGGATGCCAATTGCTCTAAAGCTAACACCAAAGAAACCACTACTACTGCCCCTAATGCAACTAGCGCCCCTAGCACCAGTACAGGTAGTAGTAGGGATTAGTAGGGCTAACCTTGTCTTCTGAAGTGGGTGCTGGCCTAGTCAGAACACCCACTCAGGCTGTCCTTGTCTGCGACTGTGGCATGGAACTTGCCATTTTACTTGTAAGTCCCACTACCTTGGGCAAGTGTAGGCAACAGTCTCTAATTAATGGTCAGGAAGCTATGGCACACAGGGACACAGGGGTGAGTGTCACTATAGTGACAGAGAAACTTGTGTCTCCTGACCAGATCATATTTGGTCAACTTTTCCAAGTGACCAATACAAGCAATGTCAGGACTGATCATTCATTGGGAGTTGTTAATCTCAGCTGGGGAGGGGTAACTGGTCCTAAAAGAGTTGTGGTTTCCCCAGACCTATCTGTGGACTGTCTGTTGGGCAGTGATTTTGAAACTTCAGCCTGGTCTGAAGTGGAGTTCAGGACACATGCAGAGATGATGGGAATCTCTGCCAGTGCATTTGCTGTTACTAGGGCTCAGGCCAAACAGTTAGGCACTGAGGGAGCTCTGGATCCTGGAAAAATGGACCAGCTGGCTTCTAAGAGAAGGAGCAGGAAGGGTAAGGAATTATCCTCCTCCCAGACTCCCAGTGAAGATCAGTCTCCTGAGGGAGATGACCTTAGCCCCTGTGAAGGAACTGTCCGAGAGGAACTTGAGCCTGACACAGCAGAGTTCTTGGGGGAGGGGGTCCCTTCCAGGGCAGACTTTCTGGAGCAGTAATCCTGCCCCTCTCTTGAACAGCTCAGACAGCTAGCTTCTGCTGAGGAGGCAGGGAATGTCAATGGGTCCTATAGGATTTATTGGGAAGATGGGCTCCTGTTTTCTGAGTATAGCGACCTCAAGCCTGGTATCACCAGGAGGTTGGTTATACCTCAGAAATTCAGGGGTTTTCTTCTCCGCCTGGCACATGACATTCCCCTTGCAGGACATCTTGGGCAAAGCAAGACTTGGGACAGGCTTGTCACTCGCTTTCACTGGCCCCACATGTCTGAAGATACCAAGTGGCTTGTCGCTCCTGTATCACTTGCCAAGTTGGTGGTAAGTCAGGTGGCACTACAAAGGCCCCCTTAAATCCACTTCCAGTGGTTGGGGTTCCCTTTGAGAGGGTACGGATAGACATTGTTAGTCTCTTAAACCCTCCAACAGCATCTGGACACAGTTACATCCTGGTGGTGGTGGACCACGCTACTAGATACCCAGAGGCTATTCCACTTAGAACCACTACAGCTCTTGTGGTGGCTGGGGTCCTTGTGAGAGTTTTTTCTGGAGTGGAGTTTCCTAAGGAGGTCTTGTCAGACAGAGGTACAACATTCATGTATAGCTAAATAGCTGCAATGTGGAAAGAGTGTGGAGTAAAGTAAAGTTTACCACACCCTAAACAAGCCCACGTGCGCTGGCAGGTGCTCACTCTACCCTATGAGCGGGGAGGGTTCGGAGTGCCGGATTTCCACTTGTATTATCTGGTGGCCCAATGCAGCTATGCCTTCGCGTGGTTCCACCCTGATGCCAGGATTCCCTTCCTGCGCCCGGAGGCTGACCTTGTCCTTCCCGAGCGGTTATCTACTGTGTTACCTAAGGGCATACCCAGAGACCCTAATGATATTCAGACTGTCTCCACCACCAGCTGGGCCTGGGAGAAGCTGTGACGAGTCACTGGCGCCCCCATACTGTATTCCTCCGCTCTTCCTGTCCCCAACACCCGCTGGCTGCCAATCACTGGCGAAAAACTGGTGCAGCACACTTTGGCCAAATTTGAAATCTCTAAATTGGGAGATTTGTACCCTGACGGCCACATCTTCTCGGCGACAGAGGATGTCCGCTTCCACAATGCCACATTTATGGACAGCTTTGTATTGGGCCGGATCCGCTCGGCGCTTCGTGCCACTCTGCCTGGTTTCCCCATCGAACCGGACTCGTTCACTCCGCTCTCGCTTGTCATTGAAAATGAGAGTGGGGTTCATCTCATATCAAAACTATATAAGACATGCTCTGGGTTGATTCCGGTTAATGACGATAGAATCCGCAAACTGTGGGAGGAAGATTTAGGCCGCCCCATCACTGACGATCAGTGGGCTAAGTGCTGTACAGTAACAAAGAAAGTGTCACTCAACAGCAGGCATAAATTACGACACTTTAAGTTCTTACGCAGAATCTACATCACCCCTGCCAAGGCCCATCGATTGGACCCGTCCAGACCCCATACCTGCCGTAAATGCGACGCCCCTTATGCTGATTTTGCACATCTCACATGGTCCTGCCCAAAACTACAGTCATTCTGGGAGGGAGTACATGGAACACTTGGCGATATGATTGAGCTGTCACTTGTCCCCATACCTGAAGTGGCACTGCTGGGGTATGTGGTCAACTTCCCTAAAGGCATCAGGAGATTCGCATCTCTGCCTGCTGCTAGCCAAAAGAGAAATTGCTATTCACTGGGGACGTAGGTCGACTCCCACTTTGCAAGGCTGGCTGAACAGTCTGGCTTACTGTAACATCAACAGCGAAATCTATTCCAGTACACTGCCTGGCTCCTCCCGTCCCAAAGACATATGGGGTCCATACAGGTCCTATGTAGAAAAAGCTCGACGGGCCACTAACTCCCAATTGGAACAGGGCATTGTCCCTACGGGGGTCGGGTAACTTGCATCGCCCCTTCCAAGTGATTGATTTCCTCTATTTTGTGGTACCCTGCAATGCTCTTGTCTTTTTTATTATGTTATTCTATCAGAGGCGGTTGGGCACAGATGGGCATATGGACTGACTGCTGTGGGGGGGAGTTTGCTTTTGATGTGAAGGGATGGGCCTTCGGGACAGAGTTTTTTTTTTATATCTTACTAGCATGCTTTTCCTAGCAGCCACTTTCCATGTCGATTAGTGTATTGACGTTTAATGCTCCATCTTATCTTTCTCAATTGTGATGACATTGGCAGATACCACCTATGATTATTTCTTTATGATGTACTAAATGGTAAATAAAGTTTAAAAAAAAAAAAGCTTACCACACCCTACCATCCCTGTGCAGTGGGCTTGTTGAAAGGTTCAACTGTTATGAGCCCCCATGTACCCCAATATAGGCCTAGGTAGCTGCACGACCTTTTACCTACATTTGTCCTTCCTTGCTCTACATAACGGCTCTGGCGCTGACCTTTTACCTAGTTATGTGCCGAATAAATGTTATGTGGTTTTCTTTGAAAACTAGCCTAATTTATTATGCTTGAGGATTCTTAGTTTCATATCTTACTCCCCTGCCTAGGACATACACAGCAGGATTACGATCTCCTGTATAATAACTCTGTACAAAAGTCACCGCTATTGTCATTCTTGGACGACAGGCCCACAGTCCCCTTACACATCTAGGTAGAACCCCTGAGGGTACATTTCGAGTATAAAAGAACTACATCTTCACTGGGCGACCAGAAGAGAAGCTTCCACGCTGACATAAGACGCTGAGATTCCTGCACGCAGAAACTCCAGCACGCAGTGGTCTGACATCCCTTGCGGGGTGTTCAACTCAAGACCAAGACGGGGTTCTTCGTTCTCTCCCATCAGGTAATGGGGTTGGCTCTTTCCTAGGGAATTCTAGGCTTTACACCCACTTACATGCTAGGTACACTTAGATACACTTAGATAGGGTTTGCATAGTAGGAGTGCGCTTGATTACTGCCATGTATCGATATGCCTGCATATATTTACTGTATCTGAAAGAGACACATTAGTGATAGATTCCTTACCTTAGAATATCCCCAGGCGTCAGACTAGATCCGGAAAGTTTTTCGTTAGCAGTACCTCTGCGTGTCAGTAGGTGGCGTCGTGCGGCTCCGCGTCCGTCGTTGGCGTTGTAAGCGCTGAGATGACGTCACGGAGACTACTTAGGCGCCACCCATGCGCGCTGACGTCAGTTCTTTCTTTTTCCGCGCCAGTAAGCGCAGATCCGGTTAGAGCACATACCTTAGTCACTTTTTGACTACCCTTTTTGAGACTTATGTCTCCTGTAAGCTTTGGTTTCCTTGGTGCACGTAGGGATGCCTGGATTTAAGTCTTGTGGGGCCTGCCGTCGCAATTTGTCGGTGGCGGACCCCCACGATGTCTGCCTCTACTGCCTGGAGACCGACCACGACTCCCGGTCCTGTCTGGACTGTCGGGCCATGGCCCCGAAGGCCTTGAGGGAGCGGCACCGGAAGCTGCTGGAGGTCCGGCACTCGTCCCAGCGCCGTTCCCGGTCCAGGGGCCGTTCCAGGGAACGCTCGCGGGGCCACAGTCATCGCTCCTCGGGCTCCAAGTCTTCACCCTCGGATTCGGGTAAGAGACGACACAAAAAGAAGTCGAAGAAGCGTGTTTGCTCTCCGACGTCCCCCCGTCGGTCCCCGGATGCGGACGAGGGGGACAGGGGCTTTGCCCTTGTGGCTCCTTCGGAGCTCGAGAGTCCCGCGGCCTACCCACCTTACCCGGGTCCGTCGGCGACTCCCGCACAGGTGCAAGAGTTTCTTGCTACCATGGACCTCCTTTTTAGGCCTCGGGCTCCCGCCGGCGCGCCCTCGGGCCCCGTGGTCCCGTGTCAGGATCCTGTTGGGCCGTCGGCGCCGCCGGCGGATCCAGCTTCGGCGCCACAGGATCCTGCGCCGTCGCCTCCGGCCACGGCGCCACAAGGTCCATCGCTCCCGGCTCCGGCTCCAGCGCCACCCTCAGCTCCGCCTCCGGCGCCGCAGCGGGTGCCATTTGTCCCGCCCTTGCCCAGGTTCCAGGACCATTTTGCTCCTACCTGGGATCCGCATTGGGACACGGCGCCGGTCCGGCCCTGGCCGGCGCCGTTCTCGGCGCCGTTCCCGACGCCGTTTGTTCCTTCTCCGGCTCCTGCCCTGCCACCGCGGTCTGTGCCACATGCGGCGGAGGTGGAGGACGACTGGGAGGGGTCCGAGGACCCTCTTGCTCGTCAGTGTGACTCTGAACAGGACTGGGCGGACGATTTGGAGGATGCCGGCGACCTCGACTTCTCCTCTGACCCGGGGTTTGCCTCTCCCCCGCCTACCATGGAGGAGGGTGCCTCCTACACGATGGTGCTCCGTCGGGCAGCTGAGGTTCTCAACCTTGATCTCCCTACGGTGGCCCTCAAAACTAACCTCCTCACTGAGGTGCTCCAGACGGCGTCCACTTCGTCGGAGCCCTTGCTGCCATTTAATGACGCCCTCACTGACGTCTTGCTGGGCACTTGGTCGCGACCAGCCACAGGGGCCCCTGTGGATTAGAACGTCGCCAGGCGTCATCGCCCGGCGCCCGGTGACCCTGCCTTTCTGACCACTCATCCTACGCCTGAGAGCCTGATCATCCAAGCTTCGACGTCCCAGAGTGCCTTCCCCACGGCTCCGCCAGATAAGGACTCCAGGAAGCTGGAGCAGTTTGGCAAGCGGTTGTCGTCTTCGGCCAGCTTGGGGCTGCGGTCGGTGAACACCGCTTGCCTATTGGGCCGCTATTCCCATGTGGTGTGGGATACAGTTGCACAGGTGTTGCCTCAGTGTCCTGAAGAGACCCAAGCTGTTCTGTCCCAAGCTGTTGCCGAGGGTAAAGATGCGGCTAAGTTCGCCATTCGGTGTGGTTTGGACACCGCGGACTCACTAGGTAGAGCGGTTTCTACGACTGTGGCGCTTCGTCGCCACGCCTGGTTGAGATCTACCGGGTTCTCGCCAGATGTCCAAAGCTCGCTCATGGACATGCCCTTTGATGGCACTCGCCTGTTTGGCGATAAGGCCGACAGTGCGCTGGAGCGTTTTAAGGACTCGCGGGCCACGGCCAAGTCCTTAGGTCTTTCCGCGAAAAGTCCAGCCACTCCTGGTTTTCGTTCCTTTCGTGGCCACGGAAAGGGCGCCCAGGCACGTTCCTTCAGCAAACCTGTGCAGAACCAGCCTCAACGCGGCCGCGGACGCGGTTTCCGCAGGGGCATGGTCTGGGAATCAGCGTGGGGGTCAGTCCACCTCCGCACCTTCTGCTTCTGCCTCCAAACCTTCCTAATCCGAGCTTTGGGAGGCACCCCACGCCAGTGGGTGGCAGGATCCGCCATCATCTCCCCCACTGGCACGCTATCACATCGGACAAGTGGGTGTTGCAGATCATCCGCAAGGGTTACGCCCTTCCCTTTCGGTCCACCCCTCCAGCCATGCCACCTCGGTTCCACCGCATGTCGGGGGACCACTTGGCACTTCTCCTGCAGGAAGTCACGGCCCTCTTGGCCAAGGGGGCCATCGAGTGTGTTCCTGGGCCAGAAGTAGGGAGTGGTTGTTATTCCCACTACTTTCTGGTCCCCAAGAAGGACAAGGTGGGCTTGCACCCCATCTTGGACCTCAGGAACATCAATCGCTTCCTCCGGAAGGAGAAGTTCAAGATGTTGACTCTGGCTCAGGTCTTGGCTGCCCTCGACCCTGGAGACTGGATGGTAGCGTTGGACTTGCAGGACGCCTATTTTCACATCCCCGTCCTGCCAGCCCACCGGCGTTACCTGCGGTTCACGGTAGGCCAGGAGCATTTTCAGTTTGCCGTGCTCCCCTTCGGCCTTACAAGCGCCCCTCGGGTGTTCACGAAGGTGATGACGGTGGTCGCAGCTCATCTGCGCAGGTCAGGGGTGTCAGTCTTCCCCTACCTCGACGACTGGTTGTTGAAGGCGGGCTCGCCCCAGGCAGTCGTCACCCACCTTCAGACTACGGCCGACCTCCTGCATTTGCTGGGGTTCTCCATCAACGTGCCGAAGTCGCACCTGAGTCCCTCTCAGAAGCTCCCCTTCATCGGAGCGGTTCTGGATTCGATGCTGTATCGGGTTTATCCTCCCGAGCAGCGAGTCCGGGATATTCAGGCTATGATTCCGATCTTTCAGCCTCTCTCCCGGGTTTCAGTCAGGATGACCCTCCGGCTCCTGGGCCTGATGGCCTCCTGCATCCTGCTGGTGCAACATGCCAGATGGCATATGCGGGCTCTGCAGTGGGACCTGAAGTTCCAGTGGGCACAGCATCAGGGCAACCTGTCCGATCATGTCCAGATCTCGGAGGGCACTGCACGGCAATTGCAGTGGTGGCTCACGAATCGTGCTTGGGTAAATGGCAGATCCCTCTCCCTTCCCCAACCGGAGCACACAGTGGTGACGGATGCGTCCCTCCTGGGATGGGGTGGCCACTTGGGAGAGGCGGAGATCAGAGGCCTCTGGTCTCCGGCGGAGTCCCGGCTCCATATCAATCTTTTGGAGCTGCGGGCGATCCGACTTGCACTGAAGGCATTCCTTCCCTCTGTCCGGGGAAGTGTAGTGCAGGTGTTCACGGACAACACCACCGCCATGTGGTATTGCAACAAGCAGGGCGGGGTGGGGTCGTGGACCCTATGTCAGGAGGCTCTGCGCCTCTGGACTTGGCTGGAACGTCAAGGCATTACCTTGGTGGTTCAACACTTGGCAGGTTCTCTGAACGCCAGGGCGGACGAACTCAGCTGCCGGTGCTTGATGGATCATGAATGGCGTCTGAACTCGGATGTGGCGCAAGGTCTCTTTCTGCAGTGGGGAGAGCCTTGGTTAGATCTATTCGCCACCGAAGACAACGCGCAATGTCATCAGTTCTGTGCATTGGAATTTCCAAGGCGGCACTCGCGCGGCGACGCTTTTCGTCGCGAGTGGAGTTGCGGTCTGTTGTACGCCTTTCCGCCTATACTGCTTCTTCCCAGAGTGCTGAAGAAGATTCGGCGCGACCGGGCCCAAGTCATTCTGTGGCTCCGGATTGGGCACGAAGATACTGGTATCCCGAGCTACTTGACATATCTGATGTGCGCTTCCTTCGAGCCCCTTCATACCTGTCCTTTGCGTCTTCTCACTCTCAAGACGGCTTTCCTGGTAGCTATCACCTCTGCCAGAAGAGTGAGTGAGCTCCAGGCTCTTTCTTCCAAACCTCCTTTCCTTTCTGTTCATCCGGACAAGGTGGTTTTAAGGACCCGTCCTTCTTTCTTGCCAAAGGTTGTCACGCCCTTCCACATCGGGCAGACCATCACTTTGCCCACCTTCTTTCCGCCTCCGCATCCTTCAAAAGAGGAAGAGAGGCTCCACCGTCTGGACCCAAAACGTGCGCTCTCGTTCTACCTGGAGCGCACTCGACAGTTCCGGGTGGAGGACCAGCTCTTTGTTGGCTACGCGGGCGCCAAAAAAGGTTGGGCTGTGCACAAACGGACCATCTCTCGGTGGGTCGTTCTCTGCATCAAAGCCTGTTACTCGTTGGCTAAGAAGGAGCCTCCTGTGGGGCTGCGTGCCCATTCTACCAGGGCGACAGCAGCCACTACTGCCTTGGGACTCGGCGTCCCCTTGCAGGATATTTGTCAGGCAGCTACGTGGGCCTCGCTGCACACGTTTACCAAGCATTACTGCCTTGACAGTCAGGTCCGGAGAGACGGCTTCTTTGGCCGTTCTGTTCTCCGTGACTTTCTGGTGTAATCCATTCGTAGACCCTCCACCGGGATTGATATTGCTGGGGTATCTATTCTAAGGTAAGGAATCTATCACTAACGTGTCTCTTTCAGATGCACAAGTTACTACTTGTGTAACGATATATCTGTAAGAGACATTAGTTAGTGACAGATTCCTTACCGCCCCTCCCATCCTCCCCGTTCTGCGAACTGATTTCTAGGGTTAAGGTCATCCCTTTCAGGGCCCTAGTTTCATGGCACCAATGGTCAGTTTCTTGCATGGCTCTGCGTTCCTGGTGCGGAAAGTCGTGTACAGAACTGACGTCAGCGCGCATGGGTGGCGCCTAAGTAGTCTCCGTGACGTTATCTCGGCGCTTACAACGCCAGCGACGGACGCGGAGCCGCACGACGCCACGTACTGACGCGCAGAGGTACTGCTAACGAAAAACTTTCCGGATCCAGTCTGACGCCTGGGGATATTCTAAGGTAAGGAATCTATCACTAACTAATGTCTCTTATAGATATATCGTTACACAAGTAGTAACTTGTGCTTTAGCACCATGGTAGAATTCTACCTTTTATTTACTCTGTTGGTGCTTGTAATCTTATATATCTGTTTCTGTCTAATGATTGTAGCAGCAAACATGGTTTATACTAGAATGACGCTGGTTCAATAAACGCTTATTGAAAACGTCCCCATCTCTGAGACTAAGTGAGCATGATTTACTGAGCAAAAGGTACTGCACTGTTTCCACAATCCCTGAAGGATCAAGGGTTGTCATGTTTGATAGTTGCCATAAACTATTCGCTCCTTGGTAAAGTTAGGGGTCTTATGGTGGCACTGTGAGCTAGCCGGTCTAAAGGCCAACATATCCTTGGGGGGGGGGTCTGCAATCAGTCTGGACACCAATCCCTTAGTTTATGTTGTCTAAACATGCAGATCCTATGTATTATTAGATACTACACGACATGGCGCCCAACGTTGGTTTGGTTCTTATTTAACGGTCAAATCTGAGTAGTTCAGACGTGCTTTCTCAGAGACCCCTACTCACATTTACCCAGAGACATCTGGAGTGGGAAGGGAAAAATCCGCCACAGCTAAGTAGGTATATCCTATATATTGGCTGAGGGTTTTTCAAGCTTGAAGGATTATAGTTCCCCACATTGTGCACAACCTTATACCTTTTTCTTAATACTTCCTCCCATAATGTCTAACAACGGGGATGCTGGTACGAGTAGTGCTAGTACTGAGGAAGCTGAGCAGGAAGGTGCTCTTAACATTTCAGAAAATTGCAGACATGCACTTACTATGAAATTGTTAGATTATGGCGTCCCATCATTGGGTGGGACCGTTACCTTCGTGATTGAGGTACATGAGGTACATGAGGCAGTCAGAACAGAGGTATTCTATTCTTGGGTTAAATTACCTCCTGCAGATGCGCACACCCATTTGTTTCATACTTATATTCCAGATGAACCACCTGAAGAATATTCTCCCTACGAGGACATAGAAGTCCTGTTAACTTACCAAAAGCACATAAATTGGTTTAAAGCTGCCCTCCACCAAATCACAGATAAAGTGAGACTCAGTCCGCTCAGCAGAGACGAAAAGACTTGGCCGGTCCTAGCTGCTTACACACCGTATCCAGAGATTGATACATTGCCAGCAGCAGACTTACGTCCACTTCACAAAGAAATATTAAAGCTATACAGAAAGCTCACACAGTTTGTAATGCGTACACTTACAATTTAACCTTCAAGGGTCACTCAAGCTGGTCAGCCGCAAGGTACCGCAACAAAAATCACCGCACAAACGATGAACGCGAATATGGGAAGAATGCCCACTAGACTTGAGCAGATAGCACAGAAAATAGCACAGCTTGAGGCAGTATTTCCTCATACGGGCCCGCAAGAAAAACACAGAATACTGACAATTTGCTTGCCAATGGGAATAGCTCCCCGGATAGAGGATTGTACCACTTGGGGTACAGTTTTCGCTGCCGTCTATACCAGAACTCATGGTACCCCCTCAATAGCTGTCATACCGGAAGTATTGAAACAAGCACAGAATGAGTACGGGGCAGAACCTGCCCTGGACTTAGGGATGAAATTGATAGGCAATTTTGCCCAGGTATCCACAATTATGTTAGCCAACATAAAAGGGGAGGCAGCAGCAGTGGCTTTACGCCAACGCCTGAGGGAATGCACTCCTCAACATGAGCGAGAATTACTGAAAATTATCAAAGATACCTATGCTTCGCTGGGTAGAGATAACTTTGGAGCTAGACCTGTGAAACCACAATTAATGGGTAATCCTGAAAAGGATAACTCAAAGCAAGCACCCGATTCTTTTAAAAAGAAATAGGACATTAAACAAACAAAAAATTATAAGCAGAATACATCACAATCACAGGGTGGGTCTCCTCAACAGGATCCCTCTGATAGAAAATATAATCTTAGGAACCGTGACAATAATAAGACACCTGACAGGTATCAGGATACTGATACACGTTCCTCTCGTTCCTTTCAGGGTTCATCAAAAAACTCTGAGAGGGAAGGACGAACAGAACGCAGATCAGAAGAGCGAGCCAAGTCAAGAGACACACATCGCACTTCAGACTACATTATCAAACAAGAAGATAAACCAAAAAGTAAACCTCAATTTAAAAAGAAGAAGGTAGCTGGCCTTAAAATAAGAAATGCCCAGGCTACTGAGGACTCAACTATTGAACGGGGAATGGGCTCTGGCGATGCTAGACAGCGCGCAGCAGAAGTAACAATAGCTCGCCAGAACCTGATGGAATTTCTGGTTACAGCAGCGTTGAATGAACATATCACGGTGGAAACACCTGAGACAAGAATAAGTGTCCCACATCAGTTATATGCAATAACGCTCCAAATGAAGGGGGACATACCCAGAAAAGTGAAGGGTCTCTTTTTTGGAGAACCTGACATATGGATATGACATCCTATTAGCGGAAAAAGATTGGCCGCCTGAGTTCGTCATGGATTGCCCTAAAGGGGAAGATGTAATATTACCAGACTTCTCCGACCTCGTTCCAGAGTCACTTAAACATACATACGTGCAGGAGTGGTTGGTAGCGCTAGCTCCGGCATTATACCGCAATGTAGGGTGGGATACTGAGTCACCTCAACATGAATTCCCAGTTAAAACTGCTCCAACCCCACACAGACAGTACCCAATAAAGCATTATGCAAAGAAGCAAGTCAGGGAGATATTAGATCAACTTGAATACCAAGGAGTGATTGAGAATTGCATCTCTTCCATGAATAATCCTTTGTTTCCTGTAATGAAACCCGATAATTCATACCATCTAGTTTTACACTACAGGCATTTGAACACATGCACGAAAACATTCACAGTACATAATGCACACAGTGCCGCATTAATGAATAACATTGTGAGGAAGAAATACAAAGCAACACTAGATATCTCAAATGGATTCTTTTGTCAAAATATAGCGCCTGAAAACAGATATTTGACAGCATTTTCAGCCCTAGGCTCTCAACGCCAATTCTGTACCCCAAGGGTATAAGAATAGCCCCAGGTTGTTCTCAGCGGGAGTATCAGAGTTACTTCAAAAATGTGATGAGGAGGCATTGTCCTACGTAGATGATATTTACCTGATGGATGATGAATTATTGGATCACTTGCACAGGGTGAACGACATAATTGTGGGGTTCCCCCGCTGAGGGCTACAGATTTAACTTTAAAAAATCAAAAATTGCCCACCTCAATGTCCTATTTTTGCGATATGAGCTTTCAAGTGAAGGGAAGAGTGTAGCAGCTAATTTTTTTAGAAAATGTGCGCTGCTCCAACCTCCAAAGACTCTGAAGAATCCATTTTGGAATTCCTAAATTTTGGCAGAACATACATTTTATATTACGCAGTAAAGGTGAAACCTTTCTACGACTTGATTAGACCTGATTTTTCAATTCAACATTGGACACAGGAACACACAGAAATTCTCCGTTCTATACAAGATGATATGATAGCTTCTAAACACCTACACACACGTGTAAACACTACAAATTTGGTGATCCATGTAATAGCGGGTCAATCAGGGTATAATTACCTAACCTTCAATGAATGCGAAACGGTACCCATTGCATACAAATCAGATTTGTACACAAACGCTGAAATGCGTTTTGCATCAACAGTAACAATTCTGACAGCAGTATAGACTGCTGTAGTGAGAGAAAGAGCACTAGCACAGGGGAAACAAATAATTGTCATGACTCCAGTACCAACCTCAGAGGCGGGTACTAAAGCAAGTGTTCCAAACGCAAAAGCACTACATCCGCGATGGATACAGTGGGCTAATTCTCTCACTGCAACAGATGTAGACTGCAAATATGATTCTACATTAAAAACACAAGCATTCCTGCAAAATAAACAAGAATATCCGGGAATTCCCCACACTCATTGTGTGCGATTCGTTTTACTGTGTCCAGTCATACAATGAATATCTTCACTATTGGGGCCAGAATGGGTTTAAAGATTCCAAAGGTTGCACAATAAAGCACAAGTTGCTGTGGGAACAAGTGGCATAGCTGAAAAAAGGCTTGCCATGGGCTCATGTAATTCACACATTGAGTCATCAGCGTGTTGGCGTGCACGTTGAAGGGAATTCACTGGCTGATGAAGCCGCCAAGGCGACAGTGAAAACTGCTGCAGTTGCTGTAATCACTCGTTCTAGTACAAGAATAGACTGACAGATAATGATAGCTGTGAACGCTACGCGCAGCAACAGCTCGGCCTTGCCAAAAGGTTTTCCACTCAAGAACTCCTACAAGTTAGATGCGCAAAACATTCCGAATGCTCAAATTCCAGGAGTGGGGGATAGAGTGATACCAAACATTGATTGCAGGTTAGGTTTAATTCTAGTTGCACACGAGGGTCTGGGTTCAGCACACGCTGGCATCACTGTGACTATTTCGCTACTAAAACAATGGTACTGGTGGCCAGGTCTTACGAAGCAGACCACGGCTTTGTCCTTAAGTGCGACATCTGTCAGCAGATGAAGGGTTCCACCATAGCACGTCCACCGCAAACACCATTACTGATTTCAGACAGACCGTTCACATGTGTCTATTTGGACCACTGCGGCCCCTTACAATTTGACGGGGCTTACAAGTACATCTTGGTGGCAGTGGATTTATGCTCTATATTCCTGTGGGTTTGGCCCCAGCGATCGGCTGACGTTTGAACTGTTATAAAGGATGCGATTCTTCATAGGGGCATACGCAATTGGCACATTACATACTGACCGTGGCCCTGCGTTTAGCTCACAGGCTTACAAAGAAGCCATGGGAAGTTTGGATGTGGTCTTGCGGTACTCCTCTCCGTATCATTCAGAGGGAAATTCGATTGAGGAGAGGAAAAAACGGGGCTTAAAGCAATCCTTAACAGCAAGAGTATTAGGCTCGGGTGGGAGTCGGGTCAATCACCTAAATGTGGTCCAGAGGGCACTTAATAAAATGCCAAGAAGTTCCCTAGGAGGCCGTACTCCATATGAAGTCCTGTTTGGGATTAGAATGAGGGTACCTGACCTCGATTGTGGCAGCACAGTGGCGGATGAAAAACCATTTGACATCAATGATCGTTTGGCTGTTTTACAGGAACTCAATGAATTCCGGGAATTACAAAGCAATGTCTTCGTAAAGCGCACCACCACTGGGGGAAGTGAAAGTTGTTCCGGCAAGACCTGTCTGGGTCCCGAAGATTGGGGTCCTGGCCAGAGAAAAGATTGTGGACAAAAAAGAATTTGGGGCATCTTACAGAGTGCCTGTACCTGTCCTGGCTGTCAATGGAACAAGAACAGTACTTCTACCGCCTCTTGCCGGCAAGAAAGAAAAGAGATTCATCTCCATTGATCTGATCAAACCACACTATGTGGCCGATACTGAATAGTAGGTCGCGTGGACTCCTGGGTAGCCGCAGATCTCCTCTCGCTACAATACAGGAAGTTCAGACAGAAAGATTAATAACCTTTGAAGATTCTACTCTACAAAGTACAGGAGTTACCAACATTGGAATGGAACTCATGCCTGTTGAAATTGAACAACAACAAAACACAAATGAAACACAGATCTCAATTCGGCATAATACCGACATCTATGTGAATATGTTTCGAGAGGAACCATCTGCCAGTTCTACAAAACCTGCTGAGCTACCAAAGATAGATCGAACTGCATCTGGCTACTTCATCGATTTCGATACTTTCTCATTGGATCCAAGTGAACCCGAGTTACCGCCACCGCCTGTTTCCCACCAACAAACGATTTGGGATTTCTTTGGCTGAAAAAGACTTACCTTGTTTCTCCCTGGCTACAGCTCTGGATCGCTATAGGTTTACTGTTCCTAGTCCTTTGGATAGTTGTTGTGACTGTCTTTTCTCTGCTCCTGAATGGGCACTACCTCCCAGAATGCTCTGCAGTAAGTACAACATGTGAACTTGGTCCTGAAACCACATACATCATCACACTGTGAACAGAGAGACCTGTCCTTAGTGAAAATTACAGCAGTTCCAGATGCAGAATGAATAGTTTGGGACAGGGTTTCATATGATGTATATGGTTCAACTGAACTTTTAAAAATACCTCATTTGTTTAAAATTTCTTTAAGTGAAATCATCACCTCCATCTCTGATGATTGGGACTTTGAAACTGTAAATACTATGCTTTCTGATTTAGAACAATCTGCTGCATTTTCAAACAAGGAATTGTATGATGATACATCTAATTATGACATCATGTACTGTTATCAACACTATGGTCATCATTTCTTATACAAGGCAAGTACCCCACGTATTGTTTTCTCTTACCATCAATGGGAACATTGCCCAACACCGCCAAAAAATAGTTCAACAACGTTTGCACAAAAGTGTGCTTATTATTCTGGGTTTAACACTTCAGACCTGACCTCTTATTACTATAAGGTATCACCTACACCTGCATACAAAAATATGCTCACTAACACAAAACAGATATACTTTGCCTCCTTTATTTCCCAGCTGTCTGTACAGGGTTTCGACTTTTGGAAAGACACTATAGACACAAAATCTGTCTGGGGGACAAAAGATTGCAGGTTCAGGGAACTGAGGCCTTATTTAGAGCATGCCTCATACCACATCAGATGATCTTCCTGAAAGACACAGTGCAACAGACTTCCAGTCTTGGGTTAGCCAAAATAAAGGACTTGACCACACCTCGAATTCCTTCACTTACACACTTTGAGGAATTGCTAAACTATACACAACATAGTAAGGATTTAGTAGACAACATTCTACGTGATGGTTCGTACAATTCATCAGACCCCAATTGGAAGGGATGGTTGGTTTGGCCTATGGACACGAATAGGTGTCAGTCAAGATTTAGGGGTACCACCGAAGGGTTTGGTATCCATAGGCCTGACCTAAGTTATGTACAAATAGAACACTCAGGGTAGTGACATCTTACAGTGTTGGGAAGTTATGCCTAGAGTGGCTACAAACCTCAACACTGTCCCAGGTGAAACAACACTTGTCCTTACTCTCGGATGGCATGGATCTTAGGGATTTTTTGTTAGGTCCCCAGTAACCACGTCAGAAACGCTTCTTGTATGCCATTTACAACGAGGTATGGAAAATCTCCCAGCAAGAGGCTGCTTAGAGATTGCGTGAGATTGACAGGATTAACCTAGAAAAGGCTTTGGCAGTGGTCTACAATGGTATGACCACACTATCATCCAGGATTTGTTCACTGGGCAACATTGTGTCTTCTGCAATAGATATAATAGAACAAGATTTGTCTATTATTCAACATGGACAATCGCAATGGCGATACATTATATTATTGAGCTGGACGCTACACTCATTGCGCTCTGGTCACATGCCCTAGCGGTATATTAATTATATTATTAATAATTATTATTAGTTATATTATTATATTATTAACAGTATGGCTCTGTTTTCTGCATACAATCTAACAGAAAGACAGACAACAATGGCACGAATAGATGCAAAATATACAATGCTGCACATATTAAAACCGGACCAATTACCTTTTACCGTGGCTGAGTCACCTTCCACAGAATGGTTAATCCATGGCCATATTACACTGCCAGTCATGACATTCCAATTTCAATACTGTCTACAGTATCACCAGGTAGGCAGGTACGAAGCATTGGGAGAGGGATACATACATGAATTTTGGGATTTGCCCTACAGATTTAGATGCAGGAATGGGGACACTGAAGTTTTTCTCAGCGGTTCAGACTGTGAAACTTCTTTAAGTGGGTCTCTAGTTTGCAATGATGATTGCTTCATGGAGCCTGTAACGCTTCGGTTGCAAACTTATGTCACTTGAAAGGATCCCCAGCTGCCGTGATTCATCCGGTGTTCAAGCTTCTTTCGAATGGAAGCAACTTGATGATGAATGAGCAAGGTTGTTGTGCAATGGTACCTCTGATCACAGTAAGTTCCAGAGTTACTTGTTGTATGCAAGTATTGTTTCCACGGACCTTCACAGTTAGGGAGGCAACGCTATGACCTTCATTAGATTTTTCCTTTATATGGTTTGATTCTCTGAGCAGACTAAAAGCCATGCTTTTTCAGAAGGATGTGGCCTTATCCTCAGCCAGAGAGACTTATGATCTCCAGGTTGCAAGGTCTTCAGCTGAGATACAGGCTCTAGTCCGAACAAACTTCCCGCTCCATTTGGTATCTTTAATATGTCTGATACGAAGAGGATCGTACACCTATTTAAGAGCCTAGGCTCTGGACTATTGAGCACCTTTCAGATGATCTTTGGAGTTATTCCAGCATTTATACACTCCGTATTGGGAAGCGTTTTTGAGGGCTTCCGCTGGTCCTACTACTTGTATTGGGTATCCTCGTTTTAACTTTCCTGCTACGCAATGGACAGCCCAGTTTCCAAAGAGATGGAAAAGCACTCCTGGTGTGACGTTGCCATGAACGCATGGTACTCCATCTGGGTGCACCTCGGCTTCGGGAGCTAAGTGAGCATTGGTTCCTATCATTCAGATCATTCTGGGTCGACTGCATCTTGCCTGTGCTCCGCTGCCTATTCTGCAGATACGAATGCGTGTTGGACATATGTCTGACCCTTCCATCGGTTGCGCTACCGGACCACGTGTTACAGTTCCTCAGCGTATTCCAATGTTGATGACGGCATTCTTAGAGCCTCCACTGGATGCTTCAGCTCCTGTCGGAATGGACACCGGCTTTATAACCAGCACACAGGTTTCGAGTGTTTCCTCGGCGGCTGCTGTGGGAACTGAAGGTGAACACCTTTGCTCCATTGACCTGATAGAAAAGGTGCTACAGGGTCCATCGTCTGTGAATGCAAGCAACAGTGATGTTGCGTCTCCCACACAGGACACATAAACATTTGACTCTTCGTGTTATGGGAACAATTCGGCCTTTTTCCAAAACAAGCCAAATTGGAATTCGAAAACATCTTTTTGTTTTATTTTTCTCTCTTGCTCTCACTGGGCACCATGGCTTTCGGCGTGCTCAGTTGGTCTTACAGTATATTGAGTATTTAGAGGACTTTTTAACTTTTGCATCATTCTTTACATATACCATGTTTTTAGATGTTTTTACCCTTGTTAACAATGTTTTTATACTTTCACAACAGGCATATTTTAGCATTAGTTAATGTAATCATCCTTCGGATGTGGAGTGGGTGTTATGAGCCCCAATATAGGCCTAGGTAGATGCACGACCTTTTACCTACATTTGTCCTACCTTGCTCTACATAACGGCTCTGGCGCTGACCTTTTACCTAGTTATGTGCCGAATGAATGTTGTGTGGATTTCTTCTAAAACTAGCCTCATTTATTATTCATGGGGATTCTTAGTATCATATCTTACTCCCTTGCCTAGGACATACACAACAGGACTACCAGCTTCTGTATAATAACTCTGTACAAAAGTCACCGCTATCATCATCCTTGGACCACAGTACCATTACACATCTAGGTAGACCCCCTGAGGGTACCTTTCGAGTATAAAAGAACCACATCTTCACTGGGCAACCAGAGGAGAAGCTTGCACACTGACATGAGACGCTGAGATTCCTGCGCGCAGAAACTCCAGCACGCAGTGGTCTGACATCCCTTGCGGGGTGTTCAACTCGAGACCAAGACGGGGTCCTTCATTCTCACCCATCAGGTAATGGGGTTGGCTCTTTCCTATGGGATTCTTGGCTTTACACCCACTTACATGCTAGGTACACTTAGATACACTTAGATAGGGTTTGCATTGTAGGAGTGCGCATGATTACTGCCATGTATCGATATGTTTGCATATATTTACTGTTTTAGCACCATGGTAGAATTCTACCTTTTATTTACTCTGTCGGTTCTTGTAATCTTATACATCTGTTTCTGTCTAATGATTGTAGCAGCAAACATGTTTTATACTAGAATGACTCTGGTTCAATAAACGCTTATTGAAAACGTCCCCATCAATAATTCTGTGTATCTCTCTGAGACTAAGTGAGCACGATTTACTGAGCAAAAAGTACTGCACTGTTTCCACGATCCCTGAAGGATCAAGGGTTGTCAGGTTCGTTAGTTGCCAGAAACTATTCACTCCTTGGAAAGGTTAGGGGTCTTATGGTGGCACTGTGAGCTAGCTGGTCTAAAGGCCAACATATCCTTGGGGGGTGTCTGGAATCAGTCTGGATACCAATCCCTTAGTTTATGTTGTCTAAACGCGCAGATCCTATGTATTATTAGGAACTAGATGACACAACAAGACCCTAAAGGGTATGATCATGGGACTCCCTGAAAAGCTCTTGCAAAAATGGGATGTCTTACTACCCTGCCTTCTCTTTGCCTACAGAAAGGTTCCTCCGACGTGGGTGGGCTACAGCCCATTTGAACTTCTGTTAGGACATCCAGTTTGGGGTCCATTGTGTCTGGTTGAGGAGGGCTGGGAGCAGTCTCTCAAATCCTCTAAGCATGATATAGTGGGCTATGTCCTTGGCCTGTGTTCTTGTATGGCTGAGTACATGAAGATGGCCAGCAAAAACCTTGATGCCAGTCAGGAGCTTCAGAAAGCTTGGCATGACCAAAAGGCTGCACTGAATCTTTACCAGCCAGGACTGAAAGTGTGGGTGTTGGAGCCTGTGGCCCCAGCAGCTCTCCAAGACAAGTGAAGCGGCCCCACATTATCCTTGAAAAAAAAGGTGAGGTCACCTACTTAGTTGACCTAGGCGCTCCGAGAGGTCCTCACAGAGGTCTTCATGTGAACCGCCTAAAGCCTTTTATTGGAAGGGCTGACATGAGCTTGCTCATGGCAACTGATGAGGGAAAGGAGGACGAGAGTGACCCTCTCCCTGATCTCCTCTCTCAGCACCCTGTTGATGGGTCAGTTGATGGAGTAGCCTTGGCAGAGTGCCTCACTGACCAGCAGCAAGCTGATTGCAGGCAAGTCCTCAATCAGTTTACTAACTTGTTCTCTTTGACTCCCTGTCAAACCACACGGTGTACCCAGGAAGTGGACACAGGTGACAGTCTGCCTGTCAAGAGTAAAATCTACAGACAGCCTGACCATGTCAGATACTGCATCAGGACAGAGGTCCAAAAGATGCTGGAGGTACGGGTCATTGAACCTTCGGATAGCCCTTGGACTAGTCCTGTAGACCTTGTGCCAAAACCTCACGCCCAAGATGGTAAGAGAGAGATGAGGTTTTGTGTAGACTATAGAGGTCTCAATGCAGTCACTAGGACTGATGCCCATCCAACTCCCAGGGCAGATGAGCTGATTGATACTCTGGTCTCTGCCAAGTATCTCAGTACATTTGACCTGACTACTGGCTACTGGCAAATCAGACTCTCTGAGGATGCCAAGCCAAAAACAGCTTTTTCAACCCCTAGTGGGTACTATCAATTTATTGTGATGCCTTTTGGTTTGAAAAATGCACCTGCCTCATTTTTTTTTTTTTTTTTTTTAAACTTTTTATTGAAAATAAAGCACAATATCCACATAGCAATACGATCGTAGGGTATATGATTAAAACAACATATTACGTCAATGTCAAATCCATCACATATTAGGGCAGTACAGGTGCTCAGCATTTGTTCGTCTCATTGCCATCTCCTCTGTGGGAGAAGTACAAATTTCCCCCCGATAAGCGTTCCATCCTCCCCATTTTCTATCCCATTTCTTAGGGCAGCCCCTCCTCTTGTAAACTTCTTTCTCCATGATCATACATCTGTCCATTTCTGCTACCCAACTTATCGTGAATGGTGGTGTGTTGGATCCCCAGGACATGGCCACTGCCCTTTTACTAATAGGTACCCCAACGCCACCCACTGCTGTTCGATTTCCGTGAGGTCAGTAGGTTGCCACACATTGAGGATCCCTGTTTTTGGCGACAGCTGAATGTGTTTGCCCAGCGTATCTTTCATCTTAGTAGTGGTTCTTTCCCAAAAAGGGCGAATGAGAGGACAGTCCCAGAGGATGTGGTAAAGGAGCCCTCCCGTCCGCATCCCCTCAGGCATAGTGCCTCGCTTCTGCTACCTATTTTCGCCAATAGGGTGCCCGACAGGTATGTCCTATGGAGTATTTTCAATTGTATGAGGCGGAACCGATGGTTCACAGCTATTTCCCTAGGGGACATCAAGGCGGCCTGCCATTTGTCATCGTCCAATTCCCTTAAGTCTGCCTGCCAGCGCGTTCTCAAAACCTGAAGGGTGTCTGGTAAATTATTGCAGAGTTTACGGTATGTGCTAGATACAGCTTTGGTCCTGAGTGGGTCTATGAGTAATCGGTCTTCTAAAGGGGATGCGTCGGGTAAGGTAGAGAGGTCAGGGACAGTGGTAAGAATGGCATGTCGGATTTGTATGTATCGGAAGATCTCTCCTTGTGCGAGTGTATATTTGGTTTGCAAGTTAGTAAATGTGAGGAGTTCCCCCTTATCCACCAGGTCCCCCAATGTAGTGATTCCGATAGTGTCCCACCTATCAAATCCTTTGTGAAAGCAGAGCGACCCCAGTCTCTGTGAAGACCACAACGGAGTAGCCTTGGTGAACTTGTCCGCCCACCCCAGACGTCTGTTAGCCTGGTGCCAGACCGCCACTGTTTGCGACATGGGTCCAAGGTAACGGCCCCTTCGGATTTTGCTATAGAGGGCTCCCATATATCCTTCTCGGCCTGTTTGGTATTTTTCTAAGTGAAAGGCCGGGTTTGTTGGGGGCCATGAATCCATTGGTTAACTGGTACCAATTGAGAGGCCCAGTAGTAAAGACGGAGATCAGGAAGGGCAATTCCTCCGTCGTACCAGCTCTTGGTAAGTTTCTGGAGGGCGATCCGCGGGGCTTTCCCGTCCCAGAGTAGGGTGCGGAGTTCACTTTCTATGGCTGTGAAGTAATGATCTGTTACGGGAAAGGGGCTATTCTGAAGGACATACAAAAATCTGGGCAAAGAGAGCATTTTAAATAGAGCTGCCCTGCCAAGGAGAGATAGGGGCAGCGATCGCCAATGTCGCACATCATCCTGTAGCCGCTGCAAGGGGCCCAGGAGGTTGCGGTCATAAAACAGTTTAGGGTCTGAGGTGATGAAGATGCCCAGATATTTAAAGCCTGTCGATGTGCACTGGACTGAGTAACCCCCAGGCAGGCGAGGTGGAGGGCCGTGGAGCACATATAAGACTGATTTTGACCAGTTGATAGAGTAGCCTGCATATTTGCCAAAGTTCGTGATAACATCAAACAGTCTGTTTAGGGAAGTTCGAGGGGATGCCAGATATATAAGGATGTCATCAGCATATAATGAGATTTTATCTTCTATGTCCTCACTCCATTTTAGTCCCCTTATTACAACATCTTGTCTTATCCAGTGGGCCAATGGTTCAAGAGTGAGGGCAAACAGCAAGGGGGACAAGGGACAGCCCTGTCTGGTGCCTCTATGCAAGGCGAATGTGCGGGAGGTGTGATTATTTACCCTTACCTGTCCTAGCAGGTCTGTGTATAGTAGTGTTACCCACCGTCTAAAATTGGGGCCAAAGCCCAGTCGAGCCAACACCTCAAACAGATATGGCCACTCTATTGAATCAAACGCCATGGTGGCATCTAAAGAGAGTATGACCGCGTTTTCGCGCAGGTAGGGCTGTCTGCCCAGAACATTATGGACCCGTCGAATATTTAGGGCGGTATTTCAACCAGGTATAAAGCCTGACTGGTCCTCATGGACCAAAGATGGGAGTACAGCTGTTAGTCGGGATGCTAAGAGTTTAGCCAGCACCTTAGCCTCCGAGCTAATTAGTGAGATGGGTCGGTATGACCCACAAGTAGTCCCTGGTTTGCCCGGCTTGCGGATGACAACAATATTAGCTAGCCTTTGGTCTAAGGGAAGGATTCCCCTTTCTTTGCTTTCCTCATACATGTTTTTGAGGTGAGGAGCAACCTTAAGAGCCAACCCTTTCAGGAATTCAATGGGAATCCCGTTGGGTCCCATCGCTTTTCCTGAGTTCAGAGCGAAAATAGCTCCACAAACCTCTTCTGCCGTGATATCAGCATCTAAGGCTTCCCTGTCGGCATCTGACAGTCGTGGCAGGGCCATTTCCTCTAAAAGCTGGCGGGATTCCTCAAACGAATACGAGGTTTTAGAAGTGTATATATCTTCTAGGTGGTTCGCAAACGTATCAGCCACCTCTTGAGGATCTGTAACTGATTTCCCATCTCCCAATATGATTTCCGGGACCCACCGCGATTCTTGATCTCGTTTCTCTAGCCATGCTAGCATTTTCCCGGCCCTTTCACTGTGCTCATAAACCCTGTGTCTAGTTTGAAATAGCCTTGCTTGGGCTTTCTCTCTTGCTAGTTCCCTGTATTCTAGTTGTTTATTGCGGAGTTTTTGGGCCGTATCAACAGTAGGGGAAGTATTATGTTCCGCCTCTAAAAGGAGCACTTCACTCTCCTTCTGATGCAGCTGTTCGTTTTGGTTCCGCAGGTACCCTATCTTCAAACCCAACGCCCGGCCCTTAATGACCGCCTTGTAAGCCTCCCAAATGGTATTCGCTGAGTCCACCGATCCAAGATTTTCAGTAAAGTAGTGATCTGTATGGGCGGCCAGGTCCTCTTTGATGTCAGGAATAGTGAGCAGCCATGGGTTAATAATTATGGGTCCCCGGTCCACGGGTTTGTAAAAGGTGAGGTCCACTACAAGGGGAGAGTGGTCGGATATTCCCCTGGGGAGGCCCTGAAGACATCTAAAGTTCCCTACGTCAGAGAGGAGGGTAAAAAAATAGTCAATTCGGGACATGCTATTGTGTGCATTAGAATAGTGCGTGAAGTGAATTTGCTTTGGGTTCAGTGATCGCCACAGGTCTGTAATTCCCATGGCGTGAGCAAAGTTTGCTAGTGGTGTGGGGCGTCTGGGAGAAACTGTATGAGGGTGTCTGTCGACCTTGTCGTCCATAGTCATGTTAAAGTCTCCCCCAGAACCAGCGTGCCCAGAGGGAGAGCTATAAGTATCTGTCCCAGTTCTTGTAGTGCTAGTTTGCCTAGGGCTGGTGGGAGATAGGCTGAGATTATGTTGAGATGTTTCCCTTCCCAGGTGGCCTCCAGTATTGCGAACCGACCCTGCGGGTCGGTCTGTACACGAGTTGGGGTAAGGGCTAAGTTCTTACGCATAAGGATTCCAGTGCCTCTAGAGCCGGATGTAAAACCAGCGTGGGCCACCAGTTTGTACCCCCATCGGTGGAGTGCCTTGCAGCTATTGCCCACTAAATGGGTTTCCTGTAGTAACACCAGATCTGGGGAATGACGTTTAAGATATTGCAGGACTATCCCCCTTTTGATTTTACTTCCCAGTCCATTGACGTTCCACGTCAGTACGGACAGCTTCCTATGTGTTGTATGAGTCATGGCAAGTGTTACGAGGCGACAAGTCTGTAGCTCTTAGCCAAGAGTTGGAGCTTGCGGTGCCGGATTTGAGGACAGGGTGATGTAAGCGATCTGGTTGCTTTGGGAGATCCCTCCCTTCCATAGCTGCTGATGTCCCCCAAACGTTGTTTCTTGGCCTCTCAAGCCTGAGATACCCCACTGCGTTGTGTGTGCTGTGCAACAAAATCAAACCATTAAAACCCCAACTAACCCCCCTCCCCCCCCCCTGTACCCCCCTCCCTGCCTCCCTGCCAGTGGATTTTGAACTATCCACCCCCCAACAAGGCAGAGTGCCTGTCGCCCTCCCTCCCATTCGTGAGGTGCCTGGCTAACCGCAACCAGTCCTCGCCGTCCCTCCCGCTTTCAATGTTATTTTAGTTATGACTAACATTACAGTCCAGTCCTATAGGTGTTTTGATAACAGTGTCACATTTATCCCCAGTACGCTGGGTTTCGGAGGTCCCTCCGTCGATAGCTGAGTCGTTGTTTTCTTATTCGGTCGTTCTTGGCATTACAGGACTCAGTTCAGTGGGTGTAGGTCCATCGGTCATGAGAGGCCCTGCAGCCCTATAGATTGGGTCAGTGTGTGTCCTCCAGATCTCCTTCTGATCGTCCCTCTCCCGTGACAGGGGCTGGCGTCTGCCTCCACCAGCGCCTCCATTATTCCGGCCGTCTAGGTGTTTGCCCGCTCTACGCCAGCCCTCTATCCAGTCCCAGGCCTCCTCCGGGGACAGGAAGAACCAAGTCTTTCCGTCGGATTCTATTCGTAGTTTGGCCGGGAATAACATGGAATACTTGATGTTTTTATCCCGGAGCGCTTTCTTTATGGTTGTGAAGCTTCGTCTTTGGGCTTGCACCTTGACCGTGTAGTCCGGGAAAAAAGTGATATTTGCATTGTCTAATTTCAGGGGAGGTCCAGTCCTGGCAGTTTGTAAAATCACGTCTCTGTCTCTGAAGTTAAAAATCCTCGCGATCAGTGGACGTGGAGGAGCCCCGGGCCTTGGGCGCCCGCCGGGAACCCTGTGGGCGCGCTCTATGGAGAAATAATTGGAGAGACGCTTGGGTTGGAGTTTATTAAGTATGAGATCCTCGACGAAGAGGTCAGTTGTGGGTCCCTCC
The DNA here is from genome assembly GCA_963921515.1 of Calotriton arnoldi. Taxonomy (NCBI): domain Eukaryota; kingdom Metazoa; phylum Chordata; class Amphibia; order Caudata; family Salamandridae; genus Calotriton; species Calotriton arnoldi. Next base: position 614,912 of record CAWUFW010007678.1, on the reverse strand, counting down.
ATTCGTTCCGGTACGCCGAGGATGCGGATGTTATTTCTTCTGGCCCTTCCTTCATATTCGTCGAGGAGGTCCTCCATCCTTTTTTGTTGGTGTTGTAGTTGTGTGACTTGGGTTTGTAGGACTGAGGTGTCTGCTACCAGAGTTGTTGTAGTGGTTTCAACTTCCCGGACTCGAGAGTCCATCTTCCGTAGGTCTGCTCTCAAAAGGGTCACCTCTACATTCACGGAATCTATGCGCGATTCCAAGGACGTTCGCACTCCTGCTATGGCCTCCATGATATCCTCCAGAGTGGGAGATTTGGCCTGGGAACACTGTTGCGATGTTTTAGGATCTTCGCCAGATGTCTGGTTGCCCTCCTCATTTTTCTTCGTCCAGGCAAACTTATCAAGTTGTTTCTGGACCTGAATTTTGGGACCTCTGGTAGTAGCCATGGGATAACTTCGGGGGCCCCCCCGTCTCGGCCGTCACCGGAATGTGGGAGGCCTATCTATTTTCAAGGTGAAGCTCGCAGGCTAGGCGGTCGATTGGGGCCCTCGCGGCGGTCCTCGTCCGCGACTCTTTTCCACAATTATTAGAGGAGTGGGTGGAGCGTTGGTATACCTCTATCTGTGTGCCCAGAAGATGGTAGGGCTGGTTACGCAAGGGTTCGTGGTGATCAGGGCTACAACGGTTTCTCTAGTGTCCCGCCAAGGCTGTGTTGCCGTGGGCCACTCAGACACCGCCCTCTCGCCCTGGGGGCCAGATGTATCGTCCACAGTCCAGGGCACCAGAGAGTAAATGGGATCTGGGGCAGGCGCACCCCCTGTGGGGCCACTCTTGCCTTAGCTGCTCTGAGGGTACGCCTGACAGGATCCGGCCCTCGCTGTTAGGCCGCAAGGCCCGGGCTCTGCTTTGTTTCTCCCCTGGCCGCTCTGTTATCCCCAAGTTCCCGCTAAGGCTGTGTTACTGCGGGTTATCGGGGTGCTCCCATCTCGCCTGGAGGTACAGATGTTGCGCCCGCGTTTTCGGGGAGGGAGCAAGACGCTAGCTGGTGTATTTTTTCCTGGCGCATTCACCCACTGGGTCTGAGTCGGATGAGCCACCCCCGATGATAGGCCGCAAGGCCGGGGGCTCGATTTTGCTCCCTCACTGGCTGCCTGGGTCTCAGTCCGGTGGGCAGGCGCGCTCTTCCGCCCTCCGCCACACCCTGCCTGCAACTCCTCACCTGGCTCCGTCGGAGGCCTCGCACTGCTCGATTTCACCCGCTCTATTCCGGAGAGGCCCCCGGCCAGGGACCCAGATCGGGCAGGCCGAAGACGGCAGAGTCACTCGCGGTCGGCTCCTCCCGCAGTCCATACGCCGCGTCTCCGAACGCAGCCGGTGACGTCCAGCGCCGATCAGGGCTGAAGCCTCGGAGGTTGCCGCTACCTTTCCTTCCGGCTAGTGTCGCGTAGTTCAAGGCGGATTCATTGTGGAGTTCACTCCCACCGCCGTCCGAGCCGCTCGCTCCGGGCCGCCATTTTCGATTTGCCCTGGATCACTCTTCCTATGTCGCTCCGGTCCTCCCCATTAGCCTCGCAGCGATTCCTTTGTTGAGGACTGGCTTAGGAAACGTTCCCTTTTGTTTGGGGGAAGTTTCAGTGCTGTCTACGGATCTATAATCGGATTAATACGGCGTGGGCTGTGGAGCCGCTTCAGCAAGCGACCATTTCCCTCGGCCGCTAGCCACGCCCCACCTGCCTCATTTTTAAGGTTGGTGAACAAATTCCTAACAGGTCTGAAAGCCTATAGTGCAGCATATCTAGATTATATTGCTGTCTTTAGCTCCACCTTGTAGGATCACCTGGTCCACCTCAGGAATGTTCTGGAGGCCCTGCAGAAGGCAGGCCTCACTAGCAAGGCCACAAAGTGCCAGATAGGGCAGAGCAAGGTTGTGTGCTGGGGCCACCTTGTAGGTGGAGGCCAGGTTCAACCATTGGAGAGCAAAATCAAGACCATAATGGACCGGGTTGCTCCCACTACCCGGACTCAGGTCAAAGCTTTCTTGGGCCTGACTGGGTACTACAGGAGGTTTGTTAAAAGGTATGGGTCCATAGTGACTCCCCTTAATGATCTCACCTCCAAAAGAATACCTAAGAAAGTTCAGTGGTCAGTTAGCTGTCAGAAGGGATTTGATGACCTGAAGCAGGCCATGTGCACTGCTCCCATTCAGCAAGTCCTGATTACTCCAAATGCTTCATTGTCCAGACAGATGCTTCTGAGATAGGGGTAGATGCAGTTCTATCAACAACTTAATTCAGATGGCCAGGAACAACCAGTAACTTTTATAAGCAGAAGGTTGACCCTCAGGGAGAAGCGTTAGTCAGCTATTGAGAGGGAGGCCTTTGCTGTGGTTTAGGCCTTGAAGAAGTTGAGGCCATATCTGTTTGGTACTCACTTCATTGTTCAGACAGACCATAAGCCACTCTTATGGCTAAAACAAATGAAGGGTAAAAATCCCAAACCTTTGAGGTGATCCATTTCACTACAGGGGATGGACTTTTCTGTGGAACGTAGACGCGGGAGTAACCATGCCAACGCAGATGGACACTTCAGATATTTCCACTTAGAAAATGAAGACTCAACTGGGCATGGTTAGTCTCATCTCCTTTCGTTTGGGGTGGGGGGTTGTAGGAAAGTAGGATCTGCTTTCATGGTTACCCCCACTTTTTCCTGGTGTCAGTATGTTTTTTGACTAGTCTGACTGGGATCCTGCTAATCAGGGCCCCAGCCACTGTGCTCCCTCCCTAAATTGACCATGGTAAGTACTGTTGTACCTCCACATTTGGCTACTGGTGTACCCTTGTAAGTCCCTAGCATATGGTGCTAAGGTACCCAGGGCATACGTACACCAGGGCTCCCACAAGGGCTGATGCATGTATTGTGCCACCCATGAGAGACCACTCAAGCTGTGATTACAGGCCTGCCATTGCAGCCTGTTTGAGTTGGTGCTTGCACCCCTCACGACAGATATACTTTTTCTTATATCTGAGGTCACTGCAGTTTAAACCTATAAGTCACCCCTCTGGCAGGCCTTTCAGTCCTGAAGGCAGGGTGCTTGGTTATAAGTGTGAGGATGTCCCTGCATGAGCAGGACACCCCTAAAACCCCCAGAGTCGATTCTCAAGGCTTTGTAAATGTGGTCAGCCAGTTTAATACATATAGTGGACATCAGTCATTACGAGATGTCTAACTATATAGTGGCTGCACCGAACACGGTCATGTTTGGTATCAAACATGTTTGAATCATACCCCAACACCGATTCCAGTGTTGGAAGTTTGATCCCATGTACTGGGGGTCTCCCTTATGGTACCCCGCTGTACTCCTGGTTACAGCCTTTCAGGGTCTGACAGCAAGCTATTGCTGCTGCCGACCACATACATGATTCTGCCCTCCTGCTGCTGAGCAGGTGAAGGTAGAACAGTAGGTTTCCTGACACAGGGAGGTATGACCACCGCCCAAACAGGACTTAGTGTATTGGGCTGGGGTGGGCCAGCGCCACCAGACTGCTTTGAAGGGCACATTTGGTGCCCTTCTTTCATACTCCAGTTGGAACCAGTCCTGGCGCGCCCTTGGCTCCCACTCTGGGGCGAAATTGGATAAAGGACATGGGATTATCCTCTCCTTTGTCCAGCCCCTGCTCTGGGAGAGACCCCTGAGTCGTTCCAACCCATTCCCTAGGGTACTTAAGGGCTTACATGTGGGTGGCTCAGTAGATTCGTCGTTGGACAAGACTCAAGCCTGAAACCACATCACTCTTCGACTGTCTGGACTCTTGGACTTCGACCATCTGGACACTTGGACTTCGCCTAGAACCAAGACTGCATCAAGGAAGACTCCTGCTGCTCCTGGTCTCGTTATTGTGCTAGTCTTCTTCGTCGTCTGTGTCTGTGCTTCTTCCAGGATCTTCATCAGACCTGTGGGTATCAAAGACACCTGAAGTAATCTCCCTTGGGGTGAAGGAGTCACTCCCCTGCATCGGCAGGCATTGCAATAAAGCTGACCGGTCTGCTGCTCCTGACTTCCAGTGGACTTCGAAAGACTCAGCAACACAGGAGGTGGTTCCGGAACTCCCTTGAGGCCTGACCTGTCCTCTCTGTACCTTTGAGGCCAGTATCCCTCATCAGAACTGCTGGGACCAAACCCCTGTGCACTGCGTTGACTTGCCTTTGCCAAGGCTTGTTGTTTCTGCACTCCAGAGATCTTTGGGCTACAAGAAGCTCCAGCATCTCTTCCTGCAAGTACAGCGTCTTCACTGCATCCTCTGCACCGTGGGCCTTCTTTCTTGGTGAGCTGCTTGAGGTCCTCATGCGACTCCTGTGCCTTCAGCCTGTGGGTCCTCTTGAGGGTCTTCACCTGCTTCAGTGGGCTCCCCTGCTTGCTTGGGGCCTGCTCTGGCTCTCCTGCTTGTGGTGAGTCCCTTGGACCTTGCTGGTCCCAACGTTGCTCCTTCTTCGCTTTTCACGTCTGTTGCAGCTGCCAAGGCTTGTTGGGGCTCCCGTCGGACACTGACCCCCTGGTTCTCGACTTCCGATGTGGGACAGCTCGTGCACAGCTCCTGGTCTTGCTCAGCGTCGCCTGGTCCTCACAGCTGCAGCACCAAGGCCACCATCACCTCTTCTGAACTGTCTGTAATCGGTGGGCATTGCTCTTCCGTGCCTCCTGGTCACCTCCGAGTAGCTTAGACACTGTCCCCTCTGCTTACAGGTTCTCCCAGAATCCACCCTTGGATTCCACCGAACGCTTGCTCAGTCTTCTCCAGCAGCATCTTTCCTGAAGTCCTCCATTGTTCTCTAAAGCAGTTTCTGACGTCACTTCTCACCTATGCACCTGGCTTCCCTGGTGTAGATATCCTGGTTCCTGGGGTATCCACGGGTGGGGCGACTTTCCAACTTTCTGTCTTCCACAGGGTTTCTTCAGGGTCCACTGGGAAGGGTACTTTTTCTTCAAAACTGCAACCGCGACTTCCCCGTTGACTTCTATTGGACACGTGGCTGTGTTTCCACTTTGTTGACATAATAAGTGCGATAGGAAAATAACCTTCCCCTTTTTGCCTTGCATGTCAACTTAGACTACCTCTGAGTGGATCACCTAGAGTAAACGGTGGACACAAAGAATAATTGTTTTGGGTATTGGCAACGTCAGTTGTGCGTAGTTTATAACATATTTTTTGGTATTTTTGTTTCACAGGTTTTTTTATGTTTTTATGTTTTGAATCATTTATTGTTTTTTGACTAGGTGCCATTGTATATACATGTGTGTTTGTATTTATGAAATCAGATGTGTTTAAAAAACTGTGAGAGGGTAATTAAAGGTGCTCTACTCAAAAATAAAAATATGATATTAATCCCTCCCTACCAATCTCTGTTTATATAGATGTGTTTCCACTTTGCACACAGCCTCTGTGGGGTTCCTGGGTGCTTACCGTGGGTGGTTCCTTGTGTCCCCAGCTCCTCTGAGTCTCCTGGTCCAAGTCCTGACTTCGGTTGCAGTTCGCATTCCACTTTCTTAATATATGGTTTGGTCTGCTCCTGGAGACCACTGTATTTTATGCTTACTTACCTATTGCAAGTGAAGTATTATTGTGTATTTGTGTTGATATCTCCGGATAGGAGATACCAATGTGTTAGTGAGTGTTGTGTAATAAATAGACCTTTTTATATATACACTGTGTGGTTCTTTTTCGTCTAACCTACACTACATGATTAGATCTGGTAAAAATAAACTGTTTAACACTTCTTCAAGATAAGCCTGAAGGCTGCTCTCCACAGCTAACACTTAGAGAGCTTTCTATGGTTGTCTAAGACCACTAAAATCACCATAAGGGTTGTCTGGATTAGTGCAAGGTGCTTCACTTAAATAAGTGTGCACCATATACTAAGCCAGCCTCCTACAATAGGTTTCAGTGAAGCCATTATGTAGCTGGGTAACTATTAATGACCGGTGCCCAGTACATACCTCAAGATGGCTTCCCTGTTCACTTGAAATATTCAGTAATAGAACTAGACATCACAGGGGTATATCGGATCTGCAGATATGTCCTCACAGACAAAAAATAATGCACCGTACCTTAAGGCTTTAAGGCCTGCTTTAGGGTTGACCTACATATATTATATGCAGTGACTTTGGCATGGCACACAGTGTGCCATGTCGTGTTTTTTCACATGGTTTGCAATATGTCACACAGCCTGCATTCAATTTGTATGGGGTTCCCTTAGAGAGGCATAATACATGGTGTAGCTCATAGGGACCCTTGTAGTACCTATGCCCAAGGTACCAGGGCATGGGTACCTAGGGGCAGATGTTCGACCGTTTTTTGCAGTCGCAAATGGGAATTCGGCCCGTTTGCGACCCCAAAATTGGTTTGCCCCATGTACAAACCCTATTTTGCGTGTTGGTAACCTATTACCGACTCTCAAAATATGGTTTGCGACTCGCTATTAGGAAGGGGCGTGCCAAGGGCATCCCTTCCTAATAGCGGGTCTACTGCAATGTATGATTGTTTTGCGACTGCATTTGTGGTTGCAAAACACTCGCAGTTTACCACCTACTTCAAGTAGGTGGTAAGCCACTCGCAAACGGGAAGGGGGTCCCCTTTGTGAGTGTGTGCTAAAATATTTTTTAAGAGCAGGCAGTGCTCCCAGGGACCACTGCCTACTCTTAAAAAATGAAACTGAAACTTTTCATTTTTCTTTTTAAATGCATCCGTTTTTCCGTTAATGAAAATGGACTGCATTTTAAAAAAAAACAGCTTTATTTAAAAAGCAGTCACAGACATGGTGGTCTGCTGACCCCAGCAGGCCGCCATCCCTTGGAGTGCTATCCATTCCTAATGGGGTCTCAAATAGCACCTGCTCATGAATATTAATGAGGCAGGCAATTTGCGACCCCATTAGGAATCGCTAACAGTGTTTGTGACACTGTTGTACATTGCATTTTGCAAAGCGACGCAATTTGCGAGTCGCAAAATATAAGGGTCGTACATCTGGCCCCTAGCTCTTTAGCAATTACAGGGGTGCTAATGTGTGTCCCAATTGTGACACAATTAGACAATTTTACCTTGCTTTTAGGGAAAGAGCACTGGCACTGGGGCCTGGTTAGCAGGGACCCAGTGCACATCAGTCGAAAAACATCAGTACCAGTGGCAAAAAGTGGGGGTGATGATAACAAAAAGGGGCACTTTTTAGAATTACAATTTAGAGTTCTGCACACTGACACAATCTGATTTTTAAAACCTCAGCGTACAATTGCACAGAAAGAGATCAGAAAAAAAGTCAGTGATCGGAGGTCGCGCCAATGGAGGGACTCCAACATCACTGACAGGATGAGACCAACCCGATACGGAGCTTCATGATGCCACCTAGTGACGCGCGAAGGAGCTGCTTTGAATTGGAATCTGTGTTTAAACAGATATCCACCAGAAAGAGCGTTACCAAAGATAAGTACCTTTTTCTTCTGGCTTCCTCTGGTGCATCTGCACACCCTAAGCAGCCGTTGCTACCCCTGTCTGGGTTTCTGCCAGTGGCTACTTCTTCAGCGCTGGCTGACCCCATGTGCCCTTTTCCTTATGCTGCTCTGGTGCCAGCTGAACTTCCTCTTCCGCCAAAGGCTTGTTCTGTTGCTTAGTCATCTGTGCCTGTGGTATTCCTGGTGCCAACTTCAGATCTGCCACAAAACAGTGAAGACACTGGCTTTTTTGGTAAGATCCCAATGCGAAGCATAACAATTGATGGAGTAGGGGTCCATCCAGAGGCCCTTGTCTTATGATGAATACTTTGGTGGGTTAGGAGAGCTATTTGGCTCTGACTCCGACACCATGCAGATGCCAAACAGTGTGTACCACGTACCATGGTGGTGATGATAACAGTGAGGTTGGCAACCTTCTTCCTCACACGGGTTAGATGCTGGTGACACTCTGGCCCTGCAGAATTTAAGTGATCTGGACACCACCCTGACCTAAAGTGTTTTCAGAGCCTCCCTCTGTTTTTCTTAAGGATATAGAGGTCCTTGAGCTGCCTTTGCCTGTGCAGGAGAACAAGGCTAACCTTCTTACAGAAATCCTTTAGCCAGCATGCTCCTCAGTCGAACCCTTGCTTCCTGTTAATGAGATGTTGATGAGAAAGAAAACCTAGTCTTCAAGGAGCCTCGCATTTTGTTCTAAGAATAAAACTTGCCTCTTAGCATGTTATTTCCATGTCTTAAAAGAGATGGGATAGATGGTTGTCCCAAACCTTCAGGACCATCTGTGCAACCGTTTTGCAGAAGTTGTACGTAATGAGCAAGATGCAGCCAAGCAGGTTCTTCTCTCAGACACAGTGGATTCAGTGGTGCGGTCCATGGTCCCCTTCCATCACCATCTGCTGCAAAACCTGGATGATTTCCAGGTTTTTTTTGAGGGATGCCCATTTATAGAGCTTCCTGCTTTGGAGTGAAAACAGATTAATTGTTGGAGCGCTTCAAACATTTTCAGCTAAGGTTCAGTGGTGGCTTCTAAGAAAATTGAGGGCACCAATAGCTGTCCTCCTCCCTCTCCTTCCGTGCCGCTCCTGAAAAATTGCTTAATTCAGATGAATACTTCTAGCTGCAGATTCCTCACCTTAAATCAGCCTCTAGAAATCTTTCATAGCAGTACTCGTATTTGCCACTAGGTGGGCGATTCGCAGCACTGCATTGGTTCCATACCCCCCGGGAGTGACGGAGCAGAGCCTCATATATGTACCACCTCTGCAAGCTGACGTTGGTTGCTTTCTTTCTACTCTAGAATTCTACTCTAGAATCTTCTCTCAGTCGTTCTCTCAGATCAAGTGATCTAGATCTGCTTCCCACTTGTGTTTCAGCTTTCAATCAATCAGGGATCTTGTAAAGCACAACTACTCACCCATAAGGGTCTCAAGGCGCTGGGGGGACAACTGCTGATCTGTCGAAGGTGCTGGGGTTCAGTCGAAGAGCCAGGTCTTGATTTCCTTCCTGAACTGAGGCAGCGACGGTGATTGCCTGAGGTGGAGAGGCAGGGCGTTCCAGGTCTTTGCTGCAAGGTAGGAGAAGGATCTTCCTCCAGCTGTGGTCTTGCAGATGCGTGGGCCGGTGGCCAGGGCCAGTCGGGCAGAGCGGAGGTCTCTGGTGGGTCCGTGGAGAACGAGGAAGTGGTTGAGGTACGCAGGCCCTGCGTCGTGTGGGGCTTTGTAGGCATGTGTTAGGAGCTTGAAGGTGATTCCTTTGTTGACTGGTAGCCAGTGGAGGTCTCTCAGGTAGCCAGTGATGTGGCTGCGGCGCAGGATGTTGAGAATGACAATGATGTTTAATTTCTTGAGGAGTTTCTGAGTGATGCCGGCGTAGAGTGCGCTGATGAGTGCATGGGTGACCGTATTTCTGGACTGGGTGGGGATCCATTTGAAGATCTTTCGGAGCAGGCGTAGCGTGTGGAAGCATGATGATGAGACGGATTTGATCTTGCGGTTCATTGTGAGTGCGGAGTCCAGGATGCAGCTTTGCAAGTGACACTCCACTCAAAGCCAGTAGGCCTTGGTTTAACCATGTTATAATTCTCCGACCACTAACCATCGAAAATAGCACCAGTTAGTAGTTATGTGTTTGCGGCTCGGTATCTGTAATAATCCATAATGTGTACATCGTTGATAATAGGGCCCTATACCTCAAAACAGTCCTGGGGGAAGTCATGTCATGTCCACCTTCATGCCATTTCGGATCAGTACTCCTCCTTCAAACAAGCCCCTCACCTTATATATTCCCGTTTGTTCCTACCTTGTTGTCTGGTTACTGCTTCATATCCCCATGGATGATAATATCAAACCCAGTGTGATAACAGGTGCATAAGGTGTGTCACCTTGGGTACGCAGCAATGCTTGCCAGTGACAGTGTTGCATCGCACACTCAAGGCATGGTGTGGAGTTCCCCAGTCTAGTGTGGTGCAAGACTTGCGTACACAGACCTCATAGACTCTAACCAATGAGCGAGCCATTGTGTATGGGCCGCAAAATAGCACAGCTCAAATTCTTAAACCCCCGTTTCCCTTTGGAAAGCCCATCACTTCAAAATCCCCAATGCCACTCTGGGCTGTCTCCATTCCATATTAAGTAGCACACTATTCAACTCTTTATAGTAACGTCTGAGGATAATGACCAGTAAGTTTGCATAGCAGTAGAGCGAGCGAGGCTACATTATCATTTTGGATAGAGCTAATCTTCCCAGTGTTGTGAATGGGAGAGACTTCCAAAAGGCCACTTGTGGTCTATGAGACTGCCTTGTGCGTCCTAAAGTGTCTCCCTCATTTTGATAAATCTGTATTTCGAGATATTTGAAGATGGAGCTCTACCATTTCAACAGGGTCGCACCAGACTGGGGCATTCCTTGCTCTGAACAGGTATAGACAGGGCTTTCTCCAAATCACCCTCAGTCCGGAAAGTCTCCCAAAATTGTTGAGTGCTATTGCGATAGGTCTAAGGCCAGTCTCTACATCGTAGTATAGAAGAAAATCATCTGCATTGAGGGAGATAATATTGCATGATTTCCCATTCCTTCTGTGCAGCAAACAATTCCATTGCCAGCGCAAGTAAGTGGAGAGAGCTAGGACAGCCCTGTCTAGTCCCCCAGCAAACCGGATAGTGCTCCGAGATCACCCTTCCAGTGCTCACTCTGGCAACTGGTGAAGTGTATAGTATAGCTATCCATTTACAAAGGTTACGTCCAGGGCTAAATTTCTTCAGCACCTTGTGCAAGAATCTCCAGGTCAGGGACTGCTTTCTCCATGTCAATTGCTAATGCTGCCCTGCCAGGCCATTCTGTTGAGGCTATCTCCAGGAACTCGAACAGCCGTTGTATGCTCTATGATGTGCTGCAGCCTGGTATAAAGCCATTCTAATCCTCATACACGAGCCGAGGCATGTTTGACAATAGCCTTTTGGCCACAATTTTCCCAAGAAATTTGTAATCTACTTTTGGGATAGAGAAGGGCAGGTATGCCTATAACTCACCTGGGTCTTTTGCCGGTTTTAGGAAAACGCTCACAAGGGCCTCACACAGTAGTGGGTAGGTAGCCTACCTACCTTAAATACTTTGATGCCCATAGCCATAATCTTGAGGGGCTACTGGTCTGAAAAGACAGCATAGAATTCCAGAGGAAGGCCATCAACACCTGGAACTTTACTGATAGCGAGCAATAAAATAGTTTCTTTCAGTTCTTGGACTGAGATAGGTGCCTCAATGTGTCATCTCCCTGACTATCAAGTCAGAGAAGTAGGATGTCTGAAAGAAAGTTATCTAATTCTTTTTCCATGCCACCCTCCTGGCTGCCATATAATTGTGCATAGTAGTCAAAGAACGCCTTGTGAATAAATGTCTGCAATTATTGATGGACCAGAAGTAAATCTTCAAATGTATTCAACGGCCAGCCTTGCTTATCGGAGCCAGCCAACTAAACCAGAAGTCTACTGAACCTATCTCCCTCTGCATCCATATGTGTCATGTAAGCCACATAATCAAAGCAGCATTGTGCTTTGCGTAGGGCTTCAATCTGGAATTTGTCCATCACAACTGCACTCAAGGTCACGGATGTTCAAATCTAGGTAACTTAACTGCAGATCAGTTTGTTTCCTGACCCCCACTGGGGTGCAGATACAGTGTCCTTGTAATAGGGCTAGCTGCATCCCCTGTGCTTCAGGTATGGATAGTCCTTATATCGCTTGCTGTGGTGGACATACCCCACACGTTCCAAGTGAGAATCCTTCATGTTTATCCTCAACCTGTGTCCGGAATAGGCGCCCTTAAGCACCAAAGTGAAGTGGCTTCTTTACTCCCTTGCATGTGTTCTGCTCCGGAAGACTCCATGTCCAGCCCATCTATTCCCACTCCCCTCCTGATGCATAGACCCCAAGATTCCCTGTCCAGTGAACAAAAGCCTCAAACTAGCTCACAACTAACTGAAGTGCATCTGAGAAACACATCCTAGATATGGAATGGATTTGCTTCCAAGAAAATGGGTTGGCTCTCAGTGTGATTGACTTTACTAAATCTTAACCATATCACCCCAGTCCAGAGTCAGCCCAGCCAACCTACATCAACTCACTGTCCCACATGAAGGGCCTACTGACCATCATCACTAGTGAGAGACATTAGAATCCTCTTTGTCTCTACCATACTTCTCAACTTAAGTTTTTTTGCTCACCTTCCCAGGGTTACCTTCCCCTTCAGACATCTTACCTCTCCTGACTGTACATTCTTTGTTCTCCCTGCTAACATATTTAGGGAGGAGAAGGGAGGTGTCATAAAAGTTCATGAAGGCATTCTTCTCGCTATCATCTTACGCCAGACGTGTTCCATTCTAGCAAGTGCTGGAGCCCTGTTAGCTCCATTTTGCTTTGCCCAGTCCTGTTCCGTGAAATTGGTGGTGTGAGGATTTTGCATCACTTTCAACATCACTTTCATCACTTTCAACTTAGTTGGGAATAGAAGCAAGTATCTCAAGCCCATTTCCCTCAACTTCCATTTGACCTCCTTGAAACAGGCCCTACTTTGTTGAACTGCCAGGGTATAGTGCTGAAAAAGTATGATCTTCCCATTTCCAAGGGTGAAGTGTCCTTCCCTCTTGGCGTTCTGGAGGATTACATCCTGATCTTGAAAGCTAAGGGTTTTATCCACCATGGAACTAGTAGGAGGAGGGAAGGGAGAAGCGCCAGTTGATCACTAGGGAGTTAACGGACAGACTGCTGCTGGTGTTGGAAGTACATGTTTCTCTCTCCATTTTAGAGTGTTTTACTGACATGGATGAGGAAGATATTTTAGAACACAAAAAATTGTGCCCTCATTTTAGCTTTCTAGAGCACTAACCTTAATTTCTATGACATAAAAACGACTTCATTTTATTACTTTACTGCAGTCTCCTCTGTAGGAAATGCATTCAGTTTAACAGATTTGTTTCCATCAAGGTGGTGTTCAAGTGTGCCACACATTTTCTGTAAATACAGAATGTTAGCTCTCTAGTTGCTCATTAGAACTCTGTGTTGAACCTGTAGTAGTACACTAGGGAATCAACTGGTAAGCTGCTGCTCGTGTTGAAAGTACATTTTTCACTCAGCATACCAGACTTTGTTTCTGACATTGATGAGAATTTATAGAGAATGTGTCATCTTTTAGCTTTTCTAGAGCACTAACTATAATTTACATGACAAAATTTAAACCTCTCATTTAATTAATTTCTAAAGGAAATGTTTTCAGTTTGACAGCTGTAATTCCATCCAGATGTCGTTCAAATGTGCCACTCTTCTGTCATAAATTCAAAATGTTAGTGTACTAATTGTTTATTAGAACACTGGTGAAACTAGAGTAGAGCACTGGGGAATCAACTGACAGGCTGCTGTTGGAAGGACATCTTTTACTCAGATTGTATCAGACTTTATTCTCACATGGCTGAGGAAGATAGTCTGAACTTCTAGAAAATGTGCTCTCATTTTAGCTTCTGAAGCAACTTCCGTAACCTTTATGAGAAAATCATGGGAGAAAACTTTTTTCTCTTGGACATGGTTCATCAAATCCAAGCAGAGGGTCAGCATTTGAAATTGGTAAAATCATCAAAGAACTCAACAGAACTTCTAAAATGAATTAACACCAACAACAAATGATTTATACTGTAACTAAAATCTGTTATCACTCTTTATATGTGCTCCTTTGTGTGACCCCCCACACCCCTCAAAGCCTAGCAGTCACTACAATGCATTTCAGTGAAGACCATGCCCCCTAGTCCTGTAATGGCTTCCACACCATGTTGTGTCAACCATGTTAGTGGGTCAACCATGTTCTCCACGTTGTGGCTAGCCAGTCAAAGGGGGGCTCCTTTAGGATACCACTTGGCCCTGGGGGTCAAGGTGTATTCATTTTACGGACACAGGTACCATGCCCCTGAATTCTGTACTGGCTGCCACGACATATTGTTCATGTTGTGCCCAGCAAATCAGGATTGACTTGTCCCCTTTAAATTGGCCAGTCAGAACATAGCTGGACACTAACTGTCCAGATATACCTAACTTTGTTAACCCCTTCATGGACTACCAAAGCCCCTCTTTAAATGCCAGTTTCTCAACAATGGTTAAACTAATTTACACCAAATCACAAAATTCACGCTTTCTGAGTATAGTTCGAACTTTTGCTTTTTGGAGTAATTCCATTCAGCCACGATTTCTATATCGAAGAGCAAACTTTCTTATAGGAATTAAAATGCGAAATGAATGTTTTGGGACCCTCCATTTTTCTTGACCCCTCTTGACAGATCAGTGTGAAACTTTCCATGAAGGAGCCTAGGTGGTGAGACTTATGTTTTGGAAAGCTCTGTGCAGGTTCTGAAAACAGCACAAAAGTTATTAGCGAAGCAAAAAACTCTATTCCTATGGAAACACAGACCTAAATGTAACTACACAGTGGCAACCGCTACTGTATAATTCATATTAAACACTTATTCCTTGATATCCCTTGGATTTAGCAAGCCTGTGTGTAATTACTCTATGTTCCTCTCCCACTACCTCTGCCACCTGCCCCCAGCAACTCGAGTGTCAGCAGGAGGACAAAGGAGATGATGATCAGATAATATTCAAGATAATGAGTGAGGGAATAAAGTGAGGACGATGCTCATGTTCAGCCGATAGATCAACCGGATATGTCCTCCACCTGAAAAGGTTAATGGGCCTTTTTACATTGCCTCAAATGACACCAGTCGAGACATGAACCAGCCCCTATCACTGATAATTATGGCATGACATTAGTCCTTTTTTATACTAACTAAGGAAGCCAAGATTCAGCCAAAGGCATTCAAAAAAAGAAATACAGTGGTGGATAAGTAGTGCGACATCTGTGCAGGCCAGGGACAATGTCCACCCACACCCCAACC